>WEKX01008741.1:0-14189 GCA_013390025.1 Pitta sordida
GTCGCGTAGGGACTGCCCTCCGTCCAAAGAAGTCCCTCGTCCCTAGTCCGTCGCTGTACTGGCCCCGGCCCGCTCCCCGGTGCTGACTCCGGGGGCCACGCTGGGATGATTGCGCAATCGCCGCCGGGGGGGTCGCGTCGGGACTACCCTCTGTCCAATTCCACCATTTTACCTTACAAGAAAATCACATTGCTATGGCTCCATTTGTCTATCTACACTATAAACTCTTTGAGCCAGGACTACATTTTGCTACGTCTAGTTTGAGCGGGGTCACTCTGAGAGGTGGTGGAGCTCTAATCCTAGGATTGGGGATTAGAAATCTCATGGGAAAACACAGTGTACACAGTTTTACCAAGTACTGGCTGCAGAATCCCACCACAGCCAAAGCTAGGACTTCACGAGTTCATGAATCAAGGTCTAAATCAAACACTGTGAAGCCCTATCCAGCTGTGAGCCTGCATTTCCTCCTTTAGTATAAATTTTACAAAACCTAATGTAGGATGTAGACAGAAGCATGAAGTGTTATTTTTTCCTGAAACTTGTTTCAGTCGTTTGGAAATCCTATTCCTAGAACTATGTCATGAGAAAAAGATCACTATCTCTTCTTTCACCCCTTGCATTCCAACACTGCAAATAAACATTTTAACAGTAATTTAAAAAATAAACCTGTTATTAAATATAGTAGCACTGCCATTAAGTGAGGGCTGGCATCTGGAAGAACTTTTCACTAAAATGCAATCTGAGATTCAATCCAAATATTGAAACTGGCTTTTCCAAGATACTATTAGCAATTTTTCTAATTTAAAACACTTTATTTCACCTGCCTTCGGTGTTAAAAAACAATAAAAAGTTTTCACTAGAAAATCATAGAAATAATGTCACAGACGTCTGTGAAATTGCAGATCCCCTTAAGGTAGGAGAAGATCAGGAATTTAAGACTGCGAGTTTTATTCTAATTTACAGTTCAGGATCCATCTTTAAAAAACAGAATGAGCTGGAGTCCTAATTTTTCTTTTTCCTGGCTCAGAGAAGGTAATTTAGAATATGATGTTTTGCTAGTGTCTTGGTATCAGAGTTACATTGACTCTGTTCATGAAGGATATATGACGTTTATTTGTCACTGTGCAAACAGGTCTGAGGTATAAATAAATACTATTTATAGACAGACTTCAGCCTGCATTCAGTGTTAGTGTGATGACTTCACAAGACAGCATTGCAGTTGTGTCAGAAGTAGGTTTGCAGTGACCTCTGTAGGACAGGCCTGAGACAGGGTCCATTCACACTCCAGACTCACTTTGTGAGAAGCCATAATCAAACTGGACACTGCTGCAGCTTCTCCATCCTAATCATGGTGCAGATTTTCTGCCTACCCATACTAAGAGGCAGCTGACCTTCATAATACGGGGAGTGCCTGCTATGGCAATGTGGTAGGGACCTCCCTGTAGCCTTTAGATATGGTAGTACTGTTTATGAATATGGTTATATTTGTGAAGAGCAATTGCTGTGAAACCACCTGTTTGACTAAGTTTCAAGGTGTACAACCTGGAGAGATCCCCTGGTAACCACACTCGAGCTCTTCTGTCACAGGCAGATACAACCACCAACCACAGAATGTCAGTCTGGCTATTGGGAATATTTCTTTAGTAACCGTGCTGCAAGACAAGGACAGTTTGTGGAGGATAAAGAATATTTTTGATCTTTGGCCTCTTGAATGTTTTTAATAGAGCAAGACTGTCTATCTGTTCTTTCAAGTAAAAGTCAATGGGGAAAAAGCAAAAGGTGAAAACATTGAGTTATGGCTTCCCAGACTTCCAATTTCAGTCTGAATTTCTGAATCAGAGATAAAATTAATTCTAATGTGTATTCTTAAGCAAAATCTCTTTGACTAGTTCAAGATTTCTGCTCTTCACTAACCCAGAAAAACTGCAGTAAATTATCACTTTTCATGATTACCCTATACAGCAGTATATCTTTAGGACCAGCCAGCAGCATTTGCAGGACAAGCAGGGGATCCAGGCCCAGCCAGCAGAGGTTTATGAAAGTCAGGTCCTGCTTGACCAACCTGATCCCTTTCTATGACCAGCTGACAATCCTAGTGCTTGGGGAAAAGGCTGTGAATATTTCTACCTGGACTGCAGGAAAGGCTTTGACACCATTTTCCACAGCATTCTCCTGGAGAAATAGGCTGCTCATGGCTTGGATGCACTGCCCATTGGATAAAAATCCGTCTGTTGTGCCAGACCTAGAGAGTGATAGTGAATGGAGTTTCACTCCACCACCCAGCTGCTGGACAGCCAGTAACCAGTGCTGTTTCCCAGGTCTTGGTACTGGGGCCAGTTCTGCTTAATACTTTCATCAATGATTTGGATAAGGGGATCAAGTGCACCCTTAGTCAGCTTACAGATAATGCTAAGTTGAGCAGAACTGTTGATCTTCTGGGTTGTAAGAAGGCTCTGAAGAGGGATCTGGACAGGCTGGATCACCTGGTAAAAGAGAATCAGGTTAGGGAACACAGGCAATCTGGACATACCTGAGCCCAAGTGGAATCCACCCATGAGTGCTGAGTTAACTGGCAAGTATCACTGTAAAGTTATTCTCAATAACCTTTAAAAGATGTGGAAGAGATCAAAGAGTGTCTCCTGTGAGGAAAGGCTGAGAGAGATNACTGTGGCCAGTGGTGTGAGGTTCAGCAAGATCAAGTGCTGGATCCTGCCTTTGGGTCACAACAACCCCAGGCAGTGCTACAGGCTTGGGGCAGAGGGGCTGAAAAGCTGTCCAGTGGAAAAGGACCTGGAGCTGAACATGAGCAGTGTGCCCAGGTGACCAAGAAGGCCAATGTCATCCTGGCTTGTATCAGCAGTAGCATGGCCAGCAGTACCACAGCGGGGATCATCTCTCTGTACTCAGCACTGGCAGGAATGCAGCTCGAATACTGTGTTCAGTTTTGGGTCCCTCACTCCAAGAAGGACACAGAGATGCTGGAATGTGTCCATAGAAGAGCAACAGGTGGTAAAGGGTCTGGAGCACAAGTCTTGTGAGAAGTGGGTGAGGGATCTAGATTTGTCTAGCCTGGACAAAAGGAGGCTCAGGTGGGACCTTATGGGTCTCTACAGCTACCTGAGAAAAGATTATTGCAAAGTGGGGGTCAGTCTTTTCTCCCAGCCAATTGGCAATAGACAAAGTGAAATGACCTAAAGTTGTGCAAGGAAGGTTCAAGATGGGTATTAGGAAAAATTTCTTCAGTGATAGAGTGGTTAAGCATTGGAATGGGCTGGCTAGGGAAGTGGTGGAGTCACCATCCCTGAAGGTGTTCAGAAACTGAGTATACATGGCACTTCATGCTATGGTGTAGTGGGCATGATGGTATTTGGTCAAAGCTGTACCTGATGATCTTGGAAGTCTTTTCCAACCTTAACAATTCTATGATTCTATGACCTGGTAAAAGAGAATCAGGTTAGGGAACACAGGCAATCTGGACATACCTGAGCCCAAGTGGAATCCACCCATGAGTGCTGAGTTAACTGGCAAGTATCACTGTAAAGTTATTCTCAATAACCTTTAAAAGATGTGGAAGAGATCAAAGAGTGTCTCCTGTGAGGAAAGGCTGAGAGAGATGGGGTGGTTCAGTCCAGGGAAGAGAACTTATCCATACTTACAAATACCCAAACAGAGAGTGCAACAAAGACAGACCCAGTCTTCCCAGTGGTGCTCAATGACCAGACCAGAGACAAAGGGCATAGACTGAAACACAGGAGTTGCTGTGTAAGCATCAGGAAGCTTTTTTTTCTGTGGAGGTAACTGAGTACTGGCACAGATTGCCCTGAGAGCTTGTTGAGTCTCTCACACTGGAGATACACAAAAGCCATCTGGGCACAACCACAGGCGATAAGCTCCAGACAATTGTGCTCGAGCATGGGGTTAGACCAGATAATCTCCTGAAGTTCCTTCCAAACTCACTTATTCTGTGATTCTGCATCCATGTGGTCTATCAGTTCTACATCTCACTAAGGGAAATGACAAATAACTTCTGTTTCTTCTTCAAACTTAGTTCCTATATAGTGATAAATTGCCTAGTGCTCCTGCTGAAGATGTCCCTAAAATGGTTCCTACAAGTAGTAACCAGGGTAAAGCTATTCAGCCAATTTAAAGTGCTATAAAGAGCAGAATTAGGCCAGCTAGCAATCCTTATCAGATGTTTTCACTATCGGCATGACTAATATTTTAGATAAGCATATCTGAGACCTTATTTTGTAATATACTTATGCTATCAGACCTAGAGCAGATTTTTCGAAATGGAGAGATTTTTACAGGATTCACCAGATGATTTTTTGTTCTGTTCTAGTGCTGATAGTTCTTGTTTAACAATGGACTTTCACTGTAACTTTGGGGACGACAAAATATCTAGGTCATTTTATTGTGGTCAGAACACAGATAAGAGGCTTAGGACTCGGACATTTGCAGTCCCCTGTATCTGAGAGTCATACATATACTTCCCCATCTATCCTGCAGCTTTATCACCCAGCCCTCTTCATCAAGAAGAGTTTAGCTTTCCAAATGTGAATTAGGAACCTTCTGCCACAGATTACTTAGAATTATAACTGGTTTGACTTTTTTCTCCTTTCTGTGTCTAGAGTGAGATTTCTTTTGACACTTAACTTACTCTAGTTTAATTTTATTGAAGTACGTAATATTTTGTCAGAGTGAAGTTACCCACTATGCATTTTAACTATTGCAGAACTCCATCATACAGCAATAAGGACATCTGCAGAGGAAGGACAGTAAACGCAGCAGGTGATATTTACCATATACTTACCAGAAGATGTCACCAGTGTCAAATATGAGAAAATATAAAAAACACTTCAGAGTTTTATTAATCAGAAAGTGTTTGCAAAGCTGATTTGCAAAATACACATCCTGTAAAAATCATCACTCTTGTCAAAATTCATCTAGCTAAACCAAGAATTTTTATAATGCTTACAAGTGATTGATGGATTAAAATTTTTGTTTGGTTTGAAAAAGCTTTTAGTTTGCTGTTGTTGTTTGCATCTAAACCAGTTTCTTGATTTTGTTTTTAATCTTTTAACACCTTAAAATATGGATTCAAGATGAAATATTGAATATTGACACAGTACTTCTTTGAGTAGCAAATATTCTTACTGAATGTTGTGTGCTTTTCCAGTGAATTAATTTCCTAGCATTGGCTATGTGGAAGACTCTAAAATCAGTTAGGAGGATTTCCAAAGTACAGTTGGCCCTCCAATACCACGGTACTGCAGATCTTGGTGCCCCCCTGCACAGCCCTCCGTCCACGTAGAATGGCAGCTCATTAATATGCAAATTTGCCCCACACCCTCACATGCAGTGCTCTGGTGCTGTTTCCGCACTGCCCTGCTCTGTATCACTGTTTATCTCGGCGCTTCTCAGTGCCTGCAGCCACCCCACGCCGGGAAAAACCCCTTTTCTGCTTGGCCAAGGATACTGGTGCAGGCAGCCGTGCGCACCTCTCTCCTGTTTTCTCTCCTGGTCTCTCCATACTCGGGGTAGACGTCTACCCCAAGAGAGTCATGGACACAACGTCTAACCTGAGAGTGTGTAAATCTTTCATAACTGCACACAGCCACTTCACTCCAAGCAGAGCGGGGCGGGGTGGGCACCACTCGGAGTGAGCCTGCCGCAGCAATTTCACTCCGAGTGGAGTGGGACAGGGCGAGGCGGGCACAGTGCAGGCATGGCGCCAGCAAAACTGTGGCTGCCTGGCTTAGAGCACAGCAGGGCGGGTGCAGTGCGGACAGAGCAGTGCTCCTGTGGTCCATGTGGCACGGCATTGGGGTCGATTTGAATATTCATGACTGTCTAATTTGAATATTCATGACTGTCAGTTCCCACAGGTGCAGTCACGAAATGGGCCTCCTTAATCACTGAAAAATCACACCATGTAGAAGTGAAGCCGCTATCTGGGAGGCATGAAGTGGAGAGGGCTTGCTGTAATTTCATAGTTGGAAAGACTCCCTATTTTTTTTGTACTTTCTTCAGGACATTGAGGGGGTTTTTGTTGTTTGTTGGGTTTTTTTTCAAGTGTTCGGAACCACTGTACCCATTTGTTTCAACAACAGGTTTGTTAGTTATGAAGGGTCATCATCACAGTTATTCTAGTGACAGACATCTCCACGTTGGGACCACATTGGTCCAAACATCATATCCTATATAAGTCTGTCAGAAATAATTGGAAGAAAAGCATCTGCTCACCTGTCTGCAAGATGACAGCTGTAAGCTTAGAATCAGAGAGTGACTGAGGGCTTAGTCCTCCTCATAGTAAAAAAGTGTTTCCTCATGTTCAGAGGCAACCCACTGCATTTCAGTATGTGAAAGAAGCACAAGTAGGCAGGAAAGCAGGCTAGTGGTGCCAACTCCTTTGTACAGCAGTGCCAAAGGACATCTAACAGCCATGATACCCCTGTTGCTGTGGCTCCTTCCTTTGCTTTCTGGAGAAAAGATGTGTTACAGAGGGAGAAACAAGGTACCCACAGCTGTCTCACAACTGGCAGAAACTCTAAAACAAGAAAGCAATCTCAGACTTTGGGTTGGCTCTGCTGCAGGCTTCACAAACAAAATGGGAGTAGTCGTGACACCAGGACTGCCATGAAGCACAAATGCAGGGAGGGAAAAGTACTTTCTAAGTGTGGCATGATTTCTTCCTTTGATTCCTATTATGACACCATGGCAGCACAAATATAAAGACATTTTCCTCTCCCTCTTTCCCAGTCAATTTCCCAAGCTGGGAGAAATCAGGGGTTCTGAGCCTGGATGACCTCTGCATAGGGCTATTTTAATTGCTAATGCACATCTTTAAATGAGAGGGTAAAAGACACCTGCAGCAATCCCCTCCACCTCATATCAACATCCAATTCTGCTTCTAAGTTGTGCTCTGTAACTGCTTTTTACAGGGTGTACAAATTCTCTAACTTATAGTACTCTTTTTTTTCTTCATCAGTTACATCTGAAGTAAAGGAACTAAGGTACTCGTCTAATCATCCTGCCTGAAGATGTCTGGAAACAGCATTTTAAAACTACTCATTTTTAGACATGAGTTTCCACCTTGAATGGCTAAACCAGACTGTACCACATGCAGAGACTTGCAGCAAACTGCACTAGTTCAGTCTGAACTATTTCCCGTCTTCCGAAATGTTATATTTTTTAGCAATAAAGGATGTGAAAAAAACGTGATTCAAAAGGGTCAAGAATCCCTTTTATACATGTACATTACAAACATTGAGGTTTTTAAGATGCTCCTTGTGTGATTCACTTTCCAAGTACGTCAAATTACTTAGTAGAGAGGAAACAGGAAGAGACACCTATATTGTCAAAAGCAGATGAAAGGAAAATGAATGAACAAAACACTTGAGTGACATTGTCACCTTCCCTGTTCAGTAACGTGTATACCTACTGGAACAGAAATGTAGGCTGGACATGTCACTGACAAGAAAATGCTTCCTGCAGCAATAACTGAGTTATTTTCCCAGAAGTTGCTTGTACACTTAACCCAGAATAAGTGCATGAAGAGATGGATCCAGTCTTGGTACTGGATCACCAGGCCAGTGGTGCCAGATCATGTCCCCAGAAAGAACATGTATCACACAGTATCACAGTATGACAGTATAGATAAGGCTGGAAAGGACCTTGAAGATCATCTAGTCCAACCTATAATACAACTAATCTATCAGCTACATCTAGATCATATCACTCAACACCTCATCCAGCCTCCCCTTAAACACCTCCAGGGTGCGCAACTCAACCACCTCTGTGGGCAACCCATTCCACATCCAAATCACTCTTTCAGTAAAAAACCTTTTCCTAATATCAAATCTAAACTCTCCCTACTGAAGCTTAAGACTATGACCTCTCGTCCTGTCCCCAGAGACCAANATCAATGAAAATGTTGAACAGGACCGGACCCAGCACCGACCCTTGGGGGACACCACTAGTAACTGGTGACATGACTAAAGGCTTTACTATTACCTTACTTTTGTGCTAATCAGCATAAAGAATTCAGTAAATTCTTATGTTTCAGACAGTTTTGTACTACAGTTAGTGATAAGGATAGAACTTAAAAGGTATTGACAGGAATATTTGAAAGCAGTGTTAGAGTGACACAGTGCAATATGTTGCTGTTCTGTGCAGGTCTAAGGGTTGACCCCTTGTGGGTCCCTTCCAACACAGCATATTCTGTCATTCTGTGTTTCTGTGATTTTGTTTCATCTCTAAAAATGGTTCCCATGTGTCTTTTTGTACCTGATGCACTGGACCAGCTCAGCAACAGAATGCTATAATACAGAAGACAGAACAGAACACTACATCAAAAGGGCTTGGAGGTGTTAAGTACTCAGAAGTTAAGAAATGCCCTAATTATAGGTACCTGTATGGCCTGGTTGCCTTTGCTGTGGATGTCCACACTAACAAAAACCACCCATCTGCACTCTGACTGAAAGCACAAAAAATAGCTAGCCTTTTTTCACCTGGCTGCAGCCTCATTTTAAATCCCATGCACTCCTCCAAGAATGTAGGTGTGGAAGTGGCCCATTGTGCCAAATATGTTGAGCATTTTCTGTGCACTGTGTGCAATGATCCACAATGAACCGCTTCAACAAATAAACAAAACTTGACGTTAGCTTTGTAGATATTCTGGGAGTTGTCACTGTATTAACTGTTACCTAGTGTTTAAAAACACAATATGCCATTGGCTCTGCAGCTTCCCACGAAGATGAATTTTCATTTTCGCTGAATTTTGTAGACTATGTATTTTATTACATTCTTTCACACTGAATAGCACACAAAACATTCCGGTGTTAAAAAGTTGTTAAGTCTCCAGACACATGCATAACTTTAGGACAAAAGTTTGAAAGAATAATTAACCCCATAATTAACAGGAAGGGAAAGGCCTTCCTGTTCTCTTCAGCAATCATGTCTCTTCCCATTTTTGTATCTTATTTGGAATCCAGTGCAGGGAAGGCATATTAGCCAATGCTAACACTATACTGCAAATATCATATTTAGACAAACCTTCTCCATTTCCAGTGATCTCAAGAGAGCTGCAACACTATTGTCATGGGTTAATACATATGTACCTGGTTTTCTTTTTGAATTTTTTCCATTTTGTCCCGGGGTGAGAGCGTGGCAGTGAAGCACAGCGCCCCCCCACGGCCACCCAGCTCATGCCCTGGGCCCCCACCACCTCCAGAGACCTGCGAGCCATGGGAGCATATGACCAGCTGGCAATGCGGACTGCCGGGAGCGTGTGAGCAGCAGCACCATCCTGTGGGATCTCAGGCAGCGGCGAGCGGCGGGGTGAGCGCGGGCGAGAGGCTGGTGCCGGCGACGCAGAGTGGAATGGCACACCAGATAGGTCCTGGGCTGCCATGCCAGTCCGGCACACAGTGGTAGCGGCACCCTCGCCCAGTTCCTTGCTCGAGCCAGTAACAGCCATGTGGAGGCAGCTGGAGGCTGCCGTGATGATGAAGTGGACCACCTGCTCTTCTGGAGTTAGTGGAAGACAGATAATGTTGGCGGCTCAGAGCACTACCCATTGGGCACAGAGGACACTACTGGGGGAGGGACTGGGGAAGCTTTTAAAAGCTACGGAGTGAGAGAGACTAGCTCTATCGCCCTCATTCTTCCTCCCCTGGGAATCACTGCTGCTCTGGCTCCCGCTTTTGCTGTTGTTGCTGCCATTTCTCCCAGCTAAATCTGTGGAACATCGGCATCATCCATTACCCCTTCCTTCCCTGATGATAGCCAGCGGACATCACTACCATTTTTATCCGTACTTTGTTGTTGTTCCCCACCTCCTGCCCAAAGCCAGGCTCAGCAATGCCTAAACCACAGATGCCTATCTTGAAATTCTTCAGGATTCAAAAATGAGGTGTCACAAAGAAGTGACAGACTACTACCAGAGCCTCACTAATACTAATTTGGAAGCTTGCGTGTTTCCTCAAAACATGCAGCTAAAACTGAGAAGGTATGGATGAAATGTTCACTGAGAGCCTACTCTCTGACAAGAATAGAGACACCTGGATGTACAATACTGCAAGGAGGGTGACATTCTGCTTGGAATTAGTTTCACAGCCCTATGGCTGAAGTTATAGCTTTATGCCAATCTCATTCAGGAACATAAACAGCCAACTAAGTGTGAGTCATTTACTGAACTTTGCACAGTGTAACACAGTCTTTCTTTTATGCTATGCTCGGTTGTCCAGTTTTCATGGAATTTGTGTCATATAAAAAAAAAAAGCAAACCCAAAAACCACCAACCTTTGATGGGAAGAAGTAACAGAGTAACCAAATATGTTCCGATTATAACCTCCACAGAAACTCTTTTAAATAAAATAAACTCATAAAATTTTCTAACCTGATTTTGTTCAAAAAACTAGTCTACTTGTCATCTGAGACCTCTTTAGGAACCTCCAGCCCATTCCTAATGAATGGTGACCTACAGTAGATATGCTGTTAGCAAGTTACAGCAAGGAAAACAGAAAATCAATGCAGTGAAAACTCAGCTGTATATATACAGTTATACCCCCTCATTTGGGAGGAACAGGTCATGCCAGGGCTCTCGCAGAACGTTAAATTTGCAAACACGTGCATGTTATTAATGTGCATGCAGGCCACACCCATTGCTCCACCCTCCGCCCCTCCAGAGCACTGCAGACACTTTTTCACTTCTCCCCACGGGCTCTCTGAGCACAGGGGAAAGAAAAGCATTTCTGAGCCCTCTCTGACTTGGGAGACCCTTCCCGAGAATCCCTGG
The DNA here is from genome assembly GCA_013390025.1 of Pitta sordida. NCBI lineage: Eukaryota > Metazoa > Chordata > Aves > Passeriformes > Pittidae > Pitta > Pitta sordida. The sequence continues at coordinate 10,802 of WEKX01008741.1, forward strand.
GCTTCTCTTCAGCAATGCTGCTGCTTCTGCAGCCAGAGCCAGGCTGCTGCAACCATTTGTGCTCGCACCCCAAACTCCACGCCGCTGCTCCCCCCCCACCCCGGTGCTCATGCCCTGCCAGCCTGGCTCTGTAGGCCAGCCCGGCCCCGTGCAATGCGGCCTGGCAGCAGCTGCGGCACAGAGTGAGCATGTCCACCCGGGAGCGGGTGTCAGTCCCCAGCTGCGCTTAGAGTAACAGGGGGACAGCGTGACTTTTGGCCCTCCCCACAGGGCCAGGCCAGTCCTGCCCCACAGGGAACACCGATGCCACCCCTCGGAGCAGAGGCACTGCACATGCGTCAGCCAGGGAACCTTGCAAATGGCTGAAGCAAAATTGCAAGAAATTCTTGCAAATCAGCGAAGGGGTTGCAATGCAGCAAGGATATACTGTATATGTGTGTGTGTGTGTGTGTGTGTGTGTGTGTGTGTGTGTAATTAAACACACTGTACAAGGCTCTAGAGAACAACTGGAAACTGGCAGAGAAAACACATCTCCCATTCAGAGCAGTTGTAACCATGGCCATCAGAAATCATCAGCACATCCAAGGGAGACTAAGGGGGAGCTATGACCCAGTGAGGGGTCCTGTGGCCACAGCAGTGGTGGCTGTGACAATGTCAGGGGCACCCAGGCCCCTTCCGCAGGCAGTGTCGGGAGGAGGGTCTGTCTCACCATCCCTGGAGGTGTGGAGAGGGGAAAATAAGTTCCTTCATACTAGGCTTCTATATCCAAGTTGGGCTTCAGCACTGATAGCAGAGGTGATGCACAGACACTGACAGTGGCACATGCTGGCCTGGGGTATGGAGTGAGCCGCGGCAAGAACCCGAGGTGGCATCCGGGCAGCAGAGCCCAACATGGAGCCACGCAGTGAGGAAAGCCAGGCTCAGAACACTTGCAGAGTGAAAATGGAACACACTGAGTCCATCACAAGACAGCAACAGCTGAAAACCGCAAGCCAGCCAGCGCCGGGGACCAGTTGTCTCTCCCCCACAGGCTTTTTACTTTTTGTCTTCCCAAGACCACTTTCCTCTTTTCCTCCCTGCCTGAGATTGGCCCAGCCGTGCTGATGCCTTGACGGTTTTCCACATATTTCTGGGATTTTGGTTGGACTGCATAGTTTCACTCAGGAGCTTTCTTGTTAGGTCTTTCCCATGATTTGTGAAATTGTGTTTAGCATTCCATTTGAGACAAACAGGCTATAGCAAGGAATATTGAAGAAGGCAAGAAAAAACAAAGTCCAGAGAGCCTGGAAAGGCTCCGCTGGGGTGGCAGAAGTGAGGCAGGGCACTGGTTGGATGGAGAAACTGTTGAATGTTACAAATGTGGGGTGATAAGGGTGGTTGGGCCAGCATCTCTGGATCTGAAATTTTCATTAAAGAACCTGCACTTTTCTTTTACCTCTATTAATTTTGTTTGGAAGTTTTTCTTCCTCTGTGTTTAGGCATCATTGCATGGCAGCATGACATCTCCCCCCCTCTTCATTGCCTTTTCATGTTCAGCCCACCCTGCCTTGCAGGCAGGAGCTGGGGAGGCTCCGGCACCTTGGAGCTGGTCCTCAGGGAAGGCAGGAAAAAGAACATGTGCAGAGCCCGAACCCAGAGCAAATGGGATGGGAGAAAAAAGTAATTCCAAACAAGATTTAAAACTGTGTACGTATAACAAAGGCCTTGTCCTTGCACTGCTCTGGTACCCCCTACAAAGTCCCTGTGACAACAGCCATTGCATATCTATGCTATTAAAGTTTCACTTCTAAAAAATCAGCTCTTCTAGACGAAACATTACATTCTTATTTAGACTTCCTCAGCATGTCTGTGTCCATCTGTCTTCTCGGTTTCTTATCATCAACAGCAGCAGATCATTGGCGGCAGAAGTGTAATTACTTTACTTATTTTCAAAAAACAACAGGTATTGTAGCAAAATTTCCTTACCCTCTGACTTCCCTATTGAGAAACCAGGTCATTAGCAGAATGTACTATTGTGGCCCAAGTCCAGTCAGGATTAAAAAAACCCAAATACCAGACCAAATGAAACCAACCAAAACACACAAAAAACCCCCAAAACCAAACAAATAAAACCACACAACACATATACACACACAAAAGGCAAAACAAGAACTACCAAACTAAGCAAACAAGGAATCAACAAAACCAATGCCAAAACCAAAAAAGACAACACATTAAAAACAAGAGAATAGAAGCAAGAGACTGAAAGGTAAAGCAACTCAATGCTTCAGGGCAAGAGTGAGTTCACAGGAATGGGACACAAATAAATAACACTTATTCATTCCCTAAATGCTTCTGGTACTGACTGGAGACAGAACAGAAGTCTAAATGGACCTCAGCTCTTATCCAGAATGGTAATTCCTGTGCCTTAACACAACCACTGACGGATGCAGGGGATGATTCATTTCTTCCTAACGAATGGAAGAACACACAGCATTTACTCACTAAACCATGACTGGGGAGGTGATCACTGTAATGGAGAATTTACAAGAACAAGAAGGAAAACAACATCAGCCCTAATGAATATGTATGGACAGCCACAGTACCTGGGAACAGAGCATTTATTTTTCCACATATGAGATGCCGTACAAAGTTGTGTTGAGAGGACAGCCAATGAGTGCAAGCATCAAGGTTTTTTGCACAGTTAGAGATAAAAATAACTTGTACCTTTTGAGACACAAGGGGCATAACTAAGCAATACCTTAAAAGTTCATTAGGAAAATCTAACCATGGAATCATTAGTTATGCACATTAGATGTATGTTCTTGCTTTAGGGATGTCAATGAAAATTTTGCTGCATGATGAAATTTTTTTATGTTCTGGTATTTAGTGGCTGAAACAAAAAATGTTCATTTAATTTACTCATTCTCCATGTGAAAAAATCATAAGCACAGCAGCCAACATTCACAACTGCATCAGCCCTTCTCCCCTGCCCCCCCATGTGCCCACACACATGGGACAGGCTCAAAGTATCGATAACTTATGTGTTCAGCTAGTGGTAGACAACACTGAATGAAGCCAGAGATGTATGCAAATTTGACAGAGGCAATGAAGCACAAAATGTCAGCAAAAAGCAGTGACTGACCCTTCCATGTACCCCAAAAATCAGCATGGAGATTGGCATGCGATCTGCTATATCTCTCTCAAAACAGATGATCTCTGCACATTAGGAGGTCCTCTCTTGGTTGAGTTCAAGATCAGAATGTGCTTTGAAGGCAGAATATTTGGTTACAACACATTTCTCATGTTGTCATTAACTTCCATTAAATAAACAGATAGCTAAGTATCATCAGAGTATCACAATATCACAGTATTAGCAAGGTTGGAAGAGACCTTGGAGATCATCAAG
>WEKX01008744.1:0-35193 GCA_013390025.1 Pitta sordida
CCCTTCCAACTAGGAATAACCTGTGAAGCTGTGAATTTGTCTAATACGTATGAAAAACACCTCATGAATATTTATCCCATTAGATTATGTCAAAAATTTGCACTTTGCTTTAAGTCTTTGACCAACCAGCTCTGATCTTTTACATTCTTTTGCTCCCTGTTTTGACTAAAACTCCATTCTTTTTATCATCTAGAATTTTTGCCTTTAATATTCAGCCTTAAATTTCAGGCTTGGCAAAAGCCTTTAACACTTACTAATTCTTCTAAATCCAAATCTTCTAGCTAATTCACTAAAATCTCTAAATTTCTAAGCCTCCAAATTATATTTATCTCACTAAAACAAAAAAACTTCTAAATCCTCAAATCACTGGGTTAATGGTTGGACTTGTTGATCTTACAGGTCTTTTCCAACCTAAATGATTCTTTGGTTCTATGACATGCGCAGCAAGTATCAGCTTGTATATGCACATATATAGGTATGTACATATATATGTGTATATATAAGCTTTACCAAAGCATAGTATATTTTGGGCCAGACTAGAGTTTGGTCAGCACAGTGTGAAAAGGTTCATGCATTCACATTTCTTCTGTCTAGTTGGCATTTAATAATGCAGAAGCACATTTCTAAGTGAAACATTTACTTCAGAAAATGCCAAAATGAAGTGTTCTTTCTTTATTTCCCAGTGAACAAATTTAATGAAATATTTCTTTTGCATCTTTATTTATCCTTCTCAACCTAAAACTGCATTTTTCATGGAAAATAGGCTTTCCAAAATGTGTAGAAAGTTCTGCTCTAAGCCTCTAAGACATCACATCCTCATATGCTGGGTCAAATTTCACTTCATGTGTCTATCCTTGGACAAAAACATTGTATCAGTGAGGTACAAGTAGTGTGATGAGTGTTGCTTTTAGACTAACCACTATGAAAACATGGAGCAAAATATTTTTTGTCCTTTTTTTTTTTTTCATTTGAAATAAGTGAGGTAGTGGAAAAAACATCTTTCCCTAACTCTACCTTTTCTGTCCTCTGAGACTCAGAGGAAAAATCCGGATGTCCAATTTTGTGCCTCTATACATAAATTACCTGAAATAAGTGGGATGTCAGAGATTAGATGAGTATATACAGGCTAACAGAGGGCAAATTTTCTCTTTTTCAATCATATAAATAAATAAACATGTGCCAAATATTATATTAGTGTTGCCCTTCTTAATATTGAACCTTTTTCGTATATTGAGAAAGTGTAAAGTTTTTTAGCATTAATTTTAATAGAATCCAATATATGTTATGTGAGCAGTTTTAAAATATAGTCTATATTTTAATATATATATATATATATATATTAAAATATAGACTATATTTTAAAACTGCTCACATAACATATATTGGATTCTATTAAAATTAATGCTAAAAAACTTTACACTTTCTCAATATACGAAAAAGGTTCAATATTAAGAAGGGCAACACTAATATAATATTTGGCACATGTTTATTTATTTATATGATTGAAAAAGAGAAAATTTGCCCTCTGTTAGCCTGTATATACTCATCTAATCTCTGACATCCCACTTATTTCAGGTAATTTATGTATAGAGGCACAAAATTGGACATCCGGATTTTTCCTCTGAGTCTCAGAGGACAGAAAAGGTAGAGTTAGGGAAAGATGTTTTTTCCACTACCTCACTTATTTCAAATGAAAAAAAAAAAAAGGACAAAAAATANAAAGATTTGCCTCCTTCAGTCTTTCCTCACAGATTAAGTTCCCCAGTCCTTCAATCATCTTCATGACCTTACTTTGGATCCTCTCCAATCTAAATTCAATTATTACTGTTCATTAAAATAACACTTCTAAATATCTAAAACTTATGAAGTGAAGAATAAGGAAGAAAAGTCTGTCTGGGGGGAAAAATAGTTTTATTTTAATTAAACTTAAAATGGGATATCTTATAAATAATTTTAATGAGCTGTGAGGCATATTTTCTAGTAAAATCAGGAAATCTGCAAATTAATTCCTTTAATAAAATGTTTATTCCCAATTCCTTACTTTTTTTTTAAATGGTATTTTTAAATTCCATATTAGATCTGATTTATAACAAGAAAAAACCCCAACTAAAACAGAACTACAAATAAATGAAGGAGGCGGAAGATAAATATTACTCTTCCTTTTTACATTTAAAAGAATAAAAGCATTGAAAGATAAATTGATTGTGCAGTGTCCCATGAGAAGCCTGAGAGGAGCAAGAATTGAACCTGCATTTTAGTCTGTGACCTTAGCTGTAAAAACACGCAGTCTTGAAACTATATAATTATTAATACAAATGACAAGTTAATTACGACTATACTCTCCTCACCACAGTCATCCTTTTGTGTCTCCATTGAGAGGGAAAATGCTCGTAGAGTCTCTCTGAGAATGTCATTCACTTTTATGGACTGTTATTTCCTCCACTTCTTTTAAATCTAATTGTCAAACAGCTCAGTCCCTTTTGTTGAGAACCTCAAAAGCAATTTGAATGACACTATCAAGGGCAGAAGGAGCTGTTGGAGTTTATACTGGGCTGCAAACTCATGGTTGGAGATTAGGCTGAGGCAACAAAGTGTGTTCTCTGTCACCTACACCCAGCTTTGATTTCACAGGTCATTTCTTTCTTCTCACTTCAGATACAGAAAATACAATTACACAATGACAGTTAATTGCTGTGCACAGTTTTTCTTTTTAGCTGGCTTGGTTTAACAGAGCATTGTGGATTAGTTTGGGCAGAATTACCACAAGGTTGAAGAAAAGACATAGCCAGTATTGCAGTGCAGCTGAAGAGCACATTTCAGAGCACCATGAGCAAAAAGAAGTGACAAGAACAAGTGCATATTCCTGTACTTTCCATCATGGATAACTCCAGTTGCTTCTCTCGTGTGTATAATGTTCTCTATGTATTATAGAAAGGATAAGCACACTTGGCACCAAGAGAGCCATAGATGACATTGCTCTACTGTGCAGAAGTGGCTCAATATGACATAATCAAAGCAGTAGGAGTATTAGATGGTTAAGTCCCTGAAAGTCAGGACTCAACCACTTATGGCTTCTGATTTCTCCGGTATTTACCACACTTCCTTCAGTATTGCCATCCTGGAGAAAAGGCACCAGTGAGGTCTCATGTACCTGTGTGATGCTGGAGGCTATAAACCAAGCTACTCCTCAAACTGAGGAGAAAAGTTGCCTTCTGAAGTACCTCTGAGAGCACCTTATCAATTAGTTTGGGGAAGAACTTGGAAGGAGAACACAGGAGAACTGGGAGAGGTTGTACTGAGGCAAAGGGATTTGGGAAGTCTGCTGCTCAGAGGATGAAGAAAAATATGGACACAAATATTTGTGGGGGTCATCTGAAGTTCAAAGAAGACTTGGATTGTTTCATGTTACCCTCAACAGAAAACAAAAACTGTCTATCTGAAATGTGAGACATGAAATCCTATTTGTTCGGAGGCTGCAGTCATGGTTTGGTTCTTGGTCTTTGTCTCACACACTAATAGAGAGTTTTTACACCTATTACAAGTTTGTTCTATTATGGTCAATGTTTTGACTGTATTGTTTAAGATTCAGTCAGTACTACTTATGTCTCAGGGGAAAAAAGGTTGCCGAGAATGGTAAAGGGGCTTGAAGGTAAGCCTTATGAGGAGAGGTTGAGGGAGTTGGGTCTGTCTAGCCTAGAGAAGAGGAGGCTCAGGGGTGACCTTATTGCTGTCTATAACTATCTAAAAGGAGGTTGTAACCAGGCAGGGGTTGGTCTTTTCTCCTTGGTCTCTGGGGACAGGACGAGCTTCAACAGAGAAAGTTTAGGCTTGATATTAGGAAAAGGTTTTTTACCACTTGAGTACAGTGGTAAGTGTCCCCACCTGGCGTGTGGGAGACCTGGGTTTGATTCCCGCCAGGGAGACAGTGTTAAGATTTGGACTCGATGATCCTTGTAGGTCCCTTCCAACTCAGAATATTCTGTGATACTGAAAGAGTGATCCTGATGTGGAATGGGTTGCCCACAGAGGTGATACGATCTAGATGCAGAGGATAGGTTAGTTGGATTATAGGTTGGACTACATGATCTTCAAGGTCCTTTCCAGCCTTATCTATACTGTGATACTGTGATACTATTCCCATTTTCTCATGACAAATGTGAAATCTTACAAGTCATTTCTGAGACAGCTGTAAAAGTGAAATTATTTTTCAAGTAATTAGATTTAAAGCAGACTTCTCTATCATTTTCAGACTAAAAACTATAAGTGAACTCACACCAACATTGTGTTGTCAAGTTGGCTTCTTAATATGTGTTTTTACTATTTAGAAAAGTGCTTTCTCTTCACCTTTTACAAATATTCTCTAAATTCCATTTCCTTTTCTAATTACAAACCCATTTCCTTAGTAAGTCCTTGAAAAAGCTCCCCCCATGCCTCTAATCATCTCTCCGGTTATAATCTTCAAAATTGCATTCCATTCCATTTTCAATTTTCCAGTGTCCAAAGACAGATCTCCATGTAGTTAACAACCTTTTATTTGCTGCCAGTTAAGACTGAAGGATTTGCTTCTTCTCTTTTGGAAATACTTGATACTGTTTAATACACACCTTTTTTAGACAGGGCTCCTGGTTTTTCATTTTTTGCTGGGTGCAAATTNATTGCTCAGTTTACTGATTTGGAGAAATGACTGAAATAGAAATTTCTCTCTCTTAAGATAACAAATCATAATTAAAAATACTGCTTTACTTCTTAAAATCCTTTATGACCCATTTGCTTTTCCCCAGGTATCTTTGAAGTGGTTTGTTGGGTTTAGGGGTTTTTTTTAGCATATGATACAATCTATCAAGTAATAAAGTAGGTTATCAGCTGGAGATTACATTCTAAAACAAACCTTCAGAGATTGTTTTTAAAAAGAAGTCCACTAATCCTTCCTCATATTCCTTAAATTTTCCCCTCCATTTTAATTTACATTGTAAATATTCTGAACCGAACAAGCCAACATCACAGTATCACAGTATTAGCAAGGCTGCAAGAGACCTTGGAGATCATCAAGTCCAACCTGTAACCCAACACCAATCCATTGTCTAAACCATGGCACTAATTGCCTCGTCCAGCCTACTCTTAAGATCTCTGAAGAAAAAAAAATCTCTTAATTACTGGCTCATAGCCTAGTAAAAATAATTTTATCAAAAGGTGAGGCCTGAGACTTCGAAAATATTTTACAGTTACAGAACCTCTGCATGGTCAATTTACCTGAAATCCTATTGTTTCTGATTTATTTGACTATATGATTGACCTACAAAATTATTTATATTGCATTTACCCAGAGGAAAACAGACAGAAACACCTAAAATTTTGTTGGGTTGTTCTTGAATAAAAAGTACAGTGAATCCCCCGTGCATTGAAACCTCTCCATTACGACCCTGCCCATTTGTGAGGAGAATTTATCGTAGTTTTGTGTCAACAATTTGCAAATTTACCCGCCCTGTGCATGCACAGTCTCTCTGCTCTGCCGCGGGGCGGTGCCACATTGCCTGTGGGGCAGGACTCACCCTGCCCTGTGGGGAGGGGGCTCACAATGGCGGCACTGTGCCCCCATCTCTGACCCAGGAAACTGCCCCACGAAAGTGAGGCAAGCGAGGTCGGGCAAGCGTTGTGTGCTGGGAGGGGGCAGTTGTCGCTGTGTCAGTAGGGGGCTTCTGTTCCCCCGCCCTCTGGGACCATACGGGCAGCGCTGCCTCTCCCAGGACCAGTGGATGTTAAAGGGAAGGAAACTCCGATAACCGACCCGAACCCCCTCCCGGGGACATCCCTTCCCCGCCTTGGAGGAATGGCAAGCATTCATGGTGGCAGCAGCCAGGTTTCTGAGCCCACTCTGCCTCGGGAGGTCACCTCCCAAAGAATCCGCAGGCCTCTCCTGGCCGCCGCGACCACGCGCCCACAGCCCAAATCCTGCACCACTGCTCCCTCTCCCCAGCCCCGGTGCTTGTGGCTGGGGGGTGCGGGGCGGCTGCGGGGCTGGGGTGCCCGGGTGCGAGCGCTGGGGTCAGGGGGAGGGAGCAGCGGCACGGGGTTTGGCTGTGGGCGCGTGGTAGTGGCGGCCCAGGGGGGCTCGCAGATTCTCGGGATGATGGGGGTCTCCTGAGTCAGAGGGGGCTCAGGAATGGTACCCTTTGCTCCCCCGTGCTCAGAGAGCCTGAGGGGAGAAGCAGAAAATTGTCCGCAGCGCTCCGGAGTGCCGGGAGTGGAGCAATGGGCATGACCTGTATGCATATTAATGACCTGCATTTCTTTGCGAGTTTGGCTTTTTGCGAGGCCCATGGCCTGACCCGTTCCTTACAAATGAGGGGGTATAACTGTGTTAGAAGAGGTGTTCTACTTTATCATTTGAAAAAAAATCAACCTTTTGAAATTTCCTGGCCTGTAAAGGTAGTGTCAGTAAATCCAGTTAATGCAATACAGTGGAGAAAAATATTAGAGAGTATTTCTGCTATATGATATTATTTAACACACAGTTTTGACCATAAAGAATTATGCTTTTAGACAAATAATGCAGGAAAAAATCTCACAACAATATAGCAGGAAGGAATATAGAGAATAAAAATTAAAAACCTACATAAGTATATAGATTTACTAATTTTTATGAGGCATGAAATGTATCTGCAAAAAATACACTGTCGAGTAGAAAATTGTTTATAAAATATTTCTGTTGTTTAAAGAATGAATGGTCTGGTTTTTCTCCTTTCTCTAGATGTTACAGAGGTCTGTTTCCACACATGCCTGCATGTGACTTCACCCTGGCACTTCACAGCTGGGATTTCTTAGCTACCTTAAGCCTATGGAGGAGTCAGATTTTGCTTAATAAACATAAACTCATTTGAAAAATTTGACCTAGGAACACGCTGAATGCATGGGGTACAGATACAATGTTTCTCAAAATGCTGTTTGTTTTTGGTTTCTTCAGAAAAGCAGATACAGAAATTTCCCGCATCTTTCAACAAAACCAACTCAACAATCCCAAAACTCAGATGTAGGAGAGCAAAGTTCATGCCAATCACCTTGCAGTAGAGGACTAAAACTTCCAGGTTGCCTCATGTTGCAATATATTAAAATCACTAATAATTTGTTCTGCATTAAAGGATAAAGAATGTCCTTTTATTGAGGAGATATGATGACTGACCCAGCCTAGACGAAATCTAGGTCTCAAAGAATCACAGAATGATAGAATGGCCTGGATTTCAAGGGACCCGAAAGATCACCTAATTCTCACTTCCCTACCATGGACAAGGACATCTTCCACTAGACCAGGTTGCTCAGAATTCCATCCAACCTGGCCTTGAATAATGGCAGGGATGAATGGGACATCCACAGCTATTCTATTGACCTGTGACAGGGCCTCACCACCCTCACAGTAAACAACTTTTTTCTAATATCTGATCTGAATCTAGTGTTTTTCAGTTTGGAGCCTTTCTCCCTTGTCCTGTCACTCCAGGCCCTTTTAAATAATCTCCCTCCATCTTTTTTGCAGACTCCTTTTAGGTACTGGAAGGCCACGATCAGGTCACCTTGAAGCCTTCTCTTTTCCATGCTGAACAAGCCCCATTTTTCAGCCATAAACAAGGCTTTGTAGGCAAGCACTTAAAGTTGGGTCAGATTCTCATGCTGACAGGCAGGTGCTTGTTACTGCTGACAGCATAATGTAAAATGCAGCAACAGTTTTTGGAGCCAAAGCCTGAAGTAAGGAATGGTGTCTCCCATGTGGTTTCTTCCCAAGAGAATTTGTTAATGTTAGGATTTTGTGAGAAAGCTGGATACCGTAGCTAAATGTAATGTTTTCTTCCATTCCACCTCATTATTCTTATTATGAGACGTTTATAATGAAAGGCATTGCAAGTTTAATAAGTCACTTTTAAAACCCAGTCAACCAACCAACCACCCAAACAAATAGGTTGGACTGCAGTACATGAGGACAAATCCTTCAGACAAGAGTACAGTTTCACAGTATCACGCAGTATCACAGTATTAGCAAGGTTGGAAGAGACCTTGGAGATCATCGANTGTTTCTTAGATGCTTCAGATGTCGTATGAGGACTTAAGACAGCTCTCTACTCAATGTCTGGTCATGCAGCATCCCAATCTAACTAATTATTCTAATTAATATGTTCTAAATGTTGTTTAAGCTTTAGTATTCGCTTCAAAACACATTTTGGGTAGGGTGTCAGCCCCTGGCAGTTGAGGTATTTTTTGCCTTGGGGTGTTTAGTTGCGCATGTGCTAAAATTGTTCCTTTTATGGAATCTCTACTGAAAGGCTTATATGAAATAAATCATAACTACTCATTCTTAAGTAGAGTTTAAATGGTGCAAAAAAACTGGTCCAATGGCCAAGTCTATGAATTATATTGTTTCTATGAACTTGTACATAGATCAGTGATGAGATTTTGTAGAATCCATGAAGGTAAATAACTTAATCAGAATTGTATTTCATGTAAAGAAATTTCCTAAATTGTCTCTGAAATGTATTATCTTAATTTTTTTAAAGATACTGCAGTGGTGCACTTTGTACTGTTTTTCGTTGCTTTTTCCTTTATGCCTTTTTCCTTTATGCTTTTCACATGATGCATTTTTACCTTCCTTTCTGGACTAAAATGTTCTTTCTCACAAGGCAAAACTTTGCCCTTTTGGTCATTATTAATGATCATTTCTACATCTAGTGAGCAGAGGGCCAATAATTGTATTTCTGCAGTTCAAACATCTGAGTTTAATATTTTATGACTATTAATAGCAATATTTTAAGTTACTCTCTGTTGTCCTTAGGGACTGGAGAAATCTAATACATATAATATAACTATATTAACTCGAAGTAAATTTTATTAAACTCTAAAATTTGTTCCAATTAAAAATTGTATATAGACAAGCAGAACAGTTGTGTTAAATATTTCAAGAGATAAATCTGTATTTCACATTGCTTAAAAGTCTGTTAACTGTCTCTTGAAGGAAAAGGAACCTTCAGCAGTGTAAAAGGATAAGGCCATTAAAGACCATGCAGTAAAAATAAGCCAGAGGGTTTAAACTCACCTGTGTTTTGATAGAACTCAGCAAGATGACAGTGAAAAACAGAAGGAACAAATTGTTAAGAAAAAAATTCTATGGGAAGATTCCGTCTATTCAAGAATACAAAATAACTTCTTTCAGCATTTTATGAGAGACAATTTCCACATGAAGCCATTCTAAGGCAAGGTTTGCAGTTAGACAATATTTTTTTCAGTGAAAATCTATCTGCTGTATCTGACACTTCTGTCATTATATTGTATCAATGTTATGTGAAATAACAACAATTACTCTTTTCTCCCTGCTATTAAAATATATGTCAGTTTGAAATTAAGCAAGAATTTTCTTCACTCTTGAGTAGTTCACCATTAAAGCTAAATCAGTGCAGTATATCAGCCAGCTATTAAAACTGCTAATACTATAATGATAGTCTGCAAGGAATCTGAGAATCATTGTGACCAAATGGAACAGACTGAAAACTTGAATAGCCCAAAAGAAAAAGCAGGAATAAAAAGTGAAAATAAATATATATTTAAGGTCCATCACATATGTAATACTGCCCCTTTTGTGCCAGGTACTTAGGAGGAAAGAATAAGGTTTGGGGTCTTACGTGAACAAATTAAATATTAAGGACAGTCTGAAGGAAAAATATATAAACTGTGAATTTACTCTTCATTGAATCCTGGAAGTGAAAAATGAGGAAATAAAATGTAATGAAAGGTTTTAAAAATCCCAAAATGTCTTGAATCTATGAGTAGAGGAGGAAAGAACAAGAGAACATCATTCCCAAAATGTTGACATTTCAAAATGTAAGTGCTTTTGGACCATGGATGCTTCCTCTCCTTTTCATTCTTTATTCCTTGACATAATCCATGAGGAATCAAGGGAGTTTGGAAACAGGAAGAGGAAAGGGAACAGGAGGGAGGGAAAGAACAGAATCTTAGAAATGCTTTAAAGAAAGAGGTTTCCAGAGTTAAGGGGGGAAAATAAGGTGGATCACTGTTTCTTAGTGCTATTGCGAAAGAAAATATTTCCTTTTTATTTTTTTTCAGTAGCTCCATATATGTAAGTTCTCATGAGCTCTTTCCTTGTTAACATCATATGGTGATTTTAAAGTGAAAGTTCTGAATGCTTCAACCACAACATTCCTGATTTTGAGGTCAGACAGTACATGTATTCATTTTTTGTTCATTTTATACTATTCTTTATCAATGTTAGTCTTTTCTTGTCTGTGAGGCTTCTTGCTTTCAACTACTTTCATTATGGTCTATTATTCATTAATATAAATTAATAATTTACTGTTGTATTCATCAAAGATGTTAGACCAGCTGTCCAATTGTACCCCTTCGTCCTCTACTTGACTTCTTTTTCCACCTGCATGGTTGTATTATTACAGCGTCCTACAAGGGACTTCAGAAGTTCAAAAATATGATTATAAATGCAGCAGAATTTATCAAAAATGTGCTACGGTTACAGACACTTATGTTTTACTCCGAAGGTACCAGTCATGGAAACAAAGTCATTTGTGACCTTTTATGTATTTGAAGATGAATTGCAGTTTTTCTTTTGTTTGCTTTCTTTGTGTTCACAGAGCTCACTAGGATCAGCTGGCAGAGACTTCTGACATCAGCTTTTGGTGTGGGACAAAATCAATCACGGAATCACAGAATCAGTAAGGTTGGAAAAGACCTTAGAGATCATCGAGTCCAACCTATCACCTATTACCTAACCTAGCCAAACCTGTTACCTAACCTGTGGCCATCCTGCTACCAACACACCATCCTACCTATAACAAATCTCCTTCAATAAATTAGAATTCTACAGTTCATCAAATGCTTCCATTTTTATATCTACCTTCTACATAATAAAATCAGATTGTAAGGCCTCAAAATTAAGAAATTATCTCAAATCAGCACAGAATGCCTTTGTTGCCTGAAGACTGCCCCAGGCTTACAGAATCAGGCAACAGTTACAATTTTTTAGACATTGAAAAAATCATATACAGATTTCGTTCATTTATTTTATCAGAGAATTAGTCCTATTAATTAAATAAATGTAGTATATGTTTAGATCTATAGTTACTATAGGAAGGACGTTTTTTCTTCTTTTAATGATGCAGCAAAATTAATATAGGACTTTATTCAACAGGAGGGATCTCCATGATGAAATGCCACTACAGAAGACACTTAATCCAACCAAGCTAATTGCTTACTCTATGCCAGCAGTTTCTTTCCATTTTTTTCTTTATTTTTGGGTGAAAAGAGTCATTAAATTGATTCTGTTTTCATGAAACAAATCTGATTTTTGCATAGACATCCTTACAAGCATAGGGAAATTTAACATGGTATTTTATTGATAGCACACCTGTTCATTGTGAGAGTGTTCTGTGAATTGCAACAACATGAACTGACATAATACCATGCTGATCATTTAATCTTGAGAAGCAGAATAGCTCTGCCTAGTTGTATGCAATCTGTTCCTTTCACTTTTCTCGTTATACTAGGAGGTAGAAGAGATCCCTGAATGAAGATTTATGATGCTCTTGCTCCTCATGTATTGTCTTTATGCATTTTCAGACTACCATAAAGTCAATGACAGTGACAGCACGTTTGGAATTTTTAGATGAAAAATTTACGGCTCCTCTATTTAAGAATTTATGTCCATCAATATTTTTGCATGACCCTGTTATTTTGAAAGCATTAAAGCTTGGGGGAGGATGTCCCATATTATTTTTTTTAATTAATTTATTAATATTTTCCTTTTTTTTTCTTTTTTTACGAAGAAGAGAAATTAATAGGAACACAAAGTACGTCTGAAATGCAAGAGATATAACCTTCATACACTGATCTTTGTATCTGCCTCATCCTCTTACACATACACAGTTGTTGCCTCTGCATTTTTACAAGAATGGGACAAAATAAACCTAGGAAAAGAATACAATTGCTAAGGATGTTTATTTGCAGGCACTGGGAAAATTACATGCTTTTAGTGAGCTACTTGAAGTAATGACTGCTCACAGTTCAGAGGGTATTTTACCAGATGGAACACCTACTTTAACAGACATCAGTTTTACCAAAATGATTTATAAAAAGATGGATTAAATGTGCACTGAGTTAGGGTAGGGAGGGGAGGTGCTGCTGTATGTATATATTTCAGATTTAATGTTGGGCCACTATATTGGCCCAAAGAGGTGGATATCCAGGGGAAGGAAAAAATTCAGCAACAGCTGAGGTATGTTGGCTGTTGAAATGGATGTACATAGAGAGTAACAGAGCCCAGGCCTTGGTGGCTGCAAGGACTAGCCCAGAAAAGCCTTTTTTAAGGATTTTTAATTCCCCTGTGAAGCTTTAGAGAAAAGTATTATTATTTGCTAAACTTCTTGCTTCTTGTTTTACTCCTTTACAGAACTAGGCTTGACTACTTGAAGAAAAAAGCCAGTCAACGCATGAGTCTAAGGTTGCTCATGAAGTTCAGGGTTCATCTAAAACAACTGAACTCAGGGGGTGGCCTAGAGAATTGAATCTGGCACCATCTGTAACTGGCCCAGGATTGGAATCACTAACAAAAGTTATTCTAACCTGAGTTAGTCTAAAAGAAAATTTAAAATAAACCAGTTTGTTTGAACGTTAATCCCTAAATGTCTGTCTATGGAAGACTGCAGCAAATAACAATCCATTTAATATCTTAACATTACAGATAAATACATTTGGGTTTGGTGTTTTTTTGTTTTTTTTTTAGTTTGTAGAGATATATCGTGTATTCTGACAAATTATTTCCTGATGGGTCAAAATTTCTTGATATCTGTGCTGCCAGGTTTGGTTGGATTTTTTTCTGATAAAAATAGATGGTCCTCTACTGCCTATGTAGATTTTCTTTTCTGCTTGATGGATAAGTGCATCTAGTTAATTTTGATGGGGGCCAGAAAACCACTTAGAGACATTGTTATGAACCAGCTATCAGAAGACTTCGGTTCACTGTGCCGCCTGCTCTCTGAGTTCAATATTTCAGTCCCACATAAATTCAATTCTTTTCTCACTTATTATTGTTAATATTTGCATTTTTCCTGCAGTCTTCCTTTTCAGGACCTCTTAAACTTGCAGACAAATTCCATAATTACATTTTGTAATGCAAATAACCAGACTGGATTGTTTCTCATATCTATGTCATCTTTCATAATAGTACCTCAGTCATGTAGAGATTCTGCATATTACAGAGAACTCTTGTGAAGTGCACAGGTGCATAAACCCCACCAATATCCGTCCGCCATTTGATGATGAATATGGAGGGGATAATTCTCTGATATATTCTCTAATCTTTTATGTTGTGGTAAGAGTCTGGAAGCACGAAGGGAAAGGGAATAGATCAGCCAAGGAAAAGTCACCAAAAACATGAAAGGAAACACTGGCGTGAAGAATTGTACATGAGGAGGAATGTATATGGAGATTATATTATTCAAGGAGAAATATATAGAGAGATTATTGGGATTTTTTTTTCCTCTGCTACTTACCGTAGATAATATATATATGTATAAACGATTGTTTGCCTTCTAACTTCCATGTCAATACAAATTTACACCATTAAAGGTTTCTGGAGGGAATTCCTCCTAAATGGAAGATGCAGTCTAACGGGTCACATTAACTTTACAAGAAAGAACAATTCAGCCCTGAAGAACCAGACAATTGGATTATCTCAGACTGAATCTAGTGGGAGGACCCTGCAATTCCAATGGAAAAATCCTAACTGTAAAAATCATAACTACAGATTTCAGATGGACTAATTTCAATTGAACAATGGCTGTAAGCTCAGTCCTAATATTTCATTAATATATTTAATATTTTGATTAAATTTAGATGTGATTTCAATAAGAAATAGCAGTTTACTCCACCACAATGCTCTCCCCAATCCCAGCAAAATCCCTTATAGTTCCCCACCACTTAGTCCACATAATTGAATATTTAATGGACCTGCGCTTCAGAAACATCTTGACCATGGTGAACTTAGTGCAAATTCCTAGCTGTCTACGCTTTTGTCCTGTGACAAAGTGAAGGAAATAGTAATTCTGACTGCACATCTACCCATATTTTAGGCTTTGCTGAAGAGTTTCACTTGAGCAGTACTCTGTGCAAGTCCAGACCCCAAGAGTGGGTTGGGCTGGAAGGACCATTAGGAGGCCTCAAAGTCCAACTTCCTGCCCAAAGCAGGGTCAGATATTAAATCTGATTGCTCAGAGCTTGAAAACACGCTTTTGCACAACTTCCAATCAAACTGTCCCTGTTTAAGAGTTGGACTCAGAGGTGACCTCATGGCTGTTTACAACTACCTGCGGGGAGGTTGCAGCCAGATGGGTGTGAATCTCTTCTCTCAGGCTGATGACAGTAGAATAAGAGGACATGGCCTTAAGCTACACGAGGGGAGGTTTAGGCTGGATGTTAGGAAAAGGTTTTTCACAGAGACAGTGATCCCTCAGTGGAATGGTCTGTCCAGGGAGGTGGTGAAGTTGTCCCTGGAGGTGTTTAAGAAAATACTTGATGAGGAGTTGGGACATGGTCTAGATGATGGGAGGCTTGGATGGATGGAGTGTGTTGCCCGTGTTTCCACACTTGTGGGTGTTATGGTTTAGAGTGAGATTTTTCTACCCTCCCACCAATTCCAATTAAATTGATTCTCCTCCACAAAGGGAAGTGAAGGATAAGAAAAAAAAATTATTAACTGAGCTACACAGATTACAACACAGAGAAAAAAAAAACCCAATCCTCTTCTGCCAAGAAAAATAACAAGGGATCTGAAAACCTGGTGTTGCTAAAACATCAGCAGTCCAGAAGTCCAGCAGTCCACTTCTGCCAAATCTCTGCTCCCCTCCTGGGGGAGGGGGGGAGAGGGAAGGGAAAAAACCCCAGCGATCCACAGATCCAGTCAGTCAAGCTCCTCTGGCTCAGTTTGAGAAGACAAACACAGTTCAAAGACAAACACAGTTCATCAGAGCTCCAAGGGAAAAAAAATGCGAAGGAAAAAAAGCCAGAAGAAGAAGAAGCCGAAGATTCCCGATCTCTCAGCTGCCGCTTCCCCACTGCCGCTTTTCCGAGCTGCCCCCGGAATTCCTCGTGCCTCAAATTCCTTCCAGGGGTGTGTGTGTGGGGGGGGAAGTGCTACAGACGGTGCTGTTTTAAAACAACAATATGAAATACAAAAAAAGAAACCATAAAAATAAAATACTAAGATGTATTTACCACACATATCATACTACATCATGCCAACCTGAGACAGTGGGCCTGATCCCTGGGTGGGCGTTCACTTGGGAGTAGGACTAGATGATCCTGTGGGTCCCTTCCAACTCAGAATATTCTGTGATTCTGTGAGGCTCTGGGCAGCCTACTCAAATGCTTCACTGCCCTCAGGGTGGAAAAGCTTGGAGCACCAAGTACTTTGGGGGCCTTGCATTTGTCCCAATTTATGAATGTCTTTCTTGTACTGGGGAGTCTAGATGTGAAGGATGAAGTGTTCTGAGAAGACAGGGATTATCCCTTTCCCCAGTCTCCCAGGACAGAGCTGGATGTCTTGGTTGACCCATGTTAGGCCACATCCCCCTGGACCATTTCAGCAGAGCTGCTTTCTATCTGGTTAGTCCACAGTTGGGGGGGTAAACCCATACTTGCTGAAAAAAAAAATCAACAAATCAAAAATCAAAAATATTATTCTTCCCAGTTAGAAAATTTTTCATTTGTCCTTGTTGAATTTCACAAAGTTCACTCCTCCATCCTGTCTACGTACAAGGGATATTGCATTTTGGAAACATCCTTGCAAATCACACCTGCATAACCATAATATGTATTAGGAGTAATTTTGCAAAACCATTATTGCCAAAACCCTGACGTTTATTGGGACTTCTTCAGAGCTTGGTGTTTCACATGAAACTCAAACTCAGAAGAGCTTATGTGGCTTTTGAATAGATCTATGATTCCTGAGTGTATCAAATAACAATTCAGGCTTTGGTTTACACCTGAACATGCTGATATCAGTAAGTTTTGATTCAGGCTCACAGAGTGCATAGCTGGCAAAAGTGAAATTTGAAACAATATCTCATCACCCGAAGGGAAGACAGAACTGTACAGAAAGCCAGAGGTGTGTCAAACATCACTGATTCCTGAATCCAACTGTGTCATCATCGTCTCTTTTAGTCTTTATTAGCAATATTTTAATAGATTTGCTTATGCTTCTGCTGTTAAGCACTCTTGCATAGCTGAAGTGTGAGTGTATGGCCAGAAGAGGTTTACTCAACAAAGAGATAACAATGGCACTTTATGCTCTGAGAATTTGATTGAATATTCATTACTCCCAATTGTTCTGCTTTCTTTTTAAACAAAAAAATTCCAATCAAACTGTCAAATGGGCATGATGATTTTTTTATGTCTACTGTTCAAGTCTGATCCCTGAAAATAAAAGGATCGTGTATGAGGCTTACAGGTTATATATGTATTTGTTGGTTTTTAAACTGAACTAAAGTTTGTCTTATAAGAGATCCATACCCTTGCATACACAAAAAAACCCTCCCTTTAAACTTGTATTCTTAATTACTAGTAAAGCTATATCCATGAGAGGGAGCATAAAATCTGAAGGATTAAAATTAGTAAACCAAATAGTCCAGTGCTGCAAAAAGCTAATTTTTTATTATGTGGAGCATGTATGTGCATCACTGACTCTCCGCCTCGTTTGTGGATGCACACAGACATGGACACAGAGTTTTCTCTAGAAAAGATGACAAACATGACAAATAAAACAGCCACGCTGTTTGGGAACTAATCCAGCAGACATCTGCTTAACATTTCCAGCACTAGCTAGAACTAGCTTTATTGATTTTACTAGAACAACTTGTGGTAATAAAATACACATGGGAGTATTTTCCAGGCTGTGTGTTATTGAAGCACAAGGGCCCTTTAGCAAAGAAACAGAAGAATGTGAGAATGTGTTCCAGCATCCTCTGAGGCCACTTGAGGGCAGTGACATCTATACAGGGCTCTTTGAAGAAAAAATATTTTCTAAGGAATTTTATGTGTTAGGGGAGAGGATAGGAAAGATTTCGTTGGCATCTGTGTTCCCACAGCACATTGAGAAGAGGCCAGAAATAAAACATTGGCCTTACTCTGCTCCTTTTGTATATCAACAGTGACTTAATAAAACCAAACCCACCCTATAGTAACATAAAATGAGACTCACTGAAGCTCAGGTTTTTACCTCTAGCTTCATTATAATTTCCATCTGCGAGCAATCTCAGCATTTCTCCTCAGAAAATCAGTGTAGTAGCAGATCCATCCGGTCTGTAATATAATTGGGACTGAAAAGCTTTTTTTTTGATTCCAAACTCTATTAATGCAGAACATTTTAGAAATAAATGTTTTATATTTATATCCTAACATTCCTATTCTTTTGTTTTCAATTACATTATCAATGTGAAAGGAAAAGTGAACATTTTGACCTTAGAGTCTTTATGACCCATTTAGGAAGTTCCCTTAATGTCAGGTAATGACAGAATATTTTATGCAATTCTTTAAATATAACTTCTAGACAAAATAAGAAGCCAAAAAAAACATGATTGTTTGTAGCTTTGTGGAGTTTTTTCCCCATTTAAATGTAATTCTGTGAATGAACCTCGAATACAATTACATAAACTCCTAGATAACAGTCATGTGAATGTAACTTAAAACCATAGAAATAAATTCTTTTGTGCCTTCTTGAAAGTCTCATTTAACTATAATTGTTTCAGTAGGGTGTTGTAAAGCACATTTATCCACAGCTCCCATAACGATTCCTCTAGTTTAGTCATGAATTTGAAAACTGAATATAATTTTAACAATATTATGGTAAAAGACATTCACCTTGCAACTTTCCAGATTGGGGTTTTTTTAAAAGGATAAGAGAACATCTTTTAATAATTTAAAAAAAAGCCGTGCATGAATTAAGTTCTGACAGGGTATCACTATACAGAGATTTATTACCACAGTGTCCTGGTCTGAGTGTTTTTTTTTTCCTCTGGCACTGAGGGGGACTAACAGCTGCTGCCTGAGCCTCTGCTCCTGCCAAGGATTCAAAGTCAGAAGCAGATGGAGGTGCGTCTGTGATAATATATTTAAGAAAGGAGAAAAAAAGTAGAGAAACAGCAAAGAAGACGGCCAGACCAGAGCCTGTGAGAAGTTGAGCAGCCATGAAGGCACCACCAGGCCGGCTGGAGGAGGTGTAGGAAGGGTTCCAGGCGTCTCGCTGCTTCTTGTAGAATGGACCATAGTGAATCAGACAGTCTGCCTGCAAACCTATGGAATAGAGAGAGAGAGCAGAGATGTAGAATCCACCTGCGGCCACGGTGAAGATGGAGGATCATCCTGGAAAGCTGCAGATGTTTTTAAGCACAGAAACATGGAGCTGGGGCTGAGCTCAGCAGAGATCTCTTGGACAGATGCTTTGTGACAGAATTGCACTATGATAGGATCTGATCTATGTACTTTGGGATGGGCTCATAAATGAAGCAGCGAAGCCAGTGCTTAAAAGACTGTATCCTGTGCTGTGGCTCTCGAGCAACAGAGAATGGAAGAGCTGTCATCCCTGAGGCAGGATCTCATTTGGGAAAGGCTCATGAAAGACTTTTTCCTCTCGTGAGAGAGAGAGGACTTTATGAAAAGGCAGAGAGATGGTTTCCTACCCTAAATCTGGTCAGAAATACCAACCTTTTTTTCCCCCTTTTGTCTCCTGGAGGAAATAAGGGAATGTGAGATCTGTTATAAGAAGGAGGGGTGGGGGGGAAAAGGTTGCCTTTAAAATGATGCTTCTCACATTAAGCTCTGATCTTGTTAGTTAATAAATAAATCCTTTATATTCTTCACTTGTAGCTTGCCTTGTTTTGCCTGTGATAAACCTTTTTCCCAGTTTTTTTTCCTCCGGGAGAGGTTGTAGGTGAATCTCTGGCATCCAGCCAGAGTGAAACCATGACACATAGTTAAGGTAAGATTGAAAAAAACCCCAAACCCAGGAATTTATATTCTGAGCAAAAACCAGTGGAAGTCTTTCCAGTTACAGAATGTAACAAGCACCTGACTGAGAGAGAGCCAATTTTGCTCAGTACACTCACCCCAGGTTGGATAACCTGCTTCAGCACAAAGCTAGAACTTCTGTACTGCTCACACCCAGAGGAGAACCATAAAGATATTAAAGGTATGGAGCACCACTCCTATGAGGAAAGGCTGATAGAATTGGGATTGTTCAGCCTGGAAAAGAGAAGACTCCAAGGTGACCCAGTTATGGCCTTCCAGTACCTGAAGGGAGGCTGTAAAAAGATGGAGAGGGACTATTTGCAAGGGCCTGGAGTGAGAGAACAAGGGGTAATGCTTTCAAACTGAAAGGCAGTAGGTTTACGTTGGATATTGGGAAGAAATTATTTACTGTGAGGGTGTTGAGGCACTGGAATGAGGTGCCCAGAGAAGCTGTGGCTGCCCTGTTCCTGGAAGTGTCCAAGGCCAGGTTGGACAGGGCTTTGAGCAACCTGGGTTAGTGCAAGGTGTCCCTGCCCATGGGGTTGGATCAAGATGATCTTTAAGGTCCTTTTTAACCCAAATCACTGCTTAGTTCTATTTTTTGTAGCATGGGGAAAGTAGCAGTATTTCTTTGCAAGAAACACTGTCAGACACATTTTTATCCTTATGAGGAAGAAACTTTTGATTTCAATGCTCTGTTAAATCCCATTTGGTTTGTTAATAGTCATTTCTGCACTTCAAAATACATTAAATTATTAGTGATTTCACAGTAATTGCTACTTTTCCTCTAGGTATACTGGCTTCAGCAGCAACTTACTGTTACTGTCAGTTTTGATAAGCATAGAAATTTAGAAGCTAGACAAGAGGTAAAATTATAGTAAGGAATGCTTAAGAGATTTTAAATACTCATCTTTAGAGCAACCTTCTTTTTCTTCCCTTGAAAATCTATCATAATTCATCATTAAATCTAGTGGATCAATTTTTTGCTGTAAGTGTATGCTAAATACGAAATCAAAATTTTATCAAATCTTATTTTTACACAATTATAATACAAGTAAAAGCTAAATATTAGCTTCCGTATCTCCATATATAAAAAAAAGATATAAATACACACATACAACTGATAAATGTTTGTATATCATACATATATGCATACACATATATAAAAGTGTTTGTGTCAATCTTATAAATCTGAAATGCTCCCTCTCCTAATTTAGTCTATAATATATGGAAAACAAATGCCTACATTTGTGGACAGTGCAATTAATAAGCTATGCAAATTCTAATAGAGATGTTTCTGCTGCGATTTATATAATTTCACAATAGAAAAATATCTGTGCACCATGGGAAAAGCTGGATTTCCATTTATCTTATTTTTACTAATTGAAATATTTCTGAAACAATGGCTTTCTGGGTAGTAGCTGGCAGTTAAGATAGCCTTGTCTCCTGGGAAATAGCAGCACCACTAATTAACATGTTTTCAAAAACCAGACTGTTGACAGTGAACTGTAAGAGTAGAAAAAGGTTGCTAGGTACCTGCACTCACAAGACCTGAATTTTTTATTCTTTGGGAGAGAATGTGTTGCAAAGATTTCAACACTGGCAACTTTCCCTGCTAAGAAATTTATTCTTCAATGACTGGAAAACATTAATTTAATTCTTTTTAATGAACTAATGGATCATGTAAAACACCTTATACTTCAGCAAAATCGTTTTTTAATCAAACAATGTAAGTTTAATTGGTTAATATCTGAATTACACTTTGTACATCAGAAATGGATCACTAATATTACAAAACAGATAATATTAATCTCAGCTAAATATCTAAAGTTCAAATATTTATTGCAGATTTTTCTTTATTTTTTCCCCATCATGACATTTCTTAGTGTATTTTGGTCCAGTTTTTTCCCAAGCCAATGTCCATTACAAGTATTTATATACCAAGAGAAATATATATTTCCATATTACAGCATTGGCATTTTGTGTACACGTTCATCTGGTACCATATGGTGGAACCATTGTTATATCTTATGACCACAGAGAGATCTAAAGGGCATAGCAAGTTTGTAAAATAGGCTGAGGTATTTTCAAGGTTTGAGAAATCATGGACATAAATATGAATGAGCTGCAGGTTCATTTTCTTTGTTAAATCTGTATCTTGAAATAGCAACCTATTCATGCTATGTGCCCTTCATGGATATTCATCTGTGCTCTTCAAGAACCTTCTTCATGCAGGATTGTATTCCAGAAATTCCTTGCATTATGTAAAGGACTCTGGTTCATCAGCTGTTGTACCTCTGTTATAAGGTTATACACTAAGAGGAGCGAGTTCTCAGCAGGTGGGAACAAAACTTAGGAGTCCATTGACCAAAAGGCCCCAAGTGATGGTGTTCAGACAGTGAAAATACAGATTTTTGACAAAATCTGCCTGACTTCAGAATGTGAGAATAGTCTGGTTAAAACAAAAGAGGGGGTAGGTATTTTTGTTGGATTAGAGGGTTTTGGTCATTGTTGGTTTTTGTTTTGCTTGTTCTGCACTGAGAAGGTACAAAGTTTAGCAAAGAAGATGTGAGTAGATGGCAGAGTTACAATGATACTCCCTGCCATTACGCTCTTTCCAGCTCTTGGATAATGAGCTTCAGTTCACCATAAATTATGCTGGTGAATAATCCACCCCAATTAGCACCATTCTATGGTAATCATCCAAAAGCCTTTAATTACTTTATTTTTACTACTCTAAACCTGCAAATTAATTAGCCACCATTGCACGGCTGTTATCTCATCACACTGCGGGGCTGTGAAGTCTAAGAAGAAGCTGACTAACATAAAGCTTGCACATGGAGAACAGGTCTTCTGCTAGTTCAGTACGTCCACAGAGCAGTGCAATGTGTCCCTTGGGCAATTTCTCTTACTTCTAAAATGGTTCAATACGTGAAGGAATAGGTTTAAATTTACCCCAATTTCTCACACTATGAGACACATACCGAAATATTTCTTGAACTGTCAGGGAGACGTGTTATGGCAGATCAGACACTCAACAAGGAATCCTGGAGAGCTGATAATAATTTCTAAAATGAGATAATTATATTTATTTTCTTAATGATGAATGTTCTACTCCTCTGAGATACTGAGCACCCTCCATCTTCCCCGAAGTAAATGAAATGCAGATATGCCCCTCAAGGCTAATTCATCCCCTTGTGTTTGCTCTAGGCTCAGTGCAGGCTTTTTTCAGCTCTAACTAGACTAGAATAATAATTGTCATCATCCTATTATCCCTGTGCTATAAATTAGGAAAAACCTTGCTTTGCAGTGGAGAAGCCCTGCAGATTTCAGCATCTAAAGAGGAAAATGAATTGAAAGGGACCAAAGATGCCGAACTCTTGTCAAACGTGTCTGAATTGATACAAGTTGTGAACTACAGCTGCTAATCCAATGAACCAGATGGTATCAATTGTCAAACCAGGTGCAGGAAACAGGGTTGTTAGCCCTCCTGCAAATCAATTAGATCAGCATGAAAAACCTCTAAATGAACTTCCCTCCAAACAAACAATTTGCACTGAAAACTGTCTCAGGTGCTCAGCTGAGTCATGAATGATCGGTCCTTTTGCAAGTGGCAGCTGCCATTAAAGCTCTTTATTTCTTATATGAATAAACCTACCAGAATTTAATTTTCAACTTTAATGCATCATTGGAAGCTGCCTGATCCAATACCTTTCCTTTTACTGATCCATGTTAATTGGAAGTGTCAGAAAGCATAAAGTATGGCATGAGCTAACGCCAGCTTCTACCACACAGTATTTCAGTAGGCCTTATATATCCCAGTACACACGTAAATAAGCTTCTATTTCACCTGGGAGAAAGCTAACCCCAAATTGATGTTCTCTATAAAATTCAGGGCAATATTGGTTGATCATCCTTTGGCTGATTATTTGATATCCTTTCTAATATCTGACCTCCTTTTATTTTTTTTCCCCTAAAAGATACACAACGTGCAGAAGGTTTTTAAAAGACATTATGGAGATTGGTGGATTCCTAGAGATACCATGAGGTTATTTAGTGGAGGTACCTGGGATGATTCCAGTGTAGTGGTGGAAGAGAACTGATGAAGGAGATAACAGCAAATCCCCTTATTATTTTTTTTTCTGAATTCTAACAGGAAGAAGTAGAAGATTTTTTTTTTAAATACCCAAGAATTCCCATAAATAGCTTTCCCATTAAGGGACTCTCTTCTTAAATATTCCCTGTAAATGGTTTTGTAGTCAAATAGGTAACAGAAATCTTGACATACTTTATATACATATTAGCTAAATACACACATTTAATACATTCATCACATATACATATAGATATATATTCACACTAGTTACATTAAAAATATTCTTTTCCCTCATATTTTCATTAGTTTTTCAGCTAAGAGAAACCATAGAAGCAGACTTGTATTCTGAAGTGGAATTAACGAATGTGTAAGTGATTCATACCAACCTAATTCTCTCTCTGTAAACATTTTTAGAAGAAAGAAACAGGAGAAGGAGAAATTCACTCAGTAGGTATTCTGTACATTGAAATCCTCTTACAAAAAATGGAGTTCCACTGAGTTGGACTGAAAAACATTACTCCCATTAAACTTGCATTCTCTAGCTAAAAGTTAATTGAAAACATTAAAAAGGTGTTGGAAACAGAAAGCAAGATGGTTCTACAGATTAAGTTATCCAAAAATTAAAAAACATTAGGAAATCAGGTGTGAATACAGAGTATATGCCTCAGAATATGTGTTATATGATAACAGAGCACGGGGGAAAATACCCAGGAAGATGAACAATCTTAGACAATTCTTACAATTTGTTCCATTTTTAAAAGTTCCATAACCAGAATTCTGATCTGTTTGTTTAAAATTCTCTGCTTGTCATACACCTCACAGCACCAAAGATTTCAACCAAATAAGCCTGAGCCAAACACTTATAATTTTAAAAATTTTACACTGCTTAAAACATTGATTAAGGATACGACTCCTAAAGGCTCAGCATGCTCATTATCCCAAGAAACTGGAAATACATAGTGGGCTGTTCCGGGGAAATGCTGGATCAGGTGTCATCACAAAAATAATCAAAGCCACAGATAAATGTCTCTTAGACATTTAGAGGCAAATGCTTCACTGAATACAGAGACGAAAAAATTTTAACTTTCATGTTTTCCACAGGGATACTTATGCAAGATTATAAGGCATTAATTATAAATAAATAAAAAAATAAAATAACATAGTGTAATTTTCCAGGATTTGTTTCACTGCATAGTTCAGTGTACAAATGATAGCAACTGCTGTGTAAATTCAATGGAGCAAATATATCGGATTTTAACATGAAGACCACCATCAAAGGAATAATATGCAGTATGAAATTAAATCACACAGTTAATCTTATTATTAGGAGCATTTTCAGTTGTTATTTAAGGTCTCAGCAAACACATACACATTTAATTTTTTCTGTTGTAATAGAACTAAGTGTGCATATGATCTTATCATGTTGCAATCTCACTGAAAAAGCAAACTAATAAAGTTATAAAATTATATCTCTGCTATAAAAACCTTTATTGTGCCTTGACATTAGTATAATTTTGCTGTAATTTCAATAAAAACTCTGAAAGCTTCTTGTGATTTACAGAAACAAATGTTGGGATGTTGAGCTGCTTGAGAGGGTGCAGAAAAGGGCAACGAGGATGGTGAAGGGACTGGAGGGCAGGCCCTACGAGGAGCGACTACAGGAACTNATAAAAAAATAAAATAACATAGTGTAATTTTCCAGGATTTGTTTCACTGCATAGTTCAGTGTACAAATGATAGCAACTGCTGTGTAAATTCAATGGAGCAAATATATCGGATTTTAACATGAAGACCACCATCAAAGGAATAATATGCAGTATGAAATTAAATCACACAGTTAATCTTATTATTAGGAGCATTTTCAGTTGTTATTTAAGGTCTCAGCAAACACATACACATTTAATTTTTTCTGTTGTAATAGAACTAAGTGTGCATATGATCTTATCATGTTGCAATCTCACTGAAAAAGCAAACTAATAAAGTTATAAAATTATATCTCTGCTATAAAAACCTTTATTGTGCCTTGACATTAGTATAATTTTGCTGTAATTTCAATAAAAACTCTGAAAGCTTCTTGTGATTTACAGAAACAAATGTTGCATTTGTTTTCTGAATGACTTATTGCTTAGAATAACAATATGGTGAAGGAAATGAAAAAATGAATGTATGTTGAGATGTGTGTATGAGGGGAAAATGCAATTTTTACTACTTTTATAAAATAAACTGTCACTGGATCCATCTTTAGATTCCTCTAGGTTAAATACAATATTACTCAAAATATTTAAAGGGAAGAGAGTATTTCTATAATACACCTAGCCTTGCTTTCTTATTGCCTGCCCTATTCTGGGGTTGTTATGTTGGTTATCCTAAGCCTGAGTCTTAAAGTCGCAGGTTCACAGGTTATTCTCAGTTGGAAGGGACCCACAGGGTCATCCAGTCCAACTCCCAAGCGAACGCCCACCCAGGGATCAGGCCCACAAGTGTGGAAGCACGGGCACCACGCTCCATCTATCCAAGCCTCCCATCACCTAGACCATGTCACTGAGCTCCTCATCCAGTCTTCTCTTAAACACCTCTAGGGATGGCAACTCCACCATTTCCGTGGGCAGACCATTCCAATGAGAGATCACTCTCTCTGGGAAAAACCTCTTCCTAACATCCAGTCTAAACCTCCCCTGGTGTACCTTAAGGCCACGTCCTCCTGTTCTGGTGTTGTCAGTCTGAGAGAAGAGATCCACACCCACCTGGCGGCAACCTCCCCTCAGGGAGTTGTAAACAGCAATGAGGTCACCTCTGAGCCTCCTCTTCTTCAGGCTGAACAGTCCCAGCTCCCGTAGCCACTCCGCATAGGGCTTGTTCTCCAGTCATTTCACCATCCTTGTCACTCTTCTCTGGACTCTCTCAAGCAGTTCAACATCTTTCTTAAACTGGGGAGTCCAGAACTGCACACAGTACTCAAGATGTGGTCTGACCTGTGCCGAGTACAGGGAAAGACTTCCCTTGTCCTACTGGCTACATTGTTCCTGATACAGGCCAGGATGCCACTGGCCCTCTTAGCCACCTGGGCATACTGCTGGCTCGTATTAAGTTTCCTGTCAATCATTACTCCCAAATCCCTCTCCATTTCATAAATAGAATTCCGGGGAAAAATTTTCAACCTGCCGACGAGGATGGGATTCGAACCCATGCGTGCAGAGCACAATGGATTAGCAGTCCATCGCCTTAACCACTCGGCCACCTCGTCACACAGCTTCAGCCTTAAAAACACTTTCAATATAGGAAAGTCTGCATTTTTAATCCTACTTAGAATATAAAATACCTATAGAATATTTAAATATGGATAGGAAGGTTAAGTGTTCAGTCCTGTACATAAAATATTCATTCTGTGAATACATAACATTTTCCAATGCTCCTATAGAGCTTTCAAAGTAAAACAAGCTACCTACAGGTATTCAGGCACACAGGAGAGA
The DNA here is from genome assembly GCA_013390025.1 of Pitta sordida. Lineage (NCBI taxonomy): Eukaryota > Metazoa > Chordata > Aves > Passeriformes > Pittidae > Pitta > Pitta sordida. Next base: position 26,629 of record WEKX01008744.1, read on the forward strand.
AAGGAATCACAGAATCATAGAATATGTTGGGTTGGGAGGGATCCATAAGGATCATTGAGTCCAATACCCTGCTCCTCACAGGATTACTTGAAAATAAACCACATGACTAAGAGCACTGTCCACTCACTCCTTGGAATATGGAAGAAAGTTTTGCTTCTTTTTGTCTGTAAGTGTACAAAGTTCCTTCTCAGCCCCAATTTAAGACCTAATGCAGAAATCAAAAAGCTATGAGACAAGAATTTTTATGGTTTTTAGGATGGAAAGGAAACTAGATCCCTCTTAAATTCTCCCAAGACAAAGCTAACACTGAACAGTTCCTTCCCATGTCAAACTCATAACTTGAGCTGATTACTCAATGCAGTAATTTAGTGACTTAATAATTAGAATCGACTGATTTATTGATTCAATTTTATATGTGCCCATTATTTGATCATTGTACTGTTCATCTTTAATTAGCTAATAAAACTGTAGCATATTAGCTTAGAAATATGTCTCATTAAGAGAATATTTTCTTGCTTATGCTTTTCTTTTATAAAATCCATAATTGGCTCACAGAAGTGATTTATTTTCTGGAGTTGCAATATGTGTCATGAACTTTCAGACCACAAATAACTGTGGATAAGCAGCTTCTGAGCAGCTGGCTCTCCTCCCATCTACATTTATAACCAGAGATTGAGGAGGGTATTCCCTTTAAATATCTTCGCCCTACTGTTGAATCCAAAGCAGAGGGTCTATACAATGGGTAAAATGGAAAGAAAAAAAAAGAGGGGGGGATTAGGGAGGATAAAAGGTGGGAAGGTGAGACAGAGAGAGGGAGGGAGGAAAGAATCTCAAGGTAACCAAGTGCTCTGTAGAGTTTAAACACTCAAAGAAGAGTATTTAATGGAATGAATGGAAGAACAATGTAAGATCATGGCCTAGATGATGGGAGGTTTCGGTGGATGGAGCATGGTGTCCATGGTTCCATGCCTGTGGCTCTGATCCCTGGGTGGACGTTTACTTGCGAGTTGGACTAGATGATCTTGTGTGTCCCTTCCAACTCAGAATAACCTGTGAACCTATGAACATTAACTCCATGTAGGCTAGTGTGGGATTCCACAATAAATGTAGCACATCTCAACCATTAAAACACAACTCCAAGAAGAAAAGAAATGGAATTTGGATAACAGCCTGGTTGTACAGAATGTGGTAAACTTCACAGAATCACAGAATATTATGAGTTGGAAGGGACCCACAAGGATCATCTAGTCCAACTCACCATCTAACACCCGTACAGAGACCGAACGCACATCCCAGAGCAGTAACACAAACCTAGTTCCCNCATTAGCCCCCAGCTTGGTATCATCTGCAAACTTGCTGATGATGGATTCAATTCCCTCGTCCATGTCGTCAATAAAGATGTTGAACAGTACTGGGCCCAACACTGACCCCTGTGGGACTCCACTGGTGACTGGCTGCCAGTCAGATGTTGCACCATTCACCAGCACCCTCTGAGCTTGCCCTTCCAACCAGTTTGTAACCCGGCATAAAATGTTCCCATCCAGTCCGTACTTTACAAGTTTCTCCTGAAGCTTATTGTGGGAAACCTTGTCAAAGGCTGACTTGAAAACTTCTTCATAAATTCAACCTCTTCCTATTCCATATCTCATTGGACTGGGTCTGGCTTGGAATTTTCTCTCTGGCAGCCTGCATGGTGCTGTGCCTTGGATTTGTGGCTGAAACAGCCATGATAGCACACCAGTGCCTTGACTATTTCTGAACAGTGCTTGCACAGCATCCTGTCAATTGCAGCATGTCTTTGATAGCATAATTGTCCTATAGATGTTTTCCTCAGTTAAGGACAATGAACCTAATCCACCATCAGTCTAGATCACTGCCTCTCCAATCCGGCCAGGAGTTCTGCACTGGTACAAAGCAGCTGGCACCTCAAATCAAATATTTAAGGAATTACTTCCACTTATTTCAGGCCTGTTCATAATTTTCTTGGAAAGCTACATTTTGAAAGAAATCACAGTATCAGAAATTGAATTGCCACTACATTCCCCTCTTAGAGCAGAGAGTACAGTTCTATTTTGAAAGTATTAATCAGAGACACATGATTACTGAAGAACTCTGTGGAGAAAAAAAAAAAAATAAGAAATGCTCCATATACATTCCTAAGAAATTACTGGACATATTAATTTCTACTATATAATCTGGATGTAGTAGTCCAAATTAACACTTATAAAACACATTTTCTCCAAGGATTTTTCACTGGAAAATCACACACACACAAAAATGGTTTCATGTTCCTTGAAACATTTGTTGTTATCCAAATGTCCATTTAATTAGTACAAATTGAAAGACTACATAATTATTGGAAAGTTTACGAGAACATTTACAGGAGAAAATAGTTATACATGCAGAGAGAGAAGTTACGCTGCTGACACTTATTTGGATGATTTAAAAAATATTCCCATGAAAGATTTAACTCAATTAAAAAGAAAATAAAATCAACAAGGATGATAAAGAAAATAAATCACTTGCCATAAAGTATCAGTGAGTGAACCACAGTCTCTTTCCTTCTATTTATAGCTGTAAAAATCCTAAATCCAAACAATGCATGACAGAAGCAAGATAGATAAATCAAGTGAATGCAACTGAGCTGCAATTTGACCCTCTCTTGTAAAGGAGTCCATTTGCTGTTCTACTGGTAACAGGTAACAGGTTTGGTTAGGTTAGGTAATAGGTGATAGATTGGACTTGATGATCTCTATGGTCTTTTCCAACCTTACTGACTCTGTGATTCTGTGATTCTGTGATTCTGTGCAATTCTGACATTTTATTTTTTAATTTTATTGCATCTTTCTGCTATAGAGTTCCTCATATGTGAGCTGCTGCATTATGGAAGGGAACAGCACTGCTCCACTGACTCTTGGTGAGTTTACCCTTTCTGTACTCAGTAGACTCACATTTGGAAACAGTAATTACTTATCTCCTTCATATTGGTTGAAATCAGAGACCTTGGCAGTGGATGGAAGTCACAGTTAGTTACTTGAGCCTTTTCTGCTGGCTGGACACAGGAGGGAGTTTCATATCACAAAATGTTCATCTGTTCCCAATGCTGTGGACTGTCAGAGTAAAACGAAAAAGGTCTTTTTTTCTTGTGGAATAATGGTTCATTTGCTAAATGGGATTCTATTTAAAAACACAAAATGACAAATAAGTGGACTTATTTGTTCTATTAAATTTTTAAGAGAACAATTCACAGTGAATCACTGGCTCTTTTGTGGGTTTTTTGTTTGGTTGGTTGGTTTTTTGTACCTTTGGATGGTTTGTACACTTGCTTCAAGTTTCCTGATGAAAATCCTTTTTCACTTTTAATAGACCTGAATGGGGAAATAGCTCTTTTAAATCTATGGATCGATTATGAATATCTTATTGGTTGTATTTGTGATCAGATGCTTAAAATTCACATTTAGTAACTGTTAATTTATTAAAACCTTAACTCTCATTCATCTTGAAACTTACAAGACTTAGTTCAGGGCCTTTACTGTGAACTGCTCATCTCGACCAAAGTTGATGGGTACATAGGGTTGCCACATAACCTGATAGTGGAGAGGAAAGTGAAGAACAGGTTGCCTAGAATTCCCATGTGCTGGAGAGAGAAGGGGATGAAATGGTCTTGGGTGGAATTCTCAAATGTCAAACGAGAATTATATTTATAGTTATCTGAAGATCTGCTGCATAAGAATCCCAAATTTTTCATGCTTTCAAAACCTAACCTGCCTCTAACTCCTGAATGTTAACACATAGCTTTTACTCCTAACCAGAGGCTTTCAATGCTTCCTAAACCAAATTCCTACATCATGACCAAAACCCATCTCGTGACCTCATGCTATTTTCAGTCTTGAAAAGCCCCAAATCCCTAACCCCACCAGATTTTCTGAACACCCTCTGGCAGCTGTCACCCTCTGCAAGTGTCCTACAGGTTGCTCTGTCTGAGACTTCTCTTTGGACTTGCGTCTGAAGACACGTTTTTACTGTTTCCAGGTGAAATTCAGAAGCCCAGGTGAAGGCAGCACTCACCAAAAATCTGTTCACAGTGGTCTTATGAATATGAATGAGACTGAATAATTGCTGAAGATGTTGCCTCTTTTCTTCCCCTCCAATTTTTGTTTTATTCTTTCTGTGCCATTAGGCCACCATAGATATTATTTAGAGACATAGATAAAATTTAAAAGAATTATTTTTTTTCTTCATACAAGGTAACTGTGAACTTCAAACCTGAGGTCGTATTTCTGAAAGGTAAATTCACTCTTTCCCAGGTGATTCCCTTGCACTAGAAGCTCTTACAATCAGCTTTACAAATATTCCAGTGGGTCAAGTAGTTTTTTTCCCATGTTACAGCTCCCGGAAACTCTCTAGGCTTCTGGCTCAACAGGCTGGACAGGACAAGGGCGACCACTGGAGAAGACAAGGAATTGCTAAACCCTTGCAAGGCCAAGGGTTCCTAAATATCGTTTATCCTGTGTAAGGCTGAGATTTGACTCCAGGTGTAGCAAAATCAGAATCACAGAAAACATAACTGGGAAGTTTGTCTGTGAGGAGATTGGGATGGGAAAAGGGAGTACAAGATTATCAAAAAGAAGAGTCAGAACTCAGCAAAATGGATAAGTTGCCCAAAGGACCTAAGCAGGGTGGTGCTTGATGGGAAGCACAGCATCTGGTCACCACAGCTGGTGCAACACAGCAAAGCAAATCCTTAATTCCATCATTAACACAAAACACAAATCTGCATCCTTGACCAGGTGGAAGCCGAAAAGGGAGTGCCTGGATGGAAGAAGGACCAAGAACTCCAGTATCACCATGTCAAAACCTATCCATCTACCCACCCATAGCAAAGTCTACTTGATATGTTAATCTCCCTGGTCAGGACTAGAGTCCATTTCTCCACTAGCTGGAGAAAATAGAAACATGGGAACATACTTCGCATTGTCTTTAAGAGTATGCATGTACTATCTTTGCTCACATTATTGTATCATTTCTGCACCAAGACTATAGTAACTGGGTCTGGGGAGCCCTCATCCAACTGCATTCTATACCCCATGTGAATTATAGTACTTCAGGTGTGAATAACTTTTCTGCAGACACAACTCCATGTCATATTAAGATTATGCAGTTAAGTAATCCTTAACTTGTAGCTTATCAGTATGTTCATGCTGGGAGTGAATTGCATAAATTAAGTGTAAATTCAAGTGAAACATGCATAGGCAAATGCTTTAGCAACACCCTGTACCTTTAATGTTTATTAAGAAGTCAAGAAAGCCTTCTAAGAGTAAGATTCTAATTCTTATGTCCTGGCTAAATTTCAGCTCAGGTAATTACACTCTGCCAGGTTCATTTTCCCTTGCATTTTTAATTAGATTCAGTGTTCTTCTGTCTTTGTCCTGAGTCGTTTTACAGTGTGGCTGTGCTCTATGAAGCACTGCAGCATAATACACCACACATGTACTGCAGAGCTGGCTGAAGCAATTTCTTGCTATATAGTGTGAAATGTAAAATAGTTTTGAGGCATTCCATGAAGAATAATTCTCTACAAACATATGGACACTTAGCATGAAATCAATGTAGCAAGCAAAGGTTGCCCAGCCCCGCTGGTCCTGATCCATCTGAGCACTTCGACACATGGAAGCTTCTTTAGGCTTCATCTCCCTTGTGTGAGTACTTTGCTAGATTTGTGTTGAAAAAGAGGAAATTCTGTCTGATCTGCTATCAGAAATGCTGGTGAGGGTTCTGGACAGCCTCTGACACTAATCTCTGATTTGGAGCTGATTTCCACAGTTTCTCCTCTCTCCATTCAAGACATGACGTTTCCTGCAGCAACCACACAGCTTTCCGGTGAAAGAGTAAAGTTATAAATAAATAAAATAAAATGAATTATTGTATGTTCTCAAGGGGAAAAGTATATTTTTAACTTACACCGCACAGTTGCCTGTATGGGGAAATCAAAATATTCCTCGTCATGGAAACAAAATAAAAAATAAACCCAAACCCATGGTAATCTTCAGTTGTAATAAACTGTCTTTGCTATAAAAAATGCTTTGAGAGCTGGGTAGCTGATATGCACATCCTTTTTTACATAGCTAATTTTATTAAATTAAATACCGAGGCTCATTAGTGGAATTTCTATATTACCTTTGCCTGCCTTCTGCAAGTATCAGTTATTAAAAGTGCCAAGGATAATGATACTTTGCCACAATATTCTAGCACATATCACTTCCAGTATGGGGCTTGGGCTTCTGTATTCCCTTTACAATGTACTTTAGATTAGAAGGCAGACCCAGATCCTTACTACTGTGTTTGTTTTATCTTCATGATGTAGAAAGAGTTGTTAACTAGCAACTTAAAAGAATTATGAAAATAAGATTGTTATTTAGGCATTAGATTAACTGGAAAAAAAAGCACACAGCCGACTTGTTCCCAAGGAGTAGAACTTCTCCTTTATTAAAGAATGTCATACCTTTTCCAAAGGTATTTAAAATAAGCAGTATGGATACAAAGAATACAAAAGCTGAGTGCTCATCTACAGTAATACGTTTACCTCTTACATGCTAGGCTGTGTGGCATCTAGGTTGGTGTTTCGCTCTGGGATGTGCTCTCGGTCTCTGTACGGGTGTTAGATGGTGAGTTGGACTAGATGATCCTTGTGGGTCCCTTCCAACTCATAATATTCTGTGATTCTGTGATTCTGTGATTCTCTATAGTGAAAGTTCAATTTAAAAAAAAAAAAACAAAAAGACTTCTAGGAAACAATTTTAACATTAATTTATAAATATTTAAATATTTTTGCTCTTAATCAAAAAGAAAAATCTTACTTTGATTACAAGAAACTCACATTTAGATATAAAGGCTGAAAGGATAAAATGATTCTTTAATCACACTACTACAGGGTGTCCTGGCTGGATGGTTGTTTTAAGACATTTGACGTTGAAGTATCTGCTGGTGAACAACTAAAACTGATGGAAATATCTTTGAAATAATGTATTTTCAGAGAAATGCAGAGATTGGTAACACGAAGACATTTAACAGGTTTGCAGTGATTTTGCCTCATTGTTTGCTAGGCAACTGCTTCATTTAGTAGCTCAAGTACTGATTGCACAGGTTCTGAGAAACAACATTATGTTCAACCTATTTCTGTACTGATGTGTTGGGTCATAGAAGCCACACAACAACAGATATGGTGTTAATGGGAGTCAAATGGTTTTCTTAGCCTTTGAAGCTGAACTTAGATGTGAACAAACAATTGAATTAGGAGTTAAAACATGTAGTTTCTTGCAAAAGACAGTGAGACTCCTCTTGAGAGAAGGGAATGTGAAAAGAAACTACCTCTGAATCGCTGATTCGTGATAAATATATGGCTGCATTAAAGAAAATATTTATTTGACCTTTACATTTTCTTTTCTCTTCAACTGAAAACGGGATGACAAGCTTTTGGTCCCATAATTTAAAGGAGAGAAAGTACAAATATCAAGATCACATCAGTAGAACAGTCTATTTGAAAGCACTAGACAGTGTTAATCTTTCCATCCACTTGTGCTCACTGTGTATTTCTCATGCATTTCCATACAATATTTAAAGGTGATTTTATGCAGCTGCTTGTAGGAGAAAGTGTATTTATTGTGTAACCACATTTTGTTTACACTGTTTTTCCTTATTCAGCTTGCAAGAGTCCTTTGTATTGTTCTAAAAGCAAGTGTCTGTTAGGAGAAACAGAGAAAATTGCTTCTAAAACTAGGAGATGATGCACATTTCAACAAAGAAAAGATTCAGTAAAAACCCCGAAAATGCTTGCAAAATTTTGGGTGAGAAAAACACGTCTGGGTGTTCCGGCTGCACATGGACCTACAGACAATACAGAGATTTGCCCTAACACGGAGCCAGACCACTGCAGAAAAGGAAAATATAAAACAAGTAATTTTAGGTTAACCTCCCTTTGGGTCAGAGAGGTATGAGCAGCTAATCCTACACTTGGATGCTGTGATTGCAGTCTTACAGAGATTTTAAAATATTAAAAGTGCTTTAGGGTGGTGATTACAAAACACTGCACAATCAAAAAAATTGTTTTTTGTTTTGTGCACGAGCCGGGGCCGGGACGGCCTGCACAGCGGCAAACTAGCGACGAGCGACTGCTTTGGACGGAGGGACATCCCGGCGCGATCTCCCCGGCGGCGATTGCGCCATCATCCCAGTGTGACTTGCCACCTTATGGCTTAGTCACTCTGCGTGTTTCCACAACAGCGATCCAGCGGCGACGAGCGGCTGCTTCGGTCTCGTAGGGCTTGCATCGCAAGCCTCCGGGGACCACGTGACTGGCCACCTGTGGGTACTTAAACCATTGCCTCTCCTGTGAGCCCAGCGAACCTGAGCCCGGCGAACAGGAGCAAGGCAAACAGGGTCGTTACTGCAGGGGGCTTGGGCAACTGCAGGGGGCGTGTAAATAAGCAACTAAAAGGCAGTTTGCGCGGGCATGGCAAGCAGGCAGGGTAGCAGGGGAGTCCTTGGCAGGTGCTGTCTCTCCTTCCT
>WEKX01008745.1:1117-12054 GCA_013390025.1 Pitta sordida
ATGACTCCACCACCTCCCTGGGAAGAATATTCTAATGAGGGATCAATCTCTCTGGGAAAAACCTCTTCCTAACATTCAGTCTAAACCTCCCCTGGCGTAGATTAAGGCCGTGCCCTCTCGTTCTGGTGTGATCAGCCTGAGAGAAGAGATCCACACCCATCTGGCGGCAAACTCCTTTCAGGTAGTTGTAAAGAGCAATTAGGTTGCCTCTGAGCCTCCTCTTCTCCAGACTGAACAAACACGGTTCCCGTAGCCACTCCCCATAGGGCTTGTCCTCCAGTCCTTTCACCATCCTTGTTGCTCTTCTCTGGACCCTCTCAAACAGCTCAACATCCTTCTTAAACTGGGGAGACCAGAACTGGACACAGTACTCAAGATGTGGTCTGACCAGTGCCGAATACAAGGGAAGGATAACTTCCCTAGTCCAACTGACCACACTGTTCCTGATACAGGCCAGGATGCCATTGGTCCTCTGTCAATCATTACACCTAGATCCCTCTCCACTTCACTACTCTCAAGCCACTCGTCCCCCAGTCGGTAACAATGTATGGAATTGTTATGTCCAAGGTGAAGAACCTGGCACTTAGTCTTGTTAAACCTCATACTGTTAGAGTCTGTCCATTCCTCCAGTCTGTCAAGGTCCCTCTGAAGGACCCTCCCACTCTCCAGTAGATTGACATTTGCCCCCAGCTTGATATCATCTGCAGACTTGCTGATGATGGATTCAATTCCCTCATCCATATCATCAGTAAAGATGTTGAACAGTGCCGGGCCTAGCACTGACCCCTGTGGGACTCCACTAGTGACTGACTGCCTGCTGGATGTGGCACCATTCACCAACACTCTCCGAGTTGAACATTATTACTGTGTTATCTTGACTTTGGTGAAAGTTTCTTCATCTAGACATTTATACTACCATTGACCACAACACGCTTTGAATGAAATCTGTACTATGAGTTTCAGAATACAAAATAGATGGGTCATTTTAGTCAATATTTAGCAACAAAGGGAATGCACTCCAAAATTTGTCAAATTGTCATTGACATAGCTATATGCACAACTGTAACTTATAGTGATCAATGCCACCTAATACTATAGCATTTGCCAGACCATCATATATGCATATTGACTGTTTTCTGAAGCTAACTGCAAGTCATTTATTTTGGTTTTGTACTAGGTATTACATATTTATACAGGTAGACTTCTAAATTTCCAGTTTGGTCTACTTTGTACATTCATAAAGGGCATTAATATTACTCTTACGCCAAATGCCAAATGTTATTATCTTTTATAATTTCATTGATAATCTGACACTATTTACCACAAATCAGTAAAAACTCAGCTCTCAAAAGGCAACAGAATGAAGTTTTTTTCAATCAGGAAGGACACTTCCAAAAACCCTAGTTCACCAGTTTCAGTGAAAAGCTTATGAATGCAGTATAAATGACAAAAGGTGTGATGATAGAAGTAAATAAAAAGACTTGGACTTTAAAATAATCTTTTTGATTTATTAATTTAGTCACAAAATATAGTTTTAAAATTGTGGGACTGGCAAAGCAGAGCATTCCAAAATTCCTAGTGTTTTTGTTTTTGTTTTTACAGCTTCAGTGGAAAGATGTGTTAAAAATTGACCAGAGTTAATTTATTATGAGTGTTGTTTATATCTAGACTTGAAGCAGTAATTCCACTTTAAGAGCTGAAGGAGAGTATTTCTTTTAACTGAATAATCATATTTTCTAAGTTTTATCTTTTCCATTTGTTCATGGAGAGGAAAAACATAAAGTCACTTATGAAAATATTTCTCAAACCTTGCCTTTTTTGCATTTTCTTTTATGAAATGTTGATCTTTTAATACCCTTGAGTTTATCATCTAATATCATATTATAATGAAACCATTAACTTTCTTAGAATGTAATGTGTTGCCGCAAAGTTTTAGGGCTAAGAGAAACTGTTGACTGTCTTTTGTCAACATCCAGAAAATTCTCAGAGGAAGGTTCATAGGCACATGTTTAGATCATAGAGCTACAAAGTGTTTATTGCAAACTTACTTTGTATCCAGAGTCATCTTTCTTGCCAAATATTTGCCAAGTGAAAATCAAACAAAAACAAAATGAGTAGTTTGTGATGTAAAAATTACTCACCTTGTTTAATTCACAGTACAGAAGTACACTTATTTTTTTAAAATGTACTTTATATTTTACAAATTTATAACTGAAAAAATATTAATTTAAAAAATATAAAAATTTTAAATATATGATTCTGGAAACACATTTCTGTCTAAGAGCAAAAGAGTGGAGAGATTATGTAATAGCTTCCTGGCTATCTCAATTTAGCTTTAGTTATTAATAGTAAAACATGAACATGTTAAAATCAAAGAAAATTAATAAAGTAAACAAGAAAGCATGCATATATATATATATGTGTGTGTGTATGTGTATGTAAGTCAGATTCGGGTATCACTGTCAATCTCTCCTAACAACATTCAACTTCATGCCTACTCTCCTAGATAGAAGATCAAGGAACAAGCTGAGACACTGTGGCCCTACTATCCATGTGGCTCCATAATTAACCCACCCCTCATTCTGGTCTGGACTACATCAGTGTGGATGTGGCCAGGGTCTCCCACAGCAGTCCAGTTTGAATTCTGCAAAGGAATGCATACCCTGAGTGCATATGGGCTGAAGGGCCACTGCTTGTATGCAATTTTCCTCGTCATAAAGTATTTGGTTACTACAATAATAACAATAATAAGCATTATACGACAGAAAAAGGCACTAAAATCTATCCTTATTATTCAAATAGTCTCTGCCACGCATTGCACTCTAGAATATGTTTTTATGAAAGACAGTACATCAAAGCCAGTATTTCCAAGTATTTCAATGGATTCTCTATGACTTATAAATTACCACATAAGCAGGAATATTTTGTTGTTTGATGTGGGCATGGAATGAAAAGCAGTCATGAACAGCAATGGATGAGACTAGGTTCCTCAGCTATTGGATATGGCAGTTCCTTGTATAATGTGGGCTTTTCAGAGCTGGGTTCACTTGCACTGCTTATCCTACATTATCACCAGCTAAAGCTCATTCTCCTTTTTTTGTGTCAGACCATAATCCTACAAGTGCAAAGAAGTAATAGGATACCTGGAGCCATATTTGCAAGTGCATTTTTAGACCCAGAGTCTGGACCACAGATGAAACAAAAAACTTTGGTGCAGTTTTCAGTATTCTGCTGCTAATTTTCTAAGGCTTCTAGCTAGTCACATCAGCAAGTCCGTCTGTATCAACAGCTGCAGATCATCTCTACCCTTCAGCACTGACCTGCTTGTAACTTTGAGAGACGGAACATTTGTATCTAGAGCCCTGTGAGGAGAGGTTGAAGGAGCTGAGTCTGTTTAGCCTAGAAAAGAGGAGGCTCNCAGATAGAATTCCATTTTCTGATCTTGAGATTTTCTTTGTTCACATAAAAAGAAATCATCAGCAACTGTAGAAACCAAGAGGTTTTCTTTATATCGCTTCTATCTACTTCTTCTATCATCATGAACCCCAAGAAGCTTTAGTACAATAGCTTGGTGTCTCTACCGAGCTAAATGGTCTTAATCTCCTCAGAAATAAATCAGAACTAAAGAAAGTCTTCTACATAGTGCATTTGTGTCACAGGGAACCACTACTTGACCATATGTCCTGAGTACACCATATAAGAGGTAACTGTTAGGTAATCCACCAAGTATTTCACATATTTACTTGAAAATATTTTCCTTAAGTACAGCTTGAGTGGGACCTCTGAAATACTCCAAACTTAATTTTTGTCCAACATCATAAATCCTCATTCTGAAGGTCTACATGTAAAAGTAACCTTGCATGTAACATTTAATACCTCATTGTGCTGTCTGTCAGAGTTAAAAAATATATTTTCTTAAATTTCTGACCTAAAATAAGAAGAATATACAATTTCATTTTACAGTTTTGCTTTAAGATGGCATTTTTCTTTAACTAGACAAAGACAGAATGCCTGTTTAATGTACCGATAAGACTGATTTATCAGCTGCTATTATAGAATCTTTGGAATCCTATTGCTTTTGGAAATTATTACGAATATTTACATGCTCTATTGTTTGTAAGATAAAAACTTGAAATTCTTCCCCTAGAAACTTTTCCAAGGGGGTAAAATGCCATTAGAAACTTTCTATATTGGACAAATTTGAGAAAAAAGAGTTATTCCACAAGAATTCAAGTGAGTTTTACAATTTATGACTGCAATTTCTCTTATTATCAGTTCCAGGACTTTGTTCTGGTATTGATTTTATTGATAAAATCAAAGACATATCTGCAAAAAATATTTTTTCCACAACATACATACATTTTTTCCCTACTGAAGATATACAAAAAAGCTATAATAGGTGTGATATTTTGCAATATCTTTTTTTTTTTTAATATTATATATCTGTGGAAGAATTGCTACATGCTGTATATTCAAAAGATCTTCTAATATCACATATTTTAAAATATAACCTTGTAGGATATAGGGCTTTCTCAACATCGTGGAAGATCAATGGTGCTTTTTCTTCCTGGAGATCACAGTAGAGTGCACCTAGTGTGCAAAAAACGATCTTTGTCAAGTTTGATCTAATGTGATGCTTTTCTACAAATTCTACACATTTATTAATAGGTACTCTCTAGACTTCATTGCATTCCTAGCATTACAAATATTACACCTGTGAGCTCAGAGAGTGTTGGTGAATGGTGCCACATCCAGCTGGCAACCAGTCACCAGTGGAGTCCCACAGGGGTCAGTGTTAGGCCCGGCACTGTTCAACATCTTTACTGATGATATGGATGAGGGAATTGAATCCATCATCAGCAAGTCTGCAGATGATATCAAGCTGGGGGCAAATGTCGATCTACTGGAGAGTGGGAGGGTCCTTCAGAGGGACCTTGACAGACTGGAGGAATGGACAGACTCTAACAGTATGAGGTTTAACAAGACTAAGTGCCAGGTTCTTCACTTTGGACATAACAACTCCATACATTGTTATCAACTGGGGGACAAGTAGCTTGAGAGTAGTGAAGTAGAGAGGGATTTAGGAGTAATGATTGACAGCAAACTCAATATGAGCCAGCAGTGTGCCCAGGTGGCTAAGAGGGCCAATGTCATCCTGGCCTGTATCAGGAACACTGTGGTCAGTCAGACTAGGGAAGTTGTCCTTCCCCTGTACTCGGCGCTGGCCAGACCACATCTTGAGAACTATGTGCAGTTCTGAGATCCCCAGTCTAAGAAGGACGCTGAGCTGCTTGAGAGGGTCCAGAGAAGGGTGACAAGGATGGCGAAAGGACTGGAGACAAGCCCTATGGGGAGCGGCTACGGGAACTGGGGTTGTTCAGCCTGGAGAAGAGGAGGCTCAGAGGTGACCTCATTGCTGTTTACAACTACCTGCGGGGAGGTTGCCGCCAGGTGGGTATGGGCCTCTTCTTTCAGCCTGATGACACCAGAACGAGAGGACATGGCCTTAAGCTACACCAGGGGAGGTTTAGACTGAATGTTAGGAAGAGTTTTTTCACAGAGAGAGTGAACTCTCATTGGAATGTTCTGCCCAGGGGGGTGGTGGAGTCAGTCACTCTCCCTGGAGGTGTTTAAGAGAAGACTCGATGAGGAGCTCAGTGACATGGTCTAGTTGGTGGGGAGTTGGACTAGATGATCCTGAGGGCCCCTTCCAACTCGGAATAACCTGTGAACCTGTGAATAACTTAAAAAAGAAGAGAAAAAAGAGGCTCAATCAAATCCTGTTCTTTGATCAATATAAAGGATTACGACTAGCTGCTCTATGAAAGGAAGCAATGGGGCCAGTCAGGAAGACTGCCACTAGAAGTCTGTCTGGGCAATTGAATCTGCAGTCCAACCACATTAAACAAGCTTAATTTCCTTATAAATAGGAATGGAATAGTTGCTATCACATATCTTGCCTTTAAAAAACATTTGTCTGATGTGACATGTGAGCTGGGAAAAATTGTCTCAGAATTGCTTGGATAACATACTCAGAAGCTATCATCAGCTTGTGTTAGCAGTACCTTAAAGTACTACTCTTTCTTTGAGGTTAAATGGGGATTTGCATGGAGTCATTTGATAAATTAGTACCACCGCAAATTTGAATATTTCCTTCCATGAGGAAGATGGGTTCAAAATGTAAAAGAGAGTTCCTTCTCTTTCACAGGTATAACAGCAATCCTTCTCTGGGCTAGCTTTAGAATATGACTCATGTTCTTGCTTCCATTGTAATTAGAAATCTGTACATTGGTACACTAATGCAGCCAGGAAAGCTAATGGCATCCAGGCTTGCATCAGGAGTAGTGTCGCCAGTAGGACTAGGGAAGTTATTCTCTGCCTGTACTCAGCACTGGGTAGGCCACATCTTGAGTACTATGTTCAGTTCTGGGCTCCTCAGTTTAAGAGGGATGTTGAGATCCTCAAACGTGTCCAGTGAAGGGTGACAAGGATGGTGAAGGGGCTGGAACACAAGCCCTATGAGGAGTGACTGAGAGAGCTGGGTTGTTTAGCTTAGAAAAGAGAAGGGTGAGGGGAGATTTTATCACTCTCTACAACTACCTGAAAGGGAACTGTAGGCAGGTGGTGGTCAGTCTCTTCTCTCCGGCTAGCAGTGATAGAACGAGAGAACATAGTCTTAAAATGCGTCAGGGGAGATTTAGGCTGGACATCGGGAGGAACTTTTTCACAGAGACGATGATCACTCAGTGGAATGGGCTGCCCAAGGAGGTGGTGGAGTCACTATCCCTGGAGGTGTTTAAGAAAAGGTTGGATGCTGTACTTATCATCATGACCTATGTAACAGGATAGTGTGTTATTGGTAGGATGGTGTGTTGGTAGTAGGATGTCAACATGTTAGGTTAGGTAACAGGTGAAGGTGATAGGTGATAGGTTGGACTCGATGATCTCTATGGTCTTTTCCAACCTAATTCTGTGATCCTGTAATTGTGCAACAGGCAAATTATTAGGTGACATGATGTAAAGCCCAGAGATTAAAAAAATTATACAAAAACAAACAAACAAATAGGTTAGGAGTCAATGCAATTTTGAAAAATGGATGGTTTAAGGGCTTGGCTGTTTAACCCATACTAGACATTTACATTAGGATTAGACAAATTATTTCAGCCCAGCCAAATACTCTGCTCTTTAAACTGACTATTACTGTAGCCTGAAGAGACTAGTTCATACGAAGAGCTGAGCACAAAGCATCTAACATTAAGTAAAATAAATTAATTCAAGTATGAAATACGAATATAACGGAAAACATATCAATAAGAAAGAGGACATACATTCAGTAGATCTTGACTTAACGTTAGCTATATGTTAACACATTAGGGAAATAAAATGCGGCAAAGCAGTACAGTCAGCCCTCTTGTACTTCGCGGCACCCATATTGCAGCGTCACATCTTAGTGGCATGATTTTTTAGCAATGAAGGAGGCCCCTTTTCACAACTGCACATGTGCGACCTGGCATGCATGAATATTCAATTAGGCAATCATGAAAATGCAAATCAACCCTCACAGCTGTGGTGGTGGCTCAGCCGCTCCACTTGCCCCATCCCAGCCACGTTGGCCGTGGCGGCCCTTTCGCTCCACTTGCCCCATCTCAGCCATGGCGACCCTGCCACTCCTCTTGTCCCATCCCAGTCGCGGTGACTCCGCTGCTTCCCCACCCCCCTGGCACGGCCGCCATGGCAACAGATACACAGCAACACAGTGCCAAAACAGTGCCAGGGAGCCGTCTGAGGGTGTGGGGCAAATTTGCATATTAATGAGCTGCCATTCAATGTGGAAGTAAGGCTTCACAGGACCCGATTAAGATCATGGGTCTGTGATATAGGAGACCCGACTGTACTCCAGAAGTCAACATGTCTCATGTAAATTTGAAACTACTTCTTAGAGGTCTGATCAAGAGAAAATTATTTCAGTAGTCTGAATTCAAGTTAATTATATAAGATTTGATTTTGTATTTAGATAGTAGAATTTGTGTACCAAAATAGTCTCATGGTTTAGCTTTCTGTACTATGCGTATTAAGACCAGAAAATTCAAAACAGAACAAAAAAATGTTAAAATCACAATTTTCTGTAAGATAAGTGTTCAAATCTTAAAATTTTTGAAATTGGAAAGAAGTATAAAACAAGCAAAAAATCCCAAACCACAGAGCTGTCATTTAAATACAAAACAAAGATGAAAACACACATTTCATCTCAAAATTCTCAGTTTAAATATTTTATTATTGAAACTTATGTTATCAAATTTATATTTGGAGAACCAAATAAATA
This sequence comes from Pitta sordida, assembly GCA_013390025.1. NCBI lineage: Eukaryota > Metazoa > Chordata > Aves > Passeriformes > Pittidae > Pitta > Pitta sordida. Next base: position 9,441 of record WEKX01008745.1, read on the forward strand.
TAAATGCCTCATAAAATTATGCAAGCAAGATATTGATTTTGTGGACTGAATTTTTCATTTCTCAAGAAACTTCTTAGTACAGAGTATAAGATGAGTCAAATACTGTTATCACACCAGAAGCACTAAAAAATATTACAAAACAGATCTTTGCTCTCTTTAATCTCAAAAAATGTCATATAAAATTTATCATCTGCTTTGACTTCCACCAAGTTCAGCTTAAAGATAATAATAAAACTATGAGTCACTCTCTTTTCTTCCTTCACTAAGAAAATACACATAGACTGGTGGAGATTTTGACTTCAAGTTGTTAGTCAGTCAGTTACAACTTCAGTTCTACTAAACAAAAAATAGTAAACATACAAAAAGGAACACTGTGAAGCGCAAGTTTAGAGCCTATAAAGAGCTGATCAAATATTTCTAATCTTTTAGAATATGAAATTCACAATTTGAAAGTAAATAATTCCATTTATTCAAAACTGAAGAAGAAATAAAAAAGACAAAAATTAAATGGAGAATTGACAATAAAGTAATAAGACTATAGGGTACAACTGAGGTTTTTAATCCGTCTTCGGGGTGTTAAAAGAGAAAAAAGTAAATTGGAAATAGTCCATGTTGAAGGTTACAAGAATAATTAGGGGTTTAGAAAAATAACCTCTTAAGGAAGTTGAAGGACTTTGTTTAGTCTAGAAAAGAGAAGACTGAGGAAGCAAGGACATTGATAGCAATCTTCTAATAACTAAGTGCTGCCATTAAGAGAGGAACAATTAATTATTTTTCAGATGTCTGGAAGTAGAATGTGAAGGAATCAGCATAACTTGTAGTTAAAACAATTAAAGTTAGATAGCTTGGGCATTTGTTCCCTCTCTGAAACATACCAATACGTATTCTAGATGCACTGTGAAATCTCACTTTTGAGGTTTTTAGGAAAACGTCATACGCACCGGGGTATGATCTAAATCTACGTGATCTTGCAATTCATAATGAACTACATCACATCTTAAGGTTATCCCTCAATTTACTTTTCTATCGTTTTGCAAAACACTAACACAGAAAACAAGCAGAAACTATGTACTCACCTCCACTGTTGATTTTGCCTATGGGTAAAAAGTTTCAGTGCTAACAGTGAATACACTGTCAATTAAAACTGCTGTCAGAAATTCTATCTCTTGCTGTCTTATTAAGCACTCAGAGAAAGACAAAAGTAGAACTTAGAACATATGTAGTGGACCTCCTGGCTCTTCTAGTCTGTAAAATAATAACATTCATTTTGTCAGCGAACACACTAAATCCAAACAATTAACAAAATCCACCAAAAATGAAGGAAAATGGAAATAAGAAATATTGTCTCTGACCTTGAATTCAAATATCTATATGCTTGTTGGAAGAGACCTTTATGCTTAGATCTACCCAGAAATTTTTACTGAGATTTCATTATTAATCAGTTGCCTGACATATCATGATGGCTAGGCATTTGCAAGAAATTACTGTGAGTGACAACAAATATGCAACAAAACATATTGACTCCTTGTGGTTTAAATTCGAGTTTAAGGATAAGCTAATTAGATCTGAGCACAAGTCCAAATAACTAAAGCAGAATAAAAATAAAACAGACTTTTTCTAAGAGTTCCAGATAATAAGTATCTATTATAAAACATGATTATTGATTAAGACAGTAGTTAAGTATTCCAACTTGCTGTGTAACTAAAACTACTTGTGATTCATTACTGTAATAAAAAATGAATACTGTAACAAAAAATGCTAATGTAATTCTTGGACTAAAGCTTGAATAACAAGATTTACTTTTTGATTAAGATATTCACATAAATAGTTGCAAGAGCTTTTGAGAACAGAATTCTTGAATCCACTAAAATGAAACAAAATATTTTGACATACGAAGATCAACTCAGAAAGGAACATAAAAACGTGCAGTCCACATTAGTCACAAAATTCTTATTATCATCTTATTTAACATGTGTATTTATTAAATCACCCAAAGCAGAAAACTAAACAAGAATCACAGTATCACACACAGTATCACAGTAGTAGCAAGGTTGGAAGAGACCTTGGAGATCATCAAGTCCAACCTATAACCAACATCAACTCCTTGTCTAAACCATAGTACTACATGCCACATCCAGCCTACTCTTAAACACCTCCAGGGATGGAGACTCCACCACATCCCTGGGCAGAACATTCCAATGAGAGTTCACACTCTCTGTGAAAAAACTCTTCCTAACATCCACCCTAAACCTCCCCTGGCGTAGCTTAAGGCCATGTCCTCTCGTTCTGGTGTCGTCAGCCTGAAAGAAGAGGTCCACACCCACCTGGCGCCGACATCCCCGCAGGTAGTTGTAAACAGTAATGAGGTCGCCTCTGAGCCTCCTCTTCTCCAGGCTGAACAACCCCAGTTCCCGTAGCCGCTCCCCATAGGGCTTGCCCTCCAGTCCCTTCACCATCCTTGTCACCCTTCTCTGGACCCTCTCAAGCAGCTCANACAGGTCCAACTAGCTCTGAACCCAACATAAAATGCTTCTGCCCAGTCCATGTTCTGTGAGTTTCCCATGAAGCTTATTACGGGAAACCGTGTCAAAGGTTTTGCTAAGGTCCAAGTACA
>WEKX01008745.1:13252-25699 GCA_013390025.1 Pitta sordida
TTTCAGCACATTGGGACCGCCTGCTCCTGCGACTTCATGAGCTCATTCTTAAAGTATGTCCAGCCCTCCTGGACCCCCCTGTCTTCTTCAGAGAAGATGCAAAATCCTGTGACTTGACAAATGCTATATGGGAATCCAGCAGGTTTTTCTTCTCAAGAAACCACTGAATTGAGACTATACTACAAAAGACCATGGAAGTTTTGTACTTGGGTCTTAGCAAAGTCTTTGACACAATTTCACATGGTAGGCTTCAGGAGACTCTTAGAACATGGAATGGGTTGAAGCATTCTGTGTTGGGTTAGGAACTGGTTGGATGGATGAGCTCAGAGAGTGTTGGTGATTGGTGCCACATCCANAAGAGAAGACTCGATGAGGAGCTCAGCAATATGGTCTAGATGGTTGGAGGCTTGGACGGATGGAGCATGGTGCCCGTGGTTCCACACTTGTGGGCCTGATCCCTGGGTGGGCATTTGCTTGGGAGTTGGACTAGATCCTGTGGGTCCCTTCCAACTCAGAATGACCTGTGAAGATTCCCTATAGCTGTCTTTAACAATCTACAGAACATTCTAGAACAAGACCTGTTTGCCCCTTTTACAGGTAGGTGCATAAAAACATGCATAACTGAGGACATGTGAATTTTCATAACAGTAGGCAGACACATAAAAATTCTGCTGAACTAGGGACCCTAGTGAAGGGAGATTAGATTAAGATGCTGAAAGATATCTGTTTTTGTTTTTTTTTTATGAGGATAGGACAAAACTGAAAATGTGTTTAAATGTTTTTCCAGTAGTCAACACGATGCAATGTAGCATGTAACATGTTTCACTTAGAAAAGAAAAATCAAAGTTTAGGGATTTTGGACTGGTTTTTTTATTGGTCTTTTTTTTTTTACAAAATGTGTTTTTCTCTATTATTTTTAGTAGAGTATTTGAATATGAGTCAAACAAAAGTTATACAACCCTTCAGTTTATTATAAAAAATGTTTAAGAAGCACTTGCAGATATGGTTTAGGAGTGATAATGGTGTCATTATGTTGATGATTGGACTAGATGATCTTGAAGGTTTCTTCCAAACTTGATGATTTTGTGATTCTGTGAAGTGCAAAAAATTTAATGCATTGAGAAATTTGGGAATAATAGAACATGAACAACGATAGTAAAAAACCAACCAACCCTGAGTGTGCACTAAAAATAAATATGTTCCCCAAGCCATCAAAGAAATACAGAGATGAGGAACATGACTAGGTGTTATGGTTTTGGGGGTTTTCTGCTGCTCTGGCAGCGAGGGGGTTTGTGGGTGAGTCTCTGGCATCCAGCCAGGCTCAAACCATGACACTAGGACAAAACAAAACAAAACAAAAGGCTCTTGCTTGGACAAAACAACCAGCCTTCAAGATGCAGACTTGGATATGACTTCTAAAGTGAGCAGTGCTATGAATCAAAGCTATCAAACCTCTGGACCATGATCTTAACATAAATCAACACCTCTGCATAAGAAGAAAAGATTTTATTGCTTTAAGTAAATTTTAACAAAATATATATTTTTAATGACAAAATCCTGACTTTAGCTCCCAAAATTAAATTTATACTTACAGGTTCACAGGTTACATAGTTGTGAGATTTATCAGACTATATGTCTAAGAGAACGTTGTTTCTTTCACTTTGTTTCATTACTGTTTTCATAATCCTTTGTTTTGCGTACCTTAGGGACTAAATCCTCAAACTACCATGAATTTAGCAGATCATAGACCTAGATCTGTTCTACCTTTTATGAATTTCATTTAGTGAAGTGACATTATTCATTTCCCAAGAGCATTTTTCAAAAGCATCAGATACAATATCGAGATGTTCATTGTCCTTTGCTGCAACTAGCCCCAGTTCTTATTCAAGCATCAGGTACTCCATCAAAAATTATTAATTTTGTCCATTATTTAAGCCATGCCTCTAATATGATTTAGTTAATCAGTGTTTTTATAATTTTCATTGCAGAACATTTTTTGGTTTTAATTACAGAGTTGTGGAGAAAAAGAGATAGAGGCTACTTTGTCAAGATTATTTGGGCCTTTTTTATCCAGTGATACATTTTGTAATACTAACTAATCTCCAAAAGCTAAAGGAAACTCATTAGTGTTCTTATTTCACCATGCAGGTAGAAAAACATTGTGGAGAGATAAAGTTACATTTCCACTCATTTAAGAATGATTATCAAAGACCACAACCCGAATGGTAAGAAATACTGCAAATATGCTTTTGAAGCCTTCCTTTGAGACCAGACACAATACAAGGAAACAAGTATAAGTACTACGTATTCTACAGTGGATCTCTTGACACAACACAGCTGGGAAGCTTTGGAAAAGAAGTTCATTTGTTGAGTGTTAACTCTTCACACATGAATGAGTTAACTCTCTTATTGAAGAGGTAACTAATGAAGAGTTAACTCCTCAATTTCAGCACAACTGATTTGCTTTTCGACTGGAGCAGAATCTGAGAAATAAGGAAAATTCTTGAAACCTAGATAACTGCGTTGTTAAAGAGTAAGGACTAACTACAACATCTGAGTAATAAGTATATATACTCAAAGAGGATGTTAAATACCAGACTAAGATAGTTCCTTTCTACACAGGGAAATTTCAATGTTCAAAGCATATGGGAAAAAAAAGCTACTCAGTAAGAAAAAAGTGCAGACAGCAAAAATCTTCATTCCATTTTATAAGAGCTGTATAAAGTTACATACCAAATGAAATGTTTTTAGGAATGTTGCCGGAACACATCCGAGAAACAAATATTTCAGCCTGTTTAGACAAGGTCTTGAAATAAAGACCATATATACATAATACATAAATACAATAAATACGCATTCCTTTCTTCAGAATGCATTTATTTATGTTTTTCTGTAATTCTTTGCCAAACAACTGCAAAATGTTTGTATTATACTCAAAAGTCGAGTTTTCTGCCTCTATGACTACTTTTGTGAGTTTTGTATAGGTTCCCTGTGGCCAATCTCCCTTTCTTCAACAAAAAATGAGCTACAAGAAGCTTACTTGCTTCTGAAACAAAAATATCAGTTTGAAAAGGAAGTGAGGGAGAAATAACTTCTTTTGTTGTTTACTGAGGTCATCCATAAATTGACATAAAGTTAAGTATCTAAAAAAAAAGCCTGTAGTATTGGGTGGAATACTCAAGACTGTAATGAAAGTAACTCCTCATGACTTCCAACCTTTTGTCTGCCAGAGTAATTTAAAACCTGCATGAGGTAGTACAACATACAGAAGACGGGGGAAAGGTTTTTATGGTTGTGTCTAGTTATTTATCTACAGTGATCCTCTGCATAGTCACGATCCGTAATTTGCTGGATCTGAATAGTTGTGGGTGATTTTTCAGTGGGTAGTATGACAGGTAACAGGTTTGACTAGATTAGATTAGGTAATAGGTGATAGGTTGGACTTGATGATCTCTATGGTCTTTTCCAACCTTACTGATTCTGTGATTCTGTGATTCTGTGAAAGCACTCNCTTTCTTCAACTAAAGCACTCAAAAATGGACACAGTATCTCAGCTCAGAAGGGTGAAAAGATCACTCATGAACCATTTTTCTATTTTTGCTTTCTGTTCTCTGGAATCTTTTAAAATCCTGAGATTGCTGACTCCCATTCACTTTGTAGTCCTTGGTAACTCTAACCACCTCCTGAGAAGCTGTTACTCACACCTGTCTTATTCTGTAATTCAATAATAGTTTTATTAGAGTAATTGTTTGTGTCATCTTCTAGCCAAGCAATTAAACAACAGATAAAATACCTATTTGCCAGAAAAATGACACTTATGTAGTTACAGATATAAACACTAAGCTAAATTTCTAGAGAGTGATGGGTATTCCATGGGTTAATTATAATAACTGTTAGCCTGCTATTAATGATTCAACTAAAGGGGAAAAGAAAACTATTTATACTTGCCTCTTGTTACCCTGGAGGGAAACAATGTGCTGCATATTGAGTCATCTTTGTCTGCTACTGTTGTTGATAAGTCATGTGAACTGACAAAAACAGAGAAGTTTCTGAGAACTATGAATCCCATAACTTTTCCTTTTAAGCTGGATTTTATTTTCTAACAAGAATTCCAAAGCATAAACAATCTACTCAGACTTCACCAGCTTCAGCGAGATAGAAAATGAAAGGACACAGTTCCCTTTCACTTGACCTTCCCAGATCCTCTGAACTTTGGTGTCCCATTTATTACTCTAGCACAGGAGGCAGGAAGCCCTCTATCTGGCTTCCTGCAGTGAATACCTCTATTATCATCTTGAGGAAATAGACTGGAAGTTGTTTTTATTGGGTCCCAGGGGATACAAAAGTCAAACTGTGTTGTCCGCATGTACCTGTAGGCCCAGAGTTATGGTTGGAAAACTGTTTACAGAATCACGGAATACTCTGAGTTGGAAGGGACCCACATTTAGAAACACTGGTTTTGGAATCAGCCTTCATGAGTTGCCAGAATTAAATATGCTGATAGTAAACAATCAAAACAAGGGGGAGGGAAAAGATGAAACCAAGAACAATCAAACACAAATATTTCATCTTACACTTTTGAAAACACAGAGGAAAGAAATATGAAATCACTGACAATATCAATAAATTGAAAGAGATCAAGACACTAGATGATCTGCTGAGAAAAGGGGTTTTTACAAAACGGTAAGGACTACCTTTTTTAGGGCTTTTTGGTGCTTTTTTTCTGAACAACAAAACCATACCATGTAAGGGGCGTATAATCACCAAAGAGAGTTTAGTGATTGCACAACAGTGCCATCATATGTCCAAAGTTCATGCATTTCAAAATGTCATTTGAGAATCAAAGTGAGACAGAGTAACAGAAAATAAAATAAAATGTTGTGTTTTAAGCACGTGAATGGTGCAGTACAAAGAGGTTTTGTGCAATCAGATGTTGCACATTTGATGATGGAAGCAGTACTGCTGAATCAGTAATAAAAACCAATTTCTATTTAGTTCAAAAAGCTCATAAGAGACTCAAAATTGAAGTTCTATGTGCAGAGAATTCTGATGAGCACAGTCACTGGAGAAAAATCCCCTACGCAAGAAACCTAGAAATAACAGAAAACAACCAGTCAACCAATCAACAGACAATCCCTTCATCCATTTTGTATCTTTGTCTTTGCAAGTGTTCTCTCTGCTATTATTAGAGCCAAGAAATTTTGTAATGTTCTGATTCCCCACATGCCTGAGGAAAATATTCTTGCATTGGGCCCTGTTGTTGCTTTTCCTGAAGAAAGTAATTTACATCCAAGCCTGTGGCCATCAAGGTGAAACATCCTCAATGCAATGGAGACATAAATTCTACCGACTCTCAAAAAACTTCACAGCAATCGCAGACCCATTAAAGAAAAGCAGATTCTCCTTAAATGAATTTGAGCATGGATAATCAAACCAGCAGGCAAACCCTAAGCTTTTATTCAGTTGATTTTAAGCTGTTCCTGGCATTTTCAACTTTAGATCTGCTATAAGGCTTTTACAATTGATAATGTTTGCTGTTTCATAAAAGTTGCCAGGGGAAATTGAAGATTTTCACAGTAGGATATTGGGCAGTTGGAAATTTTCACACCTGAAAAAGCCAGGAAAACAGCTTGCAATTGAGAGATAAGCATGTTAGTTAAATTCTTCTGCTTAAACATTTGGCATAAAAACTGTAAACAAGAGTGACATTTGATTCTTGTCATCACTGAAGTTTCAGAACAGCTACTGGACACCACTCACACATTTAATGTTTAAGGATTGGGTTTTCTTTCTTCAAATTCAATAAGTCATTATTGCTGTAGTAATGGTGGTTCAGATTTTCATCTTCAATACTTAATATTTTCAAAGGAATAATTGCAGACCAAAATATTTATTCTTGAACAGTTGTTCTGGAACAACTGTATTTAAAACAAGGGCAGTTCATTGCACGTACTGTGGAATACAGAAAGATTTCGGTTTGTTTCAAACCTAACTCATACAGAGTCAAAGTCTATTGGATGTTCAGTTTCCTACATTAAGTGATTCTTAAATTAAAAATAAAAAAATAGCAACTGTAAAAGTACAATGTGATGTAAATCATGGCAAGCTACAAAGTGACAAAATTTTCTCTATAATGCCTGATATCAGAATAGAAATTCATTTACAAGAAAGACAAATTCGGCCTTAAGCTACACCAGGGGAGGTTTAGACTGAATGTTAGGAAGAGGTTTTTCACAGAGAGTGTGATTGCTCATTGGAATGGACTGCCCAGGGAGGTGGTGGAGTCACCGTCCCTGGAGGTGTTTAAGAGAAGACTGGACGAGGAGCTTAGTGACATGGTCTAGCTGGGGAGTGTTTGGCTGGATGGTCCTGTGGGTCCCTCCTGGCTCGGAGTGGCCTGTGCGCCTGTGAGGGAACTAGGTTTATGTTCACCACTCTGGGGTGTGCGTTCCATCTCTGTATGGGCGTTAGATGGTGAGTTGGACTGGATGATCCTTGTGGGTCCCTTCCAACTCATAGTATTCTGTGATTCTGTGATTCTATATTATGTTCTGCAATGTATTACAGTATCACAGTATCACAGTACTAGCAAGGTTGGAACAGACCTTGGAGATCATCAAGTCCAACCTGTAATCCAACACCAACCCATTGTCTAAACCATGGCACTACCCACAGGACCATCCAGTCCAACTCTTAGACATTGCCCAAAATTTGTCTAGTAGTGTGTTAGAACTTTAAGTTAATACTTGTAGCATTTGTTTTTCTTGGTATCTAAGTATCTAGTAAGAAATATATATTTTGCACAGGACATAAAGATAAATTAGTAAGTCTTCAGCTTGACTATAGTTCCATTCAATTTGATGGACTTACTTTGACTTACATTAGATGAAAAAGTAACAAGTAACATAACCCCTTTTTGTATAAATTCTAATAAATGAACAAATTTCACAACTACTTCATGTAATTTGTTCAGCTGGAGATAAATTATGAGAAAGTCCAAGAACAGATTTGATGCATGCTTTACTATGATGACATTATTTAGAGTAGTGTTGTTAATGAAGACTTACATTGACTACAGTAATGAAGGGATTCAAAAACTGAAAGATGAATATTAACCTTGAAACGTAAGTGAGATAAAACATAAGTCAGCATGAGTTTTCTAGATTGGGTTAATCCAAAAATACTGCTTTCCCCATAATTTCACAAGCTAAGGTATCTTGTCCACCATCATCTAATTTGCCACAATCAAAATCCTGCCTAACTGTGCAAACCTAGCAGGAGAGAAATAAAAAGGAAATATATAAACATTAATACAAGGATTTCAGCAGAATGTCATGCTGTCTGTTGGGTTAAAAAAATAAAAATAAGAGTGGTGATGGTGAGAAAATAATAATTCTAGTTGTACTGTGAGACTGCCTTTTTATGATTCTCTTCAAAATACTTACATTTCCAGATGTAAAGAGAGGGGTGAGTTTACATATGGAATTGCACTCATAGCTGGTTTTTTAATGTCTGCTAGTCAGATTAAGTGTTTTCAGAAAAGTCCATAAAGGGATCCATAGTACTTTGGAAGAGCAAGAAACACGTTTTCTAATCACCATTAGTTGTTTCTGGCTGCTCAAGGTTGTTGCTGCTCTCATTTGTCCTACTGTCTAAAGAGATAGTTACTACTACGAAATTAAAAACTTTAATACTAAATCTTGATTTATACTAAATAGACAAAGATATAAGACATACATGATGTTTTGATTTCATTTACTGTTTAAACCATTTTTTAGGATCATCCTTTACGGCGACATTTTAACAGGAAAGCTTATCCATCCTCTCAAAGGCACAGTTCCAGGATCATGCCTATAACAAGACTATAAAGTTTCTAATCTAATTTCAAACAGTTGGATCATCTACTTGTATGATTTGTAGTGTCAATAATTATTACTGCTATGAATGTAAAATATAAGTTTTTTACTTCAGCAAATAAGGCACGGTTTTAAGGGAAAAAGGAACACAGCAAACTTAACGTGTGTTGTAAGAATATAACTGAATTGGACACATCTAATTATTAGGGGCCAGAAACAGACTTTGAATGAAAGACATCTAAGCAATTGAAGTAGATTATGAAAGTATCAAATGACTACTTTTCGATTCCTTTCAGAAATTAGCATGTCAGTCTATTTCAAGAACTTTTTTCTGAGACAACTCAAATGTCTTCATCCTTCCTCTAGCTCACATGAACTGGCATATGCTCATGAGAACTGCACCAACTGATGCCCTGGATCCTCATTTACACTACAATTTTTTTTATGATCAGTTAAGATTTAATTTTATTTTGATATCAAAAAGTCACAGAAAGATGTTTCCTTTTCAAATACTTCTATTTTTTCATTGTGCTTTTTGGTTTGTGTATTGAGGTTTTATGTACTTTCACAGACTCAAATTACAGCCCTGTAAGTGCAAATTCTCTCTCAGTTATGTAAGTGTGTTTTTGAGAAATGGTGTCAGATAACTTTTGGAGAAGTGAAATTTGATCTAAATACTTTGCTGATGCAGAAAGGTTTTGCCAATACACCCTGTGGGAACAGCTGACTACTGCTTGGGCTGTGGGAACGACTGTGATTTTTGGATGGCACTCTTCAGAATGACTCCATACTGAACTTTCCGGTGTCTCATGCTATTAAGCTTGAGCTATTAAGCTCATCTAGAAAAATAATGAAAAATTATGTAAAATATCTTTTTTACCTCTGCTCACAAAACAGCTGACCTGTTTTTTCCACAGGTTTTACTTTGATTATTTGTTGGAGTTATTTTTTCCCAGAGGGGTAGGGGGTGGAGATCTGTGTGATTTTTTTTAGTTTTAGAAGAAATGGCTAAGTTTTCTAACATTCAAAAATCTAGATATTGACGATTCTGGGACGATATACACCAATTAATGGCTGTAAAATCTTGGAAATATAATCAAATGGGCAGCCCTGCTCCCTCAGACCCTGGGGCCACCTGGTCCGAGGAAGCAGGGAGCCACCTAAAATTCCAGGAGAATGCCTGGCTCTCCTGGCTATGAGGCTGTCCCCACACATGCACTGGGAGCATCCCCTGGCCATGTCCNTGGTGTCTCAAGCTATTAAGCTTGAGCTATTAAACTCATCTAGAAAAATAATGAAAAAGTATGTAAAATATCTTTTTTACCTCTGCTCACAAAACAGCTGACCTGTTTTTTCCACAGGTTTTACTTTGATTATTTGTTGGAGTTATTTTTTCCCAGAGGGGTAGGGGGTGGAGATCTGTGTGATTTTTTTTAGTTTTAGAAGAAATGGCTAGTTTTCTAACATTCAAAAATCTAGATATTGATGATTCTGGGACTATATACACCAATTAATGGCTGTAAAATCTTGGAAATATAATCAAATGGGCAGCCCTGCTCCCTCAGACCCTGGGGCCACCTGGTCCGAGGAAGCAGGGAGCCACCTAAAATTCCAGGAGAATGCCTGGCTCCCCTGGCTATGGGGCTGTCCCCACACATGCACTGGGAGCATCCCCTGACCATGTCCCTTTCTGCAGCACAGACCTTGTCCCCCAGCACCAAGAGCATGATGCTGCTCAGCCAGTGCACTCTCGGCAGCACCATTACCATGGTGACAAGGCAACCACTGCTGCGCCCCCTTCTTGCATGTTTAAACACAGCTCATGCCAAGCTTGGCACTTGTGGTCTTGCTCCAGATAAACAAAAAAACAAAACCCAAAAAAGTGTTCAAACCCAGGAGCCACTGTGAGCACAACCTGGGAAGCAGTGGGGGTCAGGCACTTCTCACAGGTTCCAGCACAGTGGCAGCGGCTGCTCCGAAGTGGATTTTTTCCCAGCGCAGCATGCCTGTTGGTGCTAGGAGCTGTCAACACACAGCAGGACAGAGTCGACACACCATTGTAGCATGCCTGGGCTGAGGGGGGGCAGTGTGGTGCATAGGGCTAATTCGCATATTCATGGATGTCAGTTAGAGCACATGCAGTTGTGAATACACCCTGAAACATACTGATGCATTTGTGGAGAAATAACCCTGCAAAGAAGTGAACCCACGAGAGAAGAACTGAGAAGTAGTGAGGGTTCACTGTATCACAAGTTGATTACAGACTAAGAGGCCAATCCTGACTGCACAAGTGTTCTGGAGACAAAGTATATTTGTGTTCTGTACTTCATTCAAGAGAAGCAAAAAATTATCTCATCATTTATACTACACTAGATGGGGAAATACCTTTTCACAAGAACAGCAAAATTATTGTATTAGCTATGCACAAAAACATGACCTCAACATCTCTAGAAATGGGCTGACAGGAACCTCATGAAGTTCAATGCAGTGCAAAGTCCTCATGAGGAGTGCTAATGGGAAAGAACCAGCTGGAAAGACTCCAACAGTATGAGATTTAACAAGACTAAGTGCTGGGTTCTTCACTTTGGACATAACAACCCCACGCACCGCTATCGGCTGGGGGAGGAGTGGCTTGAGAGTAGTGAAGTGGAGAGGGNCAGGATGAGGTGCTTAGTGACATGGTCTAGCTGGGGGGTGTTGGACTGGATGGTCCTGTGGGTCCCTTCTGGCTCAGAGTGGCCTGTGAGCCTGTGAGGGAACTAGGTTTGTGTTCACCACTCTGGGGTGTGCATTAGGTCTCTGTACGGGTGTTAGCTAGTGAGTTCGACCAGATGAGCCTTGTGGGTCCCTTCCAACTCGTAGTATTCTGTGATTCTGTGAAAGCAGCTTGGGAGAAAAGTGCCTGGAGCCCCTGATGAACATGAAGCTCAATATGAGTCAGCCATGTGCCCTTGTGCCTGAGAAGGTGAGTAATGTCCAGAGCTGCATTAGAGAAAATATTGCCAACAAAGAGGTGCACTGGTGAAGGCACACCTGGAGAGTTGTGTTCAGTTCGGGGCTCCACAACATGAGAGAGACATGGAGATACTGTAAGGAATCTCACAAAGGGCCACAAAGATGATTAATGAACTGGCATCTATCTTGTGAGAAAAAGCTGAGAGAATTCAACGTGTTTAGCCTGATGAGACAACTCACTTCAATGTGTACAAATATATGAAGGGATGGTGTACAGAAGACAGAGACATAGTCTGTTCAGTGGTATTTTCAGTTATTTTAAGAAATTTTAGATTCTTTTCTTACAACTTTAGGAAAAAACAAAAAAAGAGGGAGAAAAAGATTCTTTCTGTCACTATAGAAGTGCCCAAAAGACAATATCTAGAACAAAGTTTTTTACTTTTCAGATAATGAGAAGTATGCCTGAATATCTTGTTCTTTAATCCTTTACTAATTTTAGCTAATTTTCAAAGAGACTACCCTTTGTTTTGAAGTGATTTCTAAGTGGATTTTATATGGACTTAATTATCTGTTGTGTAATTTGCAGCTGAAGAAACTGTAAGAAGAAAGAACTTTTTCACAGAGATCAAGGAGAAAATTTCTGACATTACATTTCCTCTGGAAGTTTTACTTGGGAGTCAGAAACCAAGACAGTCTAGAATTGTGGGAGTTCAAAGAATCTTGGTGTAGGGGATGCCCACAAAAATGATAATAATTAGCTGTTTCAAGGGGATTGGGTTTTGGGGGGAGAACAGGTCTGTGTAATGCCCTTCTACTAGTTCCACTAAAGCAATTTTTAAAAGTTCTGCATGTATTCATTTACTAAAGGAAGATAGAAGGAAAAAAGATAAATATCACCAGAAAATAATACTGTAAGATCAAAGAATAAAATACACAGGGAGAAATCATGAAGTTGTTATTCATCCTTCCATTCAGGGTGTTAGAAAATTACTATGCAGTTTCTTTTTGTAACTACAGCAACACCAAAACGGCACCAGAGAATTTCAATTTTTGTTTGGTTTAGATTTTAACAGAAGAGAATAAAATATAAAGACTAGAGCTCTCATTGAGACAAATGTAGGAAATTATAAGATTAATTTCTAGTTGCACAATATGATTTTTAATCAACTGAGGAACAAATATTTTTTTTGTTATTTTTTGGTTTTGTTATTTTAAAGACTGCACATACAAAACCTGTGTTTATCACTCCTTAAAGAGAAATCTGTGGCAAGATCATTAGGGAAAGAAACTGGGATAGAAGTTCACAGGCTCACAGGTTATTCTGAGTTGGAAGGGACCCACAGGATCATCTAATCCAACTCCCAGGCGAACACCCACCCAGGGATCAGGGCTGTGGAACCATGGGCACCATGCTCCATCCATCCAAGCCTCCCACCATCTATATCATGTCACTGAGTTCCTCATTGAGTCTTCTCTTAAACACCTCCAGGGATGACGACTCCACCACCTCCCTGGGAAGATCATTCCAATGAGAGATCACTCTCTCTGTGAAAAAAATTTTCCTAATATCCAGTCTAAACCTCCCCTGGCGTAGTTTAACGCTATGTCTTCCTGTTCTGGTGTCGTCAGCCTGAGA
>WEKX01008750.1:0-94369 GCA_013390025.1 Pitta sordida
GCGGGGCGGGAGGGTGCGGTGTTCTGACTTTGAGGGCGTCTTCCTGCGTCCAGCAAATTTTAGTACTTTCCTGGGCGCATAGATAATGCCCAGGGTGAGTCAAATGTTCATGTATTCCTTGTCTCAGCTTCCTCTACTAAAGCAAGAGAAAAACACCTATGATAACTCTTTTGCTGCAGTTCTGAAAGACTTGAATAGAGAATTTTGATGGTTTGTAAAGTCTAGAGTGCCACAAGGCAGCATCTACCTGAATTGTACCTGATTTTTTCACCTGTTGTTTTATGGATGGTGACTGGGGTGTCTGCAGATGTCTACACAGAGCAAGGCTGAAAAGTAGCAGCCAGTGTGGCTACAGCTGTCACTGTCAGATGACAGGGATGTCTCTTGGTTTTGCCCTGTGGCCTCTTGGTGAACCTGCTTACTCTGTTCTATGGCCTCTTCAAATTTACACCTAGTTCATTAGCTGGCCATGGTGAAGAGGGTCTGGAACTGATTTAACAGAGAAAAGAGCTCTGTGTGTCAATCTGCACAGCATTTTTGTGGCAAGAGTGTAAATCAGTAATGTGTTCAAGGGCAGCACTGGGCTGCATTTGCAGGGGTAGTTTTCTCTCCACTATACACAATGCTCACAGAAATTTATTGACAGGTCCTCACGAGACTCTGAGCACCTTCACAGAATCAGAGGCCTTTTTTAATAAATATTTCTAATTTTTATTTTCATATGTGCGAGTGAATTTTCAGCTCATAAAAGTGAAGACCTTCTTTCAAAGTTCATATACTCACTAAAACACAAAACTGCAGTCTCCTTCCCCTCAGGAATGAAAGCCTCAGTCTACTGTCTTTCCTGTCCTGCATCCCTCACCATCACCTCTGAAACTCTCTTCATAAACATTGATTATTTTCTGCTATTGCCTTCCTGGCACTGTACAGGTACTCTACAGTACTTAGTCCCACTGCACTGGAGGACTCTGTCCTTCTTGGAGCTGGACTGAATGCGTCAGATAAATTCCTAAAATGGATTCCATTCAGAGGCACCTCTTGGTACTCAAAAAAGATTTTCAACCTTGAATAATTAAAGGGAGATCTTGTTTAGTGTGGGTAGGGACTCAGAAAGTCTTCCCAGAGTGGGAATAAGGAGAACGTCAGGATGAGAGTCTTGGGTAGCAATTCAGTAACAATGAGCAGATATTTGTCTTTTGAATGCAATGGTTTCATTCTCTCCACGGTTCATTGTAGAATCTTACTCAATTTCTGCCGTGCCCATTATCTTCAAAAGACACATCTATCTGCTAATGCCCCTCTTCTGCTCAACACTCATTTTTCTTCCCAGGCATGGGCATCCTCCCTTGAACTTCAAGCACATCTCCTCAGACCTCAGTTTCCTAACTAAGATTATTTATTGATAGCCTCTTTCTTTCCTTTTTTCTTTTTTTCCCTTTTGGCTCCATAGCTCATCAATTAACTGGAGAGGGTATTGATCAGTAATTGTGTCAGTTTTCCCAAAGGTTTCTGGGAAATGCAGCTGCTGCTGCTCCTGCTTCAGATGATTGCATATGCTCTGTCTTTGATTCACAGAGAACAGCTAGGGAGTATTCTCACTCAATGTGACTTAAACGAGCAATGAGCTCACAATTTACCCTTAGGAAGGTATTGTTTGCAGCTCTAGCTGGATGGGTGTTTGACATTAAAAAGAAAACAGAAGAAGCCAGAACCTAACAATTAATTCCCACTGAGCCAAATGGAAACTTTAAATTGGTGGTCTGTGGCAGTCTGACATACATTAACTTATAGCACTAAGCTACCTAGCTGGAAGGCTATTTGTGTCTGGCAAACTAAACTTACAGTAGTAACATGATTTGTACCACAGTCCAATTTCACCCTTCTCCTTCTGAAGGCTCAGTAAATTAAGTTGATATTGGTGGCCCTCTGTGCTGTAAACCTGCTGCTGTAATCCCTACTGGGTCTCCCAGTGCTAGCACAGCTCCTAAATTTGGAAATTATTTGCTTAAAGAGATCAGCTATTGATTAATAAGGGATTTTCTTTCTGAGACTTTGTCTGCTTTTCTGCATGATGGATAATTCTGCCCTAGCAAGCCTGTAATTCCCAAGCCTGGGATTGTGAAGATGGTGTTGAGTTGTTCAATGTGTCCATGTGCTGGTGCTTGACTCTTTTCCAAGCCAAACCCCTATTGACTGTATTTGAGGAGAAAACATGACCTTGTTTTTACTGGGACAATGGGTCCAGGACACTGGGGAATCATGATGGCTCATCAACAAATGGTCAATTCTCCCAGTCGGTCTGGTGTTCTTGCTGTCTCTGGCCATAAGGTGACAAGATTTTGCAGAAGGGGCTAAGGAGAAAATGCAGTTTTTTGAATGCCAGTATTTTGGCAGGTAGAAGAGGAATTGTTCTGTGTTCTCCTACCCAGCCTGTCTTCTGCTGACAAGAGAGCTTCTTGAACTCTCTCCTCACCTATGTTGGTTGCTAAATATCCCATGTTTCCCCAAAGTTGACCACAAATTAGTGCGAAATTGTTCCTACTGACTTAGGATGCAACTTTGTCACGTAGTCCTATGTCTAAGACCAAGCTTCTTGCTCTTCACGAAGCCATTTAACAAGAGGGACTAGTCAAGCTACTCAGACTTGGGTCTTAACCCCTGACATAAAATTTCAGGGAGCATTTGACTGAAATAATGTGTTGTACCACACTGTAGAATAAGAAAGAGGAATGGAAATGGCCTTCAGGAGAAACTGGAGGATTTTAGGGGTTTCATCTACAGTGAAAGCAGAGAGACTAATGTGAGACCTAGATATTTTTCTCACACTGTCCCAGACCAGCTCTCTGTTCTCCTGTGTGTCCGGCATTGCCTCCTAGAACTGTTCAAGGGAAAGTGAGTTCTTCCCTAAGTCCAAGCCTATTTTCATACTTGAATGGGAGTAATAAAAAGCTTGTCAGATGAAGCTTGTTTTCATAACACCCCCTGCAAGCATACATCCAGCACATGCGGACACACACCCCAACACAAAGGCTTTCTCATTATTCTGGGCTTTGCATGATCCAACTTCCACCATTGGTTTTTTTTCAGTTTGTACTTTGACCTGTGTTCAATGCAGCATCCCTGCAAGTGTTGTGTTTCCCACAGTAACCAATATATATGTGTATCCACACAGATTATGCATGCACCAGATCTTCACAGCTCCCTTGTGGCACCTGGCACAAGTTCAAATGAGTTGGATTGGGAAGTGATGGCTTTTTCCCCTCTTATCAGTACATGTAAATCTTCATCGAGTTGGTGACTTTCCAGCGTATCACACCTACTGTTTGTGTTTTCTTTTGTTAATCAATTAGCTCAGCAGATAATAAATCAGTCTTAGAAAGAATTAACACTTTGGTGATGCCATTCTGACTCACAGAAGATCTTTTTTTAATTATGGTGACTAGTAATTCTTTCCATGAAGAGTCAGCACGTGGATTTTCCAGCTATCAGCAGAGCATCTTCTGTAATTCTACACACTGAGCAGCTTCACCAGCCTGTCAGCTGCTGCTTCTGACTCCTTTTCTTGTGCTCTGGACTTTCACACTGCTCTGGGAAAGCTTCAGAGCCCAAAGATGCCACCTGCTTCCTTGTGAACTGCTCCAAAAGCATTTCAAGCTCATCCTGTAGAGGACGAGTGGTTGATGTGGGAGGTGAGCCAACACAGAGGACTAGAGTTAAATGTGCCAATGGAATGAACCTGCTTGATGAGGTGGTTTTGATTTGGATTGTTCTGACTATGAATGTTCACCCTGGTTTTTCAGACCTGATGCTGTGTTCAGGCATTATTTCCCAAAGTTCAAAGCAGCTGCCAGTAGGTTGAAAGGTGGTTTGAACAATGAACTGAGTTGCAGCAAATAAGATGCAAAAGGTTCAAACTCAACCCACACAAAAATCTAGTTCCTAAATTTAAGAAAAACCTGAATCATACTAAGCTGAAATAGAAACTTTATTTCTTTATAGCATCCTCATATATATGCTCTAATTCATTCCTTCCTCTTCAATCACAGGAAAGAGCATATATATGTAAGAGATGTGTTGAAATCACTGTCAATGGTCAAGCTGGGAATTCAAGATGTCTACTGATCCTCTTAAAAATGTGTTGAATTGTGGAGCCTAATGGAAGCAAAATTAGTCAACAAAGTTTGCTTTATTTTTCCAGAGTTATAGACTTCATTGCATTTCCAATTCACAGCTAAATAAAGCTATAAACCTACCTTTTGTTCAATTTGAAGCATTTAATGATTTCATAAAAAACCCAGGCTGTTGAAATTTATATCCATAAGAAGTTGTCATCTTTGCCTTATTTTCAATTTGCCTGTGAAGTTATTAAAACATTATGTGATCGTAATATATTTATGGGGAGGGGGAAATGAGGTCTAACTCTGACTGAGACCCAATGATTTGCTAAGAACTGTAAAGTAACAAGTGCCACTAACTTGTACAGAGGAAGATACATGTGTCTGTTTCTATATTGAGTGGATATTTGAGTACATATATTCCATACCTGTTGCACAGAGTTTCTATTACCTCAACTTACATAAATATTAATGAGACTCAAAGGTATCAAACTCTGCTCAACAAGTTGAACCTAGACTCCCTTCTGCCTTTGAATTTCTTTGCCTTTTTCTTTTGGATACTGTGTGACAGATGATAGGAGTTTTGGAGAAAACTTGCTGGTAGTGTTTTGCTGCTAACAAGCACAGAGTCCATTGTTATTCCCTATGCCTTTATTCGCAGGGGAGAAAAAAGAAAACTATTAATGGATGTAAGTAACTTTCTAGGTTTTAGTTCTGCTCTGTCTTCTCTTAGGCTATCCTGAACCTTCTCTCTGTTATCTGAACTTTTGTCCTGTTTTGACAGCTGAGTGCATAGTCAAACTTACCTTTGTGAGTAGGATGCTGAGCACGTTTGAAGTAACAGCTCTGGACAGGTTTGTTGGGTTTTTTTGCTGAATATCTGCATGGAATTTTGTGAAGAGTTCCTCACACAGGACTCCTGTAGCTGACTAGAGCTCCTAGTATGGCTCCAAAGACAGACTTAAAATTTAGAGAGACCATTGTTTTCAGTCTCTAGGCTTCCTCTTCATGGAAAGAAGTCCTTGTAATGTCCAAGCTGAACACAGCAAGCAGTTCTAAAAGATGCCTGTATTGAATTGAAAATGGACTCTGATTTTTTGACCAAAAGTGCACTCTTTTTTCACACCATTGTGGCACTGCTTTGAATATATTAATCATTTTAGAGAAAAGCTGGACCTGATATGAATCTGAGTAACCCATTGTCTTGTGCAGTGCTACTCCAGTCTCCAGCGGTCGAGAAATGGTCCAAGCAAACTGATGGCCTGTCAATATGAGTGATAGGAGACGTATGTTTCTGTGTGCTAAAAGCAGCACAACACATTGCAAAGGGATAGGAAACTGGAGCAGTTCCGACAGTCACATATGGCTTCACATATATAATGTGCAAATTCATAAGTCAAAAATATTGAAACACTTTATAAGGGTAAAGCTCTGCTCCTACAAGGACTGTGATCCCACAGACCTAAGGGGAGAAGAGTAGAATCAGTGTCAAGTGCTTGCAAAGTCTTCCCAGTGTTTTCTGGGGTGGTCGCATGTCAGCAGCTTTCATCTTGAGACACCAGAATTCCTACCTGGCTTTAGTATTATCAAGTTGAGAGATTTCACTAATCTTCCTCTGTCATATACATAATATCTTCAGACATATACATAATATCTTCAGCCATTCTGAACGGGGAGAAGCTGTCCCTGCCCAAGCAGACCCGTGATAGCAAAGGAGGTTGCAAGAGAAGTGCCTCAGCCTCTATCTGTTGGAAAATTAAGACAAGGGGCTTTATCATAGCAATGTGGGTTGGTGGACTACAGCATCCTGGGCAGGAGAAAGAGATCTTTTGACAGTGTGCTACAGAGCTGATGTCATAGTCTGTTGAAAGCAAGCACAGAGGACTATAGACAGAGTTGTAAGAAAACCTCTGTGCTCAGGTCAGGAATGAAGAGCTTTGGCAGAACTGTGAGGGGAATACAGTGAGGTATCTGCCCACAGGATTCCTGTCTCCAATCTGCATTAATATTTTACTCTTTCAGGCTTCCTACATCCACCCATTAAAAAGAAAATGCGAAGATATTATATGCAGGGATTTTTCCCTTCCAGGTCTATCCCAACACCGTTAAGCTTCATGTTTTCACATCCAAACATCTCTCCAGCAGCAAGAAATGTGTCTCTGGGCCCAATGGAAGCATATATTTGTCATTCTGGGACCAGCACACACCACCTGCTTTGTATGGTTTATTTCCAAGGCTAATTTTGGGTTGACAAGCTGCATGGAGCTCTGGAATATAGCTCACTGTGTAGACTGTGCTGAACTGACAGGACAGATACACGAGGCCATTTACTGGCACATTGAAGAAACAACAAAAAAAGATTAACTACATTAGAACTATTTAAGATAACCCAGAGAGTCCTTCTTACAGCCAGCTCTGCTCCTGCTGATTCTAACTGCATAATGCCAGAGCAGAAAGCCAGACCCAGCATGGCTGCTAGGAGAGGGGTTTAATTATTTTCATTCTCCATTTTCATTTCAGCCTTCCTAGTAATTTGTGTTGCCTTTGTTACCAGAACAAGGGAGACAAAAGATATTTGCCTTGCAGATTCCTTTGAGAAGCTGTTCTTGTGCTAGTGAAAGTAGCCTGCCTATCAAGCTGCTAAAAGTGAAACCCACAAATCCACACAGGTTCAGCATGAAGCACGCACCCAGGGTGACTATTCTGGACCACGAGCCTCCAAGGTCAAGAAAGTAGTACAGTTTTCTGAATCAGTCTATTTGATGGGGTTGCCCACATGAAGTTCAGTGGGCAACTTCACATGCCTGGCCTCAGGCATGCATTATTTGTTGTTACAGACTATTCTCTGACAGGAGCTGCGCTAGACCCTTAACCAAATATACTTTTGATGTAGTTTGCTCATGGTGATGGACCATAGTGGCTGATTTGGAGGCAGGAGTTGCAGAGGGAATAACTTTTTTCTGTTACTGAGCCTTGGTGCTTGATGAGGTGCATCTGCATGTTGAAGAAGAAAGCAAGTCACTAGCACTAGGGAAGAGACAGTTTGAGACAGTTCCAGACATCCAGGAGGCCATCACCTTTTCCTGTTGAAGTTAAACTGATGAGTGTTGTTCCAGATGACACAAATGAGGATGCATTTTTATTTTCATTTCTGGCTCAGAAATCTTGCGTCCACCATTTTCTCATTGGGAAATCACACTGTTTTCTGTTCCTGCTTATCATAAAATAAGAGCCTGAGTGCACAGCATAGCTTTCATTCCAAACTGCTTGTGAATTTAGGAGTGGCAACTGCAAAACACTGTGGAACGTCGATGTTCATAACCAGAAATCTGTGTGTCCTTTCTATCTGTCCTCTGAGCTGGTTATAAAAAGACTACTTTCCAGAAAACTGTATTAACAAGTATTAACAAGGAATTCTTCATTCAAAGATACCAGAGTACAACAGTTACTAGGCCTTTCTCGGAGATACGACTGTGTCTGGAGGAGGAGGAAAATAGATAAGTCTTTGCCATTAGGAGTCAAAATTAGGACAGAGGAGCATTGGAGTAAGAGGTCATATAATAATCCATGTGCATGTAGGTGAATTTACCTGTACTAAAGAAAGAAGAAGAGCTCCATCAGAACTGTACAGAGAAGGATCTCTTTTATTAGAAAATATGAGGGGTTTAATGCAACGATTACAGCATTAGTCTGCTGCTGGAGACGAAATATGGCTGTATGCATTAAAAGTATTGAAAATGGCTTGCTGCTGTGTGGATACACACAGCTGATGTAGTCAATACATTCATTATTCTGGAAACACAGGCACATTTTGTGCTTTGCTGCAATGTGCTGATGCTCTGCTTTTCATTCTATTTGAACCTGTTTCACTTCATGTTAAATATTTTTTGAGTAGAGTTGGCTCTGGTGTTTTTAATGCCCTTAGCAGTGTTTGGAGGTCACTGTAGCAGACCAACTGGTGAAGACAGCAGAATTCCAGCAGCAATTGAACTGCTTCCATGAACTGCTCTTCATTGTGTCCTCTGGACATCTGTTGTGCTTCCTTAATGGGGACTGTTGGCTTTGCTTTTCAGGAATCAAGCAAAATATTCTCAAGTTTAAAAATACTCTAAAGTGCTGGGTAATTCAGATCTAAATACAGATAGAAACACAATCAACAAAATAGTTTGTAATGCTTTGCATATACCTATACCAGTAGAGATGAAATTTCACTGGTTTTAGAGTGAAATTCCCTTTCCACTTGTTAAACAATGTGATTTCCACATAACCTTAAATCCTCTCAGTCCCTGGTGACAATGAGGAGGAAAAGGTGTTGGCAAAGGGACGGTGAGAGGGAATTGGAATGCTGTGGCAGGCAGGAGGTTTCTGTGGTGTGCTAGAGCAGCTGTCTGCAGCACAGGCAAGGGCAAAATCTGGCTCTAGCTCAACTGCCGAAGGCAGAGCCTCTTCTTGAACAAAGAAGCATGGCAGTACCCAGGGCAAAAAAAAGGCTTCCTTGGTTTGGCCCCAGCAATGGCAGGCCAATGAATAAAGGTGTTGGGTCCAACAGCAGCCATGGAGCTGCTATTCCACAGCTACATCAGATGAGACCAGTCAGAACCTTTGTGTCTCTTGATACAATGGTAATTGTGCAGGAGCACAGCATGATGATTTTGCTCAGTGTCTTTTGTACTTATCTGGAGCTAGGCAGAAGGCAGTTTTTGGGGAAAGGACATTATTAATAGAGCTTTCCAGAAGTTTCCAGCAGCTCTCTCAGAGAACGAGTTGCTTCTTCACAGGAATTTTCTGCTTGAAAATGTTAGAAGGCTTTTTTCCTATACTGTGCTGCAGGCTCCTGCACGTTATGTTGTCATACTTGGCAGGAGGATCAGGGGTAAAGAAGTGTTAAGTTATAATGTAAATTGAGTTTATTGCTGTCTGGCAGAATATTTTGGCAGCCTTTTGTGACAAAGCCTCTGCCACAAACACTTTTTAGCATTTGGAACCAGGTCAAACCATTAATCTGGGTGTCTGCAGGGACAAGTACAATGCTACAGCAGCTCCTACTGTCAGAAGATGAATGCATCCCTGGTTTCCTACTGCACACACTCACTTCCTACAATGTTGGTCAATAAGTTTTCCTAGCAAGAAAGATTATTGGGGAAAGAGGAAATGACTGATTCAAAAGGATCTGTGTTAAACAGCTGTTCAAACCATAACGTTTCCAGTTTCTCAGTGTTTCAGGACAGGCACCACATATTTCTTGAGGCCATCAAAACTGCAGCATAGATCATTACTAATCTTCCAATCTGCTAACTTCAAAGCAGTGGTGAAAATCTATCCCAGTCTGGCCCTCAATATTTCATGTTCAATACTCCTGTTGCCTTAAGTCAAGTTTTGTGTCACAGACCACAGAAAGCCATAGTGAGCCCTAATGATGTGATATGTATCTGCAAGGTGCTATGGGAACCTGGCCAGTGAGTTTAGCAAGAGGAAGGATTCATCCCACATGTCATCCTAAAATGGTCTTCCAGTTCATTGTGCCCCTGTAGTAACATGTGAAAACATCCACTGGGTTATAATGAGTGTTTCTGTCAGGATCTACTCTCTATCATTTCAGATGAGGAAGGGAGGGAGAGAATGATGGTAGTCAACTGCACATCATTCCTTTCTCTGATCCCATGGGAGTACCAGTCAAAATTAATGGGGCCATTGTGCGTGGGCAAGCATAGGAGAGGATATATTTGACAGGGCTGCAGATGGAAGGGTTAACTATGTGCCTAAAATGACTTCACTACTCAGATATTTTCTTGGAAAGCTTGGAAATGGTATGCCTTTGTAGGTGGTTTGTTTTTTTTTTAATTAACATTGATCATTGGCTATACCAATTACTGCAATTACTTGCTCCAAAATAAAACATCCTACCAGATCAGTATCATATGCTACTCCTCTCAGGAAAACAATTTGAACAAAGTAGAATGCAGAAGTGGATTAGCCAAAGAAAGCATTTAGGTTTAAAAAAAATTATCATTCGAGGGTTTTTTCAGAAGAAATGATACATTGCCTGCATGCAGAGTCATAACCTATTTCCTTTTCAATAGGAACTAAGTATGTTTAATTACTGGGCTGTCGTATTAACTATCCATTATTTTTATTTAAAAACATTAAATGAACATTAAAGTTTAGGAAATTGTCTCAATATTGAAATTTTCTCCAGGGATACAGGTGGGATTTGGAGTTTCATTTATTTTGGAAGACAGGGATTTAGCCATGCATTCATATCTGATTTTTCCAGTCAATTTCAGCGACCAGAGAAATTTACAGGAGCTGCTATTTTCCCAGTTCTGCATCCAAAGGATATGTTGGAAAACAGAGACATGACCTGAGCACAACCTCCATGTGATCTATAAGCTACGTTAATATGACTGTGGGTGGCGAGGATTTGTATACTTGGATCCAATTTTTTTTTTCTTCTAAAGTGTTAATCCTTTACTTGGAACCCACATACAAAAGACTTGGCTTTTCAGGACCAGATCATGTGTTTTCCAGGCCGGTGGGCACCTCAGCAGATCTACTGGTGGGAATTTGTTACCATTAAACCTGAAATGAGAGCTTGATTCTGGATTTGCCTGCAGGCCAAACCTTTTCCACAGTCACAATCCATATCTAAATGCCAGCACTTTGATCTTCCCTGTTTCATGGACTCTGCTGTTTTATCCTTAAAATATATTCAGCAGATTTGTGCTGGAGATTACACCCCACTTCTTTGTACCTCTACTTGCATGAGCATCTGCAAGTAAAACCCACCATCTCCCATCTGTTCCCTCTCACTGGGTGGGAAGGTGTTCCCAGACCATCCTGGGAGGGCGTTCCATCCCTACCATATGAGACAGCACCCTTCAGGCAAACTCAGAGACCGAAGCACAACAAAAGTGAGCACAGAGGACCTCCCCATCTTCATTCTCCACTCACCATTTCCCAGACTCTGCAGGATGAAAATCCACTTTAGTACAGTGGTAAGTGTCCCCACCTGGCGTGTGGGAGACCTGGGTTCGATTCCCGCCAGGGAGACAGTGTTAAGAGTTGGACTTGATGATCCTTGTGGGTCCCTTCCAACTCAGAATATTCTATATCCCAGGACTCTAATTGCATTGCCCATTGTCATGTCCCACCATGATGACACACACCTCCTGAAAGTCGCTCCAGCACAACAAGCAAAGTGTGCTCTTATCTCTGTGCCTAACACAGAGATAGGACCTGCAATGGACCTTCTCCTCCAAAGCTGTCCTCTCCTGCTGCTCCTCTTCGACTGATGATGAAGGGCTGGCTTCCCTCCAGGCTTTGCCAGATATGTCTTACTGCAACTTCTCTCATGCATGTGGCTGCTTGATGTGGTTACCCCTGAACCAAGCTGAGGAAGCCCAGCAACATTTTTCAGACAACATTTCAGCGCAGTGGTTTTCAGCCCAGAGGGGCACATCAGGACAGGTGAAACATTGAAAATGAGTGAGGTGAAATAAATCAATAAATAAAAAGAAAAATTCTTAGGTTTATATATCCTTTTCTTCAGTTTTAAAACATTAAAAAAACCTGAAAAAAACCCAAAATTAAATAATACTTTGCCTGTCAACTTTTCTAGTCACCAAAGTTGTTATGAGAAGGAGAGGCATTGGGATATATTTCTCACAGATGCATTCTTTACTATTTTCAGAGAGCTAAAATATCATTTTTCCCAGTGATATTTAAACACCACCTGAGTGATCCATGCCCTGAGCTTTGGCATGGGACCGAGAGGTTACCTGCGGTCCCTTTTCTAGGTCATTCATCTGGGGCATGAGGCACAGCGGAGTTTGACTTCTCTGAAACACGCATCTGAATCCAGAGATATCACAGAAGGAGCACAGAAGATCGGTGGACTTTGGGGGCATTTGCAAGATGAATGTTGCTGGACATAGAGGACACAAAATCAGGGCATGCATTCGGTAGAAGGACTGCAGCACAGAAAACAAATGGCACTGGTTCAGCTGGAATTCTCTGAGGCCGTGAGGAGCCTCAGGATGCTGTATGAATCCTCCAGCAGCTGCTGCCTCCAGGGGCTGGAAGCTGGGATCTTTAAGGGAATCAAAGTGAATTAGGGGTCAAAATCAGTGGAAATTCATCGTGAAGCAGACTCCTTTGGGGCTGCTTGCAGGCTATATGAGATCTAGATCTAATAGCTGGGAACTCCCTGGAGCGCTGACCGGGCTCCTGCCATGTTTGAGAAGTGCTCTCCTTTGGGTGTAAGTTGCAAGAGTGCACGTCAGCAGCCAGGTCACAATGCCACGCTCAATATCTGCACCGCACCGCGCAGGGGAGAGAGTTTAAAAGTAGGTCACAGCTCAATGTGATGTAAACTCTTTCTTCTCAGGTGCATCAAGGCTCTCTTTCATGTGCTACTGAGGCAGGAGCAGCAATTCCTCAGCACACTGAGCATCGGTGATCCATCTCCTGAAGTAACTGCTCTGGGGACTCTGAAAAGTCAGAAGCTGATGCTTTCATTGCACCCTGCAGGTTCTGAGGGGAGTGGGAAGATAGCAGAGATGCCACATCTAGTGGCACACCAAGCCAGTGGCATCAGATATCCCAACTTTCAGGTCTCAGGATGTCTTTCCATGCTTCTTAGCACTGCCTGGTGTTGCTGCAATGTCCTGCAGGTCACAGAACAACCCTGTGATGCTTTACTTCCCATGTCCTGGCTCCGCTTTTATCTCTCTCATCAGATGTTTCCTGACTCAAGCACATGTGTTTTCCCCTGGGAAGATGCACTTTTTCTTAGTGACAAAGGCAAAGCTTGAGATAAACCATCTCAGTACAGTGAGATTAAGAGAGGTTGAGAGAAAATAAATGTGTGGTCATCACCTAGTGTCAGAAGCTTTAAACAGATAGGAAGCTGAATGCTCGATTCAGTATTTTTCTAGACAAGAGGCAAAAAAGCCAGGAGAAATTACAGATGTCTGTTACTGGAAGAACCAAGTGCTTCATCTCTTCCCTTCATACCTGCAGTGAATGAATGATAAGCTGGGAGCTTCCCCTTCATCTCTAGGTTAAAATCCCACTCACTTGTGGGCAGGATATTGTTTTGAATATCACCAGGGCTAGTGCTCTTGATGGTTCCAAATTTTCTATGCTGGGAATATAGAGATTTGACCATCACCTACATTGCTTTCCTGTATTTCAGTCAAGGGCTGAAATAAGCAGATCATGAATGAGAGAAGGTGTCACGAAAGTTCACCAAAATCAAAGGCAAATTTATCTGTTTTTTACACAATGAAAGAATGGAGCCAGTGTGCATACTTTCCAGTGAAATCGGCTTTCAGAAACAGTTAGCACTAAATAAGTCTATTCACAGGAAATACCTGCTTCTCATGGAAAATGTCAGTTTTTCAGATAGACAAATAAATTAAAATGTCATATGTCAAAATATATCAAAGATATTTTGTCTGAACTAAAACTGAGATGGAGTTGTTTGTGAAAATTCAAGCAGGGAGAAGTTAGACTTCTCTGACTGAATAATTACTACAGCTGGCTTTATCCACAGTGTGGTGTAACTGTGTCCTCTCTTTTCTATGTACAGGAAAAAACTGATATATCTGAGTGATGAAATTAAGGTCGAAACAAAGCATTGAGTATTCTGGATAAAGTTGTTATCATTCTGTCGGCTCTCTGAGAGCCTTCAGCCCCAGTGACGTCGGCTGGCATTTCTTTCTTGCTCTACGATTGGTACTGTAGGTGTCGGGATTATCTCATGGAAAAGACACTTTCATTGGGTATGCTGCTCAGTGTAAATCTAGCAAATGTTGCCCTATTTTTATTCCCAGGTATAGTCACGCATTGATCATTTGTCACCTCCTGGTGCCTCTGTGTGTGTTAGTGTGGGGGCAGACAGAGCTTGAAATAGGAGGGCCTATGTGATGCTGCACCACAGAGGCTTCTCTCCCTCTCCATGGCAGCCCAGCAGGGCAGGGCTGTGCTCACCACCACAGCCAACCTCAGCCCCCTCTGAGATGGGTACAGACACGGGGGCTGCTCTGGATCTCCCCAGGAAACCTGCCAAATTGCACAGGATGAATGCAATCTGGAAAAATCTGTTTACTGTGATGTGCTCATACAGCTGGAAGGATTTAGCTGCTATTTCAAGCAGACCTTCCTGCAAATGTAAAGGGGCATCTCGAAATGCATTTCAGACACAGAAATGAAGGGCTCTGCTCTGGCTCATTTTCACCTGCAATGTGTCATCTCTTAAGTGCCCCCAATTTACCAGACACCAGCAGAGAATCCAGTTTGTGAAAGCAACTCCTGCAGTTGCATATGCCAGTTATCCACATCATGGCCAACAGGTCTGCCTTAAATACACCGGGGAGTAATTCTGACCCTGACTAACACCAATAACAAAAATTTCCTGGATACCATCTCAATGATCACTGTGCACAGGGTTCCCAGTTTGAAGCAGGGTGAATTTTGACACAGTAGGTTTATCACAGCTATAGAAATCCTCCCCCAGACAGTGAATTGTTTGCATCCTTTATACACACAGGAAATAAACTTACACTGTAGTTTGTCCAAGGTTCCCCTGTTAATAGCTCTGCTATATAACACCTGACAAGAGCTTCCCAAGTGGCTGCCTACCCTAAAAAGAGAGAAGACATCATCAAGGACATACCAACAGCTCATATATGGATGCAGCCCTAAAGATTAGAGTAATTCCGTCATCCATAGTCAACTAAAATCTCTCTTTTACAGGCAATAAATATTGGCTTATTTATTTTGCATCATGGCTGCTTTCTCTTTTCCTCTTCTTTCCTTTTTTCTCTCTGTCTGGTAAGGAAAGAACATATGATGAGTGTAGTATATTATAGCAGAATATTAATCTCTTCTATTCAGTGAGTGCACGCATTCATTTTTATGGATGATTTGCTAGTTTTGTTTGAATACACACACGCATATTTAACAGTGTGGTTTACTATGAAAAATGCCCTCAAATTAACTCTTTTAAAAGATGCCAATATTATTGGCAAGAATTGCATTTCATTTTCTTTGTAAATGTGCAGCTTCCTTAGACATTCATTTCTTTGGAAATCGAGTACTTTTCCAAATGCAAAGGCACTGGTGATGAGCAACTGCCATTCCCACATTAAAAAGCAAAACCAAGCCTTGATCTTTCTACAGCAGATTAGGGAGAGAGATAAAAATGAGATGAAAGCCTCAAATGTCTGTTCCACTAGGTTCAAGGCATTCTTTTTGTTTTAGTTCCGCACTCTGCCTCTTTAATTCCCCCTGGCTCAAATGCCAATTTTCTGCTATGTTGGCATGACTGCCGAAGAATTGCTTCTGTTAATAAACTGCACAAAATAGCTGAGCAATTAGGCAATTAAACTGTTTTAAATTTAATTTAAAACCCTGGCATTTTGCTAGGAGTATTTCTTTTTTTTCTTTAATCCCATCCTTTTTGTGTGGTAGGAGGTAAAGTGCAAGCTGGAAGGGTAGGAAGGCAGCACAGTGATGAGGGAAGAGTCTGGTGTGGTTGGAGTTGACTTGAGCTCCCATTGCAGATGAAGACAAGGGGTGTTCACTTTGGGGAGCACACTCCAGCCCTTGAACCTTATTAGAACAAGTAATTTTTTCCCAAACATTTAACACACAAACAAGCTTAATCTGATTTCTGTCCTGATCCCAGATGGGTATCAGAGCTTGTAAGCAAATGATTTCAAGAGCTGCCTACCTGCTCTTGGCTGCTAATTCAAAATAAAAAGAAGCGGTGTAGAAAACACAGGAATTATTGTGCCCGGGGGTGAGCAACCTGTTCTGCTCATCACTGCGTGTTCCCAGTGAATTCAAAGGCACTTCTCCAAGTTACCTGAACTGTAGGAAAGTTTGTCCCTTGGGTTTATTTGACCTGTACTTACAGAGATGGGGATTTTTCCAACAGAGCAGGTTTGCATTTTGCTAAATGCTCTCTAGCTGATTTGCCATTGGTGATGGCATGGGGATTTACCCTTGCTGGAGACGGGCCTAAAAGAATGGTGAAATGGTTTATTCTATCACGCCACAGCTGCATCCCCAAGACCATCATCTCCTGCCTTGCTACACTGCCAGCCAAAGCCCCTCCTTGGCTACTCATGCCATGTGGGCCAAGCCCTGATAGTGCACCTCCACCTTGCCTGTGAGCTCCAACTGCTCTTCCACCCTCATTGCTTCACATCGTGCACCTCAGCTGACCCACTACTTTAGCACTTCTAAATTTTTCAGAGCAATCCGTCCTCTTTGCTTCTCAATGCATTAAATCTCTTTTCTTACTGTAATGGCTGGAAGAAACAAAATATTATCCTTACTGCCCAGCTAGTACTTTACACTAATAGAAACACACCACGTTTTCCAAACCTTTTTGCTCTAACTAAATTTGAATGAATGATGCCACAGTGAAAGAAAACACCCTGTTGTATACCCTGCAGTGCTAACTATCTCCTCAAGGGAAATTTGTATCTCCATGGTCACATAGTGGCTATTTTTAGTGAACCAGTCATTCTTGCTATTCTCCTAGTCTTTGAAATTAAAAATAATAGAAAAATAATTAAAAGCATTTTCTAAATGTTACAGCAGTCACATGCTCTTTGCCAAATTCTAAGTGAAACTCCCCCTGAGCTAATGGGGATATCAACATTAACAATATTCACGTTGCCATTGCAGTCAGGCTCACATTATCACTTCCGCAAATACACCGTTGGGATCAATCCTGTGGTAGCTGGGGAAATGTACTATAAGTTAATTCATTATTTCTGGCATCATTCTATGCTCAATTGAGGTCTCCTGTTCTGCACAATGATCTCACTTGTTACCCTGAGAACAGACAAGTCAGTCCCAGGAAGTTCCTCTCTATGAGCTTGAATCTCTCCACACCTCTGTGCTGCAGAGGAGTTGTTGACAATGCAGGCTGTGCCAGGGTCCGAATAGAGGTAAAAGGGCTGGAAGTGCTGGATGATCTGAGGATGTGAGACATACCATGGAAACAGACTACTGGAGCAGTTTTTTAGACTGATGCAGAGAACTGAAGCAGCAATGAGACACTAATTTTCTGCTCTTTGGACATCTCAGAGCACCTTTTCAAAACCTTTTTGGTCTCCATGTGTTAGCATGGATTGCAATATTAATTTCTGTCATCTCCTCCCTCCTAACATTGACTTTCCACTACTAGCCCTTTCTGACAGCAGGGTCTTCTGAACAGCATCTGTCGCTGTGTTTATACAGTGCCCGGCATGAAGGGAAAATCAGTTTTCCTGGACCTATATCTGCCTCTGTAATGCACATAATAATAATAATAATATTACATCCTTGAAATATCTGTCCTGTTTCAATGTATCTGACAACCTTCTTAGGGAAAAAACCGGTATGTATTACGCAGATGTGAACAAGCTCTAACATCAAGTGGACAACACATAATCCCAGATCATCTTCTGAGTGTCACAAAACTCCAGACTGTCACAGGGATGACATAGGGAAGGATAATTAAGATAATGGGCTGGTCTTCACATTTATACATTGCTTAGTAGCCATTAACAGAATTACACCTTAAGGCAGACCTTAGAACCTTCCTCAAGCCTCCTTTGAAGCAACATATAGTCAACACTTCAGAATAGGAGAGTTTAGGCTCTGCCATTGTACATACGACAAGATTTTCAGACACCATAACTCTTAGAAGAGAAACATCAGCTTTCCTGATCCTACAAGCAGCATACTGAAATCTTTGTGTAGCCAACACCACTGACAGAGAGCCATGCACTGGTGGTGACTCAAGGGTGGGAGGTGGCAATTCCCCGTGAGGTACCAACTCCTTGTTGGGTTGGAGTGGACACACAGCTACACCCTTGGGCATGCTGATGGTGCCATCCCAGAGACCAGGACTGCTTTATTTCTACCAAGGATCAGGATTATCCAGCGAGGCCTTTCCTTTGGTCAGGGGACTCAGCTCTGATGTGCTTCAAGAGCCACATGTTGGCCACAAACATCTGTTTGGACACTTCTGCATAATTTTGTAAGGTAGTGATTAATGGACGTCCCAGGAATTCAGTTGTTTATTGTAGTTCCTCCAAATGCCAGCAGAGGTTGTATCGAAATATAAGATAAACACATATGCAAATAATACATTGACTGATTCAGTCACGATGACTTTGCCAATAAATATACAATCACTTTTTAATATATTACATTTGTATATTTTAAACAACTTAATTGATAGGAGCATGAAAGCATTAAATTACCATATAGCAAGACAACTATACCACACTAGACATATATTAGCATACTACACGTCAATCAGTGTTTTACCAATTAATGGCTATCTAATTATCTTGCTATAATGAGCTTGTTAAATGCCAATTAAAAGGCAAGATGTTTGAATGCATTAATAAGAATGTAATTACACAGTTATTGGTGACATAATTTTCACATCATTAACTAGTAACTTATCCTTATTAAGTTTAATAAGTATATTCTTTTAACTTCCCATTGATCTCAAATCAGGATACAATCACCAGTTGGTTAAAACTGAATCAGATGGCTATAATTATCAGGATCATTATTGGAAAAGTCAAATGTCTCTGATGTTATAACCAAGCAATAACTGAGGAATGCACTGGAGAAAAAGCCAACTGAAAGTGTAACTACACTCTGCACACAGAGGACAGCTTGAGGCAAAGAGTCTTCTTCTAGACAAGAAATGTAAGAGACCAGCTTTCAAACCTGGAAGGTGTAGTTGATTTGAACAGCAAAAGGTCAAATTTCTCTTATCAAACTTTTCTACCACAATGCTCTAAATTAAAAGAAATTGATGAGAAAGGCTCAGCCCTTACCTGACCTGTCCTCCCCAGGTGAGGACACACAGGGACACCTCAGGGGCTGCTAATCTGGGATGACTACCTTGCTTGCACTGTATTTCTCCTGAAGAAAGAATTTCTGCTGCTTTTCTGTGTAGCTGAGAAGGATGAGGTGTGGTGATAAGCCCACAATGTGCTCCTGTATGGAGAAGGGCAGTAGAGCCTGGTGGGACCAGCACTTTGCTGAGACTGTGGAGACTGTGAAGTCATTCCAAGTTACACATCATACTTACCCTGAAATTTGGACAGGTAACTTAATGCATCTTATCTTTCCGTTTTCTGGGACTTGTGAGAGTAGAATAATCACCAATGATACTGAAGTATACAAAACCTTCAGGTTAGGGGCTGCAGAGACACTGATATCAACAGCAGATCCCCACAGAGCAGGTATTAGAGCAAGTTAAACCTGTCCATGGGAAGATGAATTCAGATCTTTTCTTCAAAATTTAGGATGTCATAGTTTGTATAAAAGAAAATAGCCAATCTTCCATCCCAAATCTTTTATTTATGAAAGGGAAATAATTCACCTAGTGCATTTCCACACCAGGAAAAGCTATTTAACCAAGCGAGCATGCATGAGCCATGGCAAATGCACAAATAGTTCTAAGTTAATCTCTTCCTTCACTGTCTCATTCCATTTTTTGCAAAACCTGGGCTCATACCATAGCTACTGTATTTAAAAGGAAATGATTGAGTGCCAGTTACTGAGTTAGGCACTGTACTGAGATATGTGTGCAGCTAACTCTGCTCTTGGCCTCAATGCCTTAACTAACCACCCCACTCTGGGTTCCATGAGTGCCACAGATCCCAGGACAGCCCAGTGTGTGTCCTGCACCCCCAGCTACAGGGGCACTGTGCATGTCCAGTGGAGCTTTGCCAGTATTTCTCAGACACTGGGAGACAAGAGGAGTCTCAGGGGTCCATCACGGCTCAGCAGAGAGCTACATCCTGCATGTTTAAGTGTTTTTCTGAATTGTGGCCAGTGGAACTACCTCATCTTTCCCAAGGATGTAACCTAGCCCTCTTCTAACATTTTTTTTCTCTTTTCCTCTGTCTTTCTTACTCCTTCCGTATTTTATTAAGAGAACTGGGGAGATCTGGTGAATTCCTCTGTCTCCTGGGATGTATTTAACAGGAACATGTTGTTTCCTATATTGGACACACAAGATGGGCAAATGCATACACAGACACCACAGTAACATCATCTTCCATTGATCTCTACTGATCTAAGTGTATTGTGAATCTGCTTTGCTGGTCTAAAGAATTCTTTTCAGTGGATACTTGTCAGATTCCTTCCCTCTCTCAATTTTCTCTTCTCATAAGAGAGACAGTTTTGTGTGAAAACATAGAGGTTCACTCCTTTTCCTCAACAAAACAAAAATAAAAGAAAGGGAGAGGAGGGTGAGGCGAGAAATTCTTCCAGCACTATGCAGCATTTTTGTTTGCCACCCCGAAAGCAATACGAAATTGCACTGAGCAGGTATGGTAATAATCATCACTGAGTGGAGTAGTGATGTCTCCTGCACTGAAGCTCCTGACAGCAAAATCATGACCTGTTCCCCACAGGTATCAAAGTCACTAATTACACATCGTGCTCTCTGGATCGGCATTCATTAGAGGAACTGACACTGTGTTACTCAGTCACCGGGAGTCTCTTTCAAGTTCCGGCACTTTTCTCTTTGATGGAAAGAGACTGCATCAGCACAGGCAGCACTTTTGCCTTCTGTCACTTGCTGGCTGCTGTGCTGCACAGCACATGAGATTCGAAGCTGAGGATGCAGCGAGCTCAGCTGAAGGAGTGACTCAGTACTGTTTGAAAAATTAATAAGAGATCATGAACGAATACATTTCTAAGCCCTGCTGCTGCTGCCCACCTGGACCAAGTCTCTTCTCAGCAGCGTTCCCAGTGCTGCCACCTAGATCCAGGTACATTTCCTGAGGTTTTTTCAGGGCTATGGTAATCAAGATAGTTCTGCTGTAACTGTATTATCAGGCTAATGAGATGATAGCTAGAGTGCACCTTAACAAATTCAGATCCAAGTGTCCTTGGTGTCTGCACAGACCGTATTTGCCAGGAGCCCTATTTTCAGATCCATCTGTAACAGGATTTATACTTCTGACTCATACCCATTTCCTTCTTACATCCTTTCTCCTTATCCTCCAGTTTTTTTCCCTGAGTTGATATTTACTTTTCCTCCATGTCTTTGAAACTGAAAATGGTAGTTAAAAATTAAGAGGTGGGGTTTTTTTAGTATTATCTCTACAATGGCACTCACCAGAAGAAAATAAGAGTCAGCCCTGGCAATGTTAAACAATTTATAGGTTACCTAGTTCAGAAAGGCACTAGAGCCCTTCTATACACCGAAACATCCAGCACTGATCACTGTTACGTCCACAGTACCTTGCCTGGGTGAACCATTAGTGTATTGTATCTATAGTGGCTATAAAACATATTTATATATCTATAAAACCATGATGCCCTGGTCTACTGAAAGCACTTAGATACTTTGATAAAGAATAATATATTGAAGCTGGATGTATGGTGGAAAGAAAGAAGCCACACTCACGTTTTGAGATCAGTGTTTATTTTCAGCCATCTGCAAGGAAAGCCCATCAGTTTGATGATTATCTGAACGTATGTGGAACATTTGTAAAAAGCTGGGAGAATTCCATTATGTATAAGCTGCTTAAAAAGTGGCTCACTTAAGGTTATTACATTCCTGCTTTGGGTTATTTTTGTTTAATTCAAACTCTGCAGTGGATGAGACTCAATTTCAGTTTAAACAATCACTTCAGTACCTTATCTTTCTCATCATCTTCTGTACCTACAAAATTTGCTGTGTGGATTCAGATAAATAAATACATGATTACACACACACTCGCTCATCATTTTCTCCATGACATTCTGTTTTCTGTGAATAGAGAGAATGGCTTTCAGGGGGCTTTTTTCCTTCTCCTTTTAAGTGAATGATTTCCAAAGGGCCTGTCTGTCCAGAACAGATTAATTCTCTTGCCTTAGAACGAGGACAAAGCACAATTTTTGGTGTCAGAAAATCAGTTTTTAATCCACAGAAGTTTCCATTCAGAAATCTCTTTAAGAATACTCTTACAAAGTGTCTTCTGTAACCTACTCCATCTGAAGAAAGAATGAAAATATTTACCCATGGAGCTAAGAAGATGCTTCAAATGAATAGCCCTACTGATGAAATGAATAAGATAATACGGACTGTGATTTTGGCCCACACTTTTGCCCATAAGAAAATGCATATTTGACAGCTTTTGAATTAGCTATGCCTCAGTCTAAGTCCTGAGTGAAAAGCCTGTTTGATGATTCTGAATGCAAACTTTGAGCATCCAAAGGAAATATGTACTGCAGCAACATCCACTTTGGAAAGATTTTTTTCCACCACAAAATGGCTCCCAACCACATAACACCAAACCAATAGTAATCAAAGAGGTGAACAAAGAAAAAACTTTCAGAATGAATACTCTTTTAAAAGTACTGAAAATAGAGCATTAAAAGACACAAAAAAAAGGCCAGTCTTCCCCTCAGGAGAGCCTTCATGGAGGAACCTACTTCTGGGAATATGTTTCTTTCACATTCATGTTACTTTCATATTTATATTCTTAAGATTTCTTAAGTCTGTGGAAGAAGAAAAGGACATTTTCTGTAGATCTCTTTCAAACAGCATCTCTTCTTCCAGACTTGTGAACTCATTCTTTCCACAGGGCAAAGCAGGCACCTGGTGATTGAAATTCCGCCCAAGCCACCCGGATTCAGTTCGTCTGCAATGTCATGGCAAAAGTTTCCAGCCACTACGGTGTCAGTCTTCCCTCTCTTCATGATACATCTTTCCTTTTGGGGGTGGAAAATAGCTGGGATCTGTGAAACAACACAAAATTGTTCTTCCAGGCGTGTTCTTCATTCCCCAAATTAAAGGGAAGCGTGTGAAAGTTTAATTGTGCTTCCCTCTGTGTCCCTCCTCGCAGAGCGGTAAATTGGGGTAAATTGTGAATGCACCTTAATTCTGCTTATCTCAAGTCTGGTAGCTCATTACATCCTCTATTTCTTCTCCTGTAATGCTATAGAAATACAACAGTGTAACTAACACTTCTCCTCATTTAGAACTGCAGGTGGTGGGAGTATGTGTGATTTCATTGTCTTTACCTGGTAATTACAGGTCTGTTCCTATTCCCACTGTCTCAGTGGGGTGCTTGTATAGTACATGTAGTTAAGTCCTTTCAGGTGTTTGCAAGGTGGATTAGCATGGAATATTGTATCATTCCAGAATGGCCCCTGCTCTGCTGTGCCTGTGACTGTGGCATATAGAAGGGATGATGGCACACAGACTGACCTAACTGCTTGTACTGACACACACCATGGTAATGTAAAACCTGACTCAGACAAAACTCATCCTAGGAGGAATAAAATAGCTGGGATTTGGGTGCTCTGCCTGTCAGAGCGTATTTCCACATGAATCAATATAGTGCCTTTGCAGAGGGTGCAAAATGCAGTGAGTCCCAGCTCCTGCTGACCCCCCAGCATGCACACAACAGGTCACTCCTTTAACCTTCACTTGTGCTGTATCCTCACCTCCTTCCCTCACTAAGGATGACTGAGAATGTGAGATGTGATGGGCCACGGGGCAATGGCAGCAAGATTGATGTAACCTGTGATTTAATGCACATGACAGTTCCATTTAAAAATATAAATATTATTATTCTTTGATTTCAGCTTCTGATTCCTCCAGACATTTGTGGTTGACAAGTCAGTCTCCCTTCAGGTTCTGCCACCTTCCATCAGTGCATAGGCAGAAACCAAAGAATAGTAGGAAGGCACATTGCATATACATCCAATGAATATACCTGTATATTACTATGTTTTAATATAACACATTCATGTTATACTTTGAAAAATACGTTAGCTGGGGCCAATTCTCCTTAAATTCTCTTTTTCTCTTTGAATTGGGGGTATTTGCATGAAAGCTGGAAGCCCTATCTTTCTTCTATTAAAGCACTGGTGGTCTTTGCCTTTTCTCCATTGAAACAGGATTGAAAGTTCAAGGACTGAACTCAGTGGAGTTCATAAGCATATACTTAAATTGATAGGATTAAATCTTGGGAAAGGCAATGGAGCTTGGAGCACGTGTTTATCCTTAAGCACAGGCTCAGATGCTGTGCTGAGTAAGGAGTGCAGGACATTTGAAGCAACACAAAGCCCTTCTTCCCTGGAGTCCTTCTATTGCTGCCTCTTTGTTAAATGAAGCCAAAGGTTCCTGTGCAGCACACAGGGGAATGTCAGGCTGCAGAGGTGCAGACACACAGATGCCTCTAAGGCACTGCTGTAAGTGCATGAAACTATTCTGAGACATCTGGAAATGATGAGGACTTCGTCTTCCATTCTTCTATGGAAAGAGGGAGAAAACCCAGAGCTGTATAGGCCAAAACAGGATCCCCAGAATTAAGTTTCCAACAAAGAGCATACAGAAAAGTCTGAACATATGGGGTGTCAAGGGGCTATCATATTTGTATTAGTACATTAAATGTGACAGATGGGCAAATTTCAGAATTCAAAGTGCAGATACCTCTGTTCTCTGAGAGCACTTGAAATCTGAACCCCTTCGCATGATTTGGACACCACTGGTCCCATATTCATTCAGGAGCCAAATAAGAAAGAAACAACAGCTATGTTTTTTACCTGCTATCCCCTAAATGTCTAAAATGCAATCAAAATTAGAGATGGCTCCTGAACAGTTGTCACATTAGCAATGGTGGAAGTTTGTCTTTAATAATAGATTATACTTCTGTCTCTGTAATTGACTCAACCATCTTTGGCATCAGTCTGTATTAGCTCAGTTGTAGCTTCAATGGAGATCCCAAAAGCCTGTTTCTGAATAAAGGCTCAAATTCGAGTAACAATTGTCCCGCCTCTTTCTATCTGAAAGATAATTAGCTAGAAAGGTGCTTGGTTGGCAACCTCACCACAAGAGATCCCCAAGAGACCAGGGACTATGGGACAGAACTCTCCTTTTTTTGCTGGATATGTTGGCAGCTGAATACTTGAAGGTGAGTTTTGGTCCTCCACCTGTCTTCTGTTTGCAATGCAGGAGCAAAATGAAAAGACCAATTTTTCTCCAGGGGAATGTAGAAAATGCTGTATATAATTGAAACTGCACTCCCTAGTCCTCTCTCCGTCAATAACTAGGTCCGGCATGTTCCAGCCCACCTCATAGTCCCCTCCTGAGTTTTCATCTTTCTTCTATATTTTCTATATTTTTGCTATGTATTTACTTAAAAATATTACCATTTAAGAAGAGAACACTTGAGGGATATTCACCTGAGGTCTGAAACTATTTTTTTATTATGAGTATTGGAGAAAGATGCACAAGACATCAGCAGAATGTTGCAGCATGGGTTATAGATTGCTGCTCAGCAGTTGGTGGGTTGGCTATTTCTTTTAATTGCTGATACTGTATTTTCAGACAGTGCTGATCTTATGACAAATCTTTTTGCCTACTTTTCTGCAATTAAGCAATTTATCTGACAGTTGAAAAAGTTTTTGTCATAAAATAAATACTCCATTGTACAAATACACATATGCCTGTGCATGTATCAATATGCATGTGTGCACACACATTTGCATACATAAGCTTGGACACACACAAAGACATGCATTTCTATCTCACAGCAGTTCTGACAAGGAGATTTCCTTCCCCATAACTTTAAATCTTTTCCTGTGCTAGCTGAATAACCCAGAATTTTGCTTTCACAGACAGTTTATGTTCATAATGAGGTATTTTACAACATTTTCTTTTAGTTCAAAAGCCCAAATATCCAGTGCAAAGCTGTTTCAATGACAACTTTATGTATGTGTATGTGTGTGCATCACTTTTAACCCCGATATGTGTGTCCTATTTTCAGCTCCTGAACTCTGGAAAAACTGAGCTCACCTCCAAGAGTTACAGCTTTAAGGAATATAGGTAATCACACCATTACCCTTTTTATTTGTTAATTTTTTTATATTTTTGCTTCAGCCTGTTCTGTTAGTTTATCATACATGTGGTCTAATTAAAGTTTCCTGCAGGACATTTCATCTAGAATAAATAATGACATTGCTCAGAAGGGCTCTA
This sequence comes from Pitta sordida, assembly GCA_013390025.1. Taxonomy (NCBI): domain Eukaryota; kingdom Metazoa; phylum Chordata; class Aves; order Passeriformes; family Pittidae; genus Pitta; species Pitta sordida. The sequence continues at coordinate 26,131 of WEKX01008750.1, forward strand.
GTTACATTTTTTTTGCTTCCAACTGTGCTGAAAGGGAGGCTGCTGTCTAAAAAATCTGTGCCTGGGCGGAAGAGACAGTTTTATAATTGCATTTCCAGTCTTCTTTGTATTCTTTTGTGTTATATGCTTGTATAAGGAGAAACTGGACAGGCCTGTTGGATAGAAGCCAGGCAGAATTGTCAGAGAGAGAGAGAGAGAGAGCAGATTGAAAATGAAATAGGAAGAGGGGAGAGAAATAAAAAATATCAGGATGATCTCTCAGAACAATGACTTAAGAAAGTGAAAGTGGAGGAGACTATAGCAATTTTGTTTTGTGTCAGCTTCTGAGGTTTTAAAATTGTCTTTTGCTTTCTGTTTTGGGTTTTTTTCCTCCAATTCTCAGAGTACGGGGGACATGTTTCAGAAATGGAACTGGGATAAAACATTTTTTTTCTGACTAAAGGTAAAGCACTGAGAAACTAGGGTGCACTATGGAGAAGACGGCTGTGGCTTGAAGGTTGGCAGTCTCACGGTCATATTCCTACTTTGAGTGAGAGCCTTATTTCTTCGTTTGGGATCCTATTAATTAATTATTTAATTAGTCAGTAAATACGTAACCTGTATCACTGTGAGCCAAGCAGAGATAGGATCATCACACTCAAACCTAGGGACTGTACCTTGACCTTCATGCTTTTGAGTGTGAAAGGCTCCTCTGATTTTCTTTCCACTTCTCATCTTTCCTAATTCCCTGCAGGTTTCAATTTTCCGAGCTGATGTACTAGAAAGTTGGTAGCAAACAGGTTAGCTCTGCTTTGAGCAGAGGTGGTGTAGGCGACCTCCAGAAATCCCATCCAACCTGAGTTTTTCTGTGATTCTATTTAAGTCAATCACAAGAGCATCCATCTACAAACACTAGCAGCTGTACTCTTTGTTCCCGAAAACCCACAAGTCACGGTCAGAGCGACTGCAACTGGTAAACAAAGAAAAAAAAGAATAAAAGGGAGGCAAGAAAACCCTCTTTGAGCTTTGGGATGTGATTATTTGTGCAGGGGCAGATTGAGAACAACTGAAATGAAAGGAGAAAAGTAAATGTGGGTCTGTGAGAAGCTGAATGGTGAGCATGTCTTTTCTACACTTTACTTGAAGGCACAGCGTGTGGATGTACTTTATTCATAATGACAATATGATGTGATTCATAGCAATTGCTTCTTCACAGTAAATTATTCTAAGATGCGTTGTTGTGCCACGTTGCAATGGCACAAATGAATGATGTTAAAATACTGAGCAGACAAAATGATAACACCTGTTACAGAGCCACTTATAAACCGGAGTGCACGGAGGCATTTGTACCTGTCTCTATCACACATTGTGAGCTACACATCTTAGGATGGTTTATGAAGGAGAAGGCAATTTCTGTTATTCTGTATTAAAACATTTCTCAGAGTTCCCTTAATTTACAGACATCCTCTCTGTTTACTTGACATCAGCTTCTGCTCTCTGGCAGACAGTGTAGGAGGAAATTCACAACTGGCTCAGCACTCAGATTTCCTACCCAGGTCAGATCTGGGAGGGAGAGAATAATAATATCTCCATGTCTACACTGGTAGTATTTTTAATCCTGTCCCACAGCAGCACATCACTACCCAGAGTGAGGAGCAGCAGGGAGCTGTACCCCTCCCCAGTGAACTGTGGGGCAACCGAGGCCACAAACTGGGCCAAGCAATCAGGGCAGGGCCTTGTGAGGGTAATGGTGTCCTGAATTTCCATTGATTTGCACAGGTGTTCAACACCTATGTGAGAGTCAGGCACACCAATGCCCTTGTACATCTGACCCTGAAAACCTAATGCCAGTGGAGGAGTGGGGATGGCGACTGCTGTTGCTGGGTAGGGCACTGTGCCTTCTACCAGCTGTCACTGAGAGATTCAAAAGGTTGATGTAATTTAGCACAGAGCAGCCAGAACTCAGCTCATGATGGCACATGGCTTTCCTCAAGGGATCTACAGGAGACACCAGCTCGCAGGCAGCTGATACCAGTGAGAGTAGGGCTGTGGGGAGGTTCTCTCCTGTCATGTTGTATTCATGGGCTGGGTAGAGCACAGTAAACTCACCACAGAGAGGAAGTGCAGGATGATCCCTTACGCTGCAAGGAGAACATCTACCTCCAAGAGCAAAGCCAGGAGCACAGCCTTTTTTCATTATTATTTTATTTTTATTTTTTAGTAGTACGGGAGTGGCAGAATAGCTTTCTTTTGATTCCCAAGGAAACTGGTTTCATTGCCTGCCCAGACATCCCTTGTCAGCTGTCTCCCATGGAAATTGAGCCCTAACCCAACCAGCTCTACTGAGGTTTCTGGTCCAGTTTCTAGCAGTGCAAGTGAGACCCTAAGCTTAATTTCCTCTTTTCATTTTCCTCGATGCAGTGCGTTGCTACCTATAGGATTCTCTCCTAATGCTCACAAGTGCCTCTTCCATCCAGAGGCAGCTGGAGAAATTGCTCCTCTAAGCACCAGACACTTAATTAACAAGGAGACGAAGTCTCCATTTCACTTGTTTTCTCACTCATTTGCCCTCTTTTGTGCTGTCTAGTGCAGTGAAAAAGTGTGTACCAAGATCTTGACCAAACACTTTGAACTGCAATCATCTTGGGATACCCACAGAAGATAATTACCAGCTTTATTTCTCTCTCCCTTACCCCATCTTCCCTCTGATGACAGGAGGATGAAGCCGATGTTCAGTATATCCTCCAGTAGCCAGAAATGCCCACTCTTTCCTCTCTTTCCCTGCTAAGGGGTCCCCTGTGAGATATACTCCATGTCTTCTGATGACAGTGCTGACATACTCCTCTTAACTTGCCTAGTCCCTCAGGAGGCACTGGGGAAGTAATTTGGCTCCCAACAAACTTTGAAGTTCAAGTTATTTTAGGAAGGCTTGTCAGCATGGAGACAGGTGGTAGGGCCTCTGGGTCAGGTACTTGGCTTTGCGACGGAAAAAGGCAAGCCAAGAAGATTTTAAAAGCCCAGTATTGCTGTGCTCTGCCCCAACACTGTCTGCTTGCCATGGCTAGAGCTGCAGCATCAGTGTGGAGCCATGCCATGGGCATGTATTGGACCAGTATAAGTCCAATGTATATTGGACCAGCATGTATTGGACCAGCACAAGTAAAAGGGAAATACATATACCATCCTGGAAGACCACCACTGCCTCTTTTGCTGTGTTTTAAGACACAGACATTACTGTTTAGCATCAAACCCAGCCCACTTTCCCAATTACCGGTGGGTAGTAAGGAGTTCCTTGCATTTATGAAAGGTGAAGGGCAATTAATTTCCCAGCATCAGCTGTGGAGGGGGCAGATGAAATGTAACTCAGCTGTGCAGGTAAAGAGCTGAAGGTCTTCAGGAAGGAAGACTGCTGGGGAGGCAGGCAATGAGCTCTCCCTTGCTTCCCACCTGTGGTGGTTGAGCAGGGGCTGGCTCCATGACAGCCTCTGAAAAGGGTTTTTACCCCAGGAGGAAAGCAGTGAGGAGGGGATCTGAGGATTAATGCTAAAGGGAGATGTGGAAGGGAGAGAAAAGGCAGGAGAAAAAAGGGCTTCTGTGAGAGTTGGGAAGGTCCAGTCCGGCCAGTACAAGGGTGCTGAACAATCTGGAACTTTCTTATGGCTCCTTTCACATGTCTTCCTAAATACCACACCACTATGGGCAATTACAGCTCTTTCCCATCCATGTGTGCATGGGACACCACTTGTGTACCAGTTTTCAAGAGCTTGTGTGGGGTTAGCATCTACATTACAGAGACTAAAGAGTCCCAGTACAGCTGCTCTTATACGTACCACTTCTCAACCAGACTCAATGTGTTCTACTTCCTACAGCCCCTAAAAAGCTTTGGCTGTTTCCAAGGTTGTAGCAATCCTGCTTTGTGATCTGGAGAATGAGGCCTAGAAGAGATATTTCAGCTTCATTGTAAACTTCCTACAAACCTGAATTTGGGAGGAGAGTTCCAGCTTTGTAAGGCAGGAAGCTAAGACTCTTTGCCAACATATTCTGACTTTTTTTTTTTTTTTTACCTGCAGATCACAGTATAGCAGTGCAAAGCTTAGTTAAACCAAGCCCTTGACCTGTTTAAAGTTCTGTGCAAATATTTGCTAATCAAACCTCAAAAATCCCTTCTCTGTACTGAGCAAGCAAATGTTGCTGGGCCTGATTCAGTCTTACAGTGTATCACAGCCTCACCAGTCCCAGGTGGGAGCAGGTCAAACAGGAGCATGCACACAATCACACAAGCTCAGAGGAGAAAGTCTTTTCAGCATCCACCTCAGGATTTTCTCTGCCTAAAACAACTGTTGACACAGCGTTGCTTCAGACTACTGTGCCTAAGACTATTTTGCTCCAGGCGCTCTAATTACCCTGCAATCCAGCACCCCAGACCTGCCTCCTCCAGCCTTGTTTGAGACCTGATCCTTTCCTCTCTGAACTTTGCCACAGACACCACCTGACTTTACAAGCTAGTTCCTTGGATTCCAACTACCTCCCTTAATTCTCTGGATTTTGGCTATGCCTTCAACTCACCCTCTGGATTGGCTTTCATAAGTTTCTACTCAAAGAAGGTGATTCCTTTCTTAGTTTCCTTCACTCCACTCCTTAGGTCTATAACTCAGTCCAATCTGGTCAAGATTATTTCCCAGTAGGATTCTTTAAATACTCACCCATGCCATGAAGCTGCAGTATTTGGACAGGTTCCTAGGACCCCAGAGGTGCCTCCTCTAAAGATGTCTGATGGTGGTAGAGCCCTTGACATAGCTGGGGAGGAGTGCACTTACAGCCCCCCTCCTTATATACTGCATTCATTGCTCTGAAAATGTTTGAAACCCATTTTCTGAGAAAGCTCACACCCTTTCCCCCTACCCCCACCATTTGCACTGAAGATTCATCATCCTTAAATTAATGTCCTGAATCTGCTCCTCCCTTCCTGCCCCTGGTAGGTCTGCTTTTATCATCTTCATCTATTCCTCCATGTGGCTTTTACCCTCCATGTAGCGGTAATCCCACAGCGTTATCCCTGCTGGAGGGAATCTTGTGTGCCAACAAGTGTGTATTTGCTGACTCTTCAGTCCCAGAAGGCTGGGCTGTCTGTACAGCCAGGAGGACTGAGGGAGATTTCAGTATCAAACCTGGGCAAACAGCACAGCCCTTGACTTTTTCATAATCTCTCAACAGCAGTGCACTTTATACACTGATCTTTTTGGACTCTATGTTAGAAATGCTTATTGATGCCAGCTGTATCAACAGCTGGGTTCCTCATCTGCAATGGGTTTGTATAGCCTGAAGTCTTTAGGTTTGCCTTCATGGACTAGAGATCATTAGCAGTGAGAATCCTTCAAGTGTTGACTTGGCTAATTTGTCTGCCAATGGGTCTGTGTCGCAATTTAATAGAAAGCTGAGAATATAAAAGTAAGTGACTTGCATTATCCCATAGGGGTTGCCTTGTTGTTAGTTCTGCAACAAGGAGTTTTGCTTTTCAGAACAGCTGAGGGTCACCAGGCCACCAAGCCCGGGGTGAAGGCAGGACTGTACCCCATCCTCTCTTGAGAGGCTGTCTGTGTTCAAAGTTTAGAAATCACTTGTAGATTGGCTGCTCACTTGTTACATGTAATTGGGGCTGTGGGAAATTATCAGGCTCTGAGGCAAACTCATGGTTTCTTAGTGTCTGAATACCAGACACTCCTTTCTCTGCAGAAAATGGAGCTGGCCATGAGCACTGGCCAAGAAAAATTTGCATCAGTGGCTGTTGCAGCTTTGGTTCAGCATTTTATCTCATTTACTCAGCCTCCAGCAGAGCTAGGCAGAGACTGCAAAAAACGAACAGGAAAACAAATCTCCCCTCCAGCATCTGCTCGTATGCAGAAGTAAATTCACTTTATGCTTCTCAGTTGCTGAAAGCTCAGAGTGAATGGACAGTGCTGCTGCTGGTTTGGCCATCTGTCTGGGGCTGGCATCTGAGGGTGCTCCCCAGCCCTGCCACTGGTTTGTTGCTTTGCCTCGAACTGAATGAATAAACCATTTTTGTTTCAGGTTTTAACCTGTAAAATGTGGATAACACTTCTCTGACCTCCAGGATTACTTTCTTCCAGCCAGCATGGGAGCTGGTTTCTGTGGGGATCACAAATTAACGCTGTGAGATGTGCCCAGCCATCCTGGCATGAAGAGAGGTAGCTATACCAAAAGTCACCTCACTCAGCATCTGCTGAGACAAGTACTGGAACGTGGCTCTGTTGTTTGCAAACTATTTCCCTAAATTATTTCCACAGACTTGTTGAAACTGAAGCAATCAAGATGTCCAGCAAAAGCACGACAAGCAATTTACCACCCTGGCCCCTTTCATGTTAAAAAAACAAGACTTAATTTCTTGGCATTCACTTTAAGGTTTCTTGAACTACAACTAACTTCTCTGGCATTTATTTGTAATTTTTTTTCTGCTTCTCCTTACGTGTATTATCATGTAAAATAAATAAGTGTATGAAATGGAGAAAAGAAATAATGTAAAAGGGTTTATTGCAGGAGTTCCCCCTTGAAGCTTCCATCTCCTCCTACAGATTCTACATAAAAGCCTCTTGAGGAAGATAATAGAATAACAAGCCAGGCTACTGAAGTTTGGAACAATCAGGAATCAAGTAAGATGGAAAGTGGAAAAACTAGTAATAATAAACACAAGAATGATATTTCAATAGTACTGGTGCTGAACAGACCACAGTTGTTAAGCCAGAAGTGTGGTTTGCAGATGATAATAAAAATAATTAATTTCAAGGCTCTTCCTTATTCTTCCATCTTTTGCTCCCACCTACATAATCTCACAGGATCCTTTGACACAAAAGCAAATTTTATCGTGTTGGTTTTATCCTCCCCAGTCGAGTACAGCAGTTTCAAGGCCTGAGCTGTAGACGTCATGAATGGGTGAATACTTTGGCCGAGGGCAAGATTTCCTTCCATTCTCTTCACAAAGGCTTGTTGAAAAACTCTACACATATTTTGAAATATGGCCCTTCAGCTCATGCAACACAGCACAGAAATTCCCAGATCTTTTCCTCTTGTTCTCTGATATGAGTGAAGAGGATGGTATTGGTCCAGCCTTGCTCCTTACCAGAGGAAGAGAAGTGTAGTGTTTTATAAGGATTAAAACCATTTTAAACAGATCAGCCTGCTTAATCCTTTCCTTTATGTCTGCCACAAGTCCATCCACCGAGGCCAGTCTGGGAAACACTTTCGTATCCTCACTGGGACTTGCTATCTGCATCCCGCTCAGGGGGTGCTGGGGCTCTTGCACCAACCCAGGATCAGTCATGACAGATGACAAGGGTAAAGGCTCTCAAACACATTGCAGGAATGGGATTTTTAAGGAAATGCTTTAAAGGAGGGCTTTCTGAATTAGCATAGTCCCCTGCTTCTCTGCTGTTGGAGTGTGTGCCTAAAGTAGGGAGGTCAAAGCCTAAATTTTTGCATGAATCATTGTTAAGATTTAAAATCAGTGAATTCAGGGAACTGGCAATGGCTGGCAGGGGTTGGTTAGATTATTGCTGTGCCTTCCCTATGAAGTCAGCCAATAATATGTCACTTGGAAACTGTTTCTTTTGAAGTTTTTGGCAATTTTTCTTTGACAGGTGACTTTGACAAGAGATAGTTTGACTGCAAAGTATGGTTGAAAACCCCATTACCAGGACATGGTCAGCACTGAGCAGTTTTCTTGCTTATAGCTCCCAAAATGGAGCTAGAATTTTCCAGAATGTCCATTGCCCCCGGGAGCATCTTCACCTGCTCTTTCACACCCCACATGGGATTCAATTACTTTTTGTTTTCCCTAACATGCCCCACTGCCAAATCTTTCACCAAGGTTTTGCAAGCTCAACCAATCTCTCAAGGAATGACTCAGTCAAGCTCTGACTTGTACCAGGACATATCTTAGGCAGTCTTTTCTACTGTTTCAGGTCACTGGCTCCTTGTGATTGTTCACGACTAGAATTTTAAGCAAGATCTCTGGTGACACATCTACTGGCTTTCACCTTGGAACACGATATGTAATGACTCAGCTAAGTGTTGCAACACAGAGCCAACACATTTATTGGGAAAAAAATAAATTATGAATAGGTTGATTTTCTTAAAATATCCAATCTGCTTTAGTCGTTATCCTTAATGCATCACTGCACTAGCAAACAGCTACATCACTGATGTGTGAGCAGGCTGTCTTTGTCTTGTATGTAGCCTTTGGAATCTGGAGGATCTCTTTTCTGCCTGGGAGGAAAATGCCTTGTTATAAAGGCCAAGCTCTGAGTGGGATGGGGAGGGAAGGGAGAGGCGGGTAGAAGGATGAGTTATCTGCACCTTCCTTCTGATTTAATTCAGCAGAACATGTCCAGGGAGTGGAGCTTGGATTTCACAGCTCAGTGGCAAACACCACATCAGTTTGTCAGTGTTTCTGCTCCTGATGCACTCAGACGGAGACAGCAATACACACTGGTGTTGGAGGCTGCTGAGTTTTAAATTCCTTTACCTTAAGTGCTCCCCAGACCCCCTTTTCCACAACTGAGACTGTTTCTGCAGAACCCTCAGCCCCATGCAACTGAGACAATGTACCTAAGGGAGAACAGAGGAGAGGACTCATCCCCTTGGCTACCTTAGTAGGTTAAATGTGATGAGACTCAGAGGGACAGGAGATCTACATGACCCAGGTGTGGGGCTATGCAGACTTTTCAGGGCTCCCTTCCACTGCAAAAACTAAAGAAAGAACAGTATAATTTGAAAATGCATTTAATTTTCTTACTCAGATGAGTTCCCAATAAGAACAGGCTGCCAGTTCCTTGTTACAGAAAAATACCCAACTGGCTTGGCCCTGTTTACACCATCATCGGTAATTGGGCACAGCCAGGGGATAGCTGTGCCACCCTTCAAATAAAATTTTTCTGGCATGAATCTTGAATGCTTTTGGTTGGTATTTTGCCTTTAAAACAGAGAGAGGATTAAAAAAAAAAAGGAAAAGTACTTTTCCCTGGGGCGCCATCAGATGCTAATAAAATCTTTAATTAATTCAGATTCGGATGGGCTCACATTTCTCTCGCTAGCTCACAACTTCAATCAAGTTTTTTTCTTTTTGTGATGCTGCTTTCATGCCACTTTTCACTGCATTTCTGATTTATCTGGAACTGCGCTATATGGGCATATTGGCAGGAAAGGCTGGGATAAAAGAAGACTAGGATGAGAGAAATCATTAGCGCAGGATGTATTTTTTTTTGTGGGTTTTTCTTTTTTGGAAGAAAACCCAAAAGGTCCTATTGCTGTTATGAATCCCCCAAGCACTCTTCAAATTACAGACAATTTGCTTGATTGGACTGCACTGGTTTTAAGCATTAGAGAGAGACAAATCACTCTTAACAAACCTTAAATCAAATAAGATAGAGAGAAATCTTGATAATGTGAAATGAATTCTGTAAAATTAAGACATCTGGTGAGTGTTCACTTCATAATAAAGTGATAATGTCCCTGAAATGGGGCCTGTCTCATTACCAGTTTGACGACTGGTGTGGATGATCTTATCTAATACCAGTTAACCGAAAAGAAGTAAGTGATACATTTTCTTTACTGGCCCAGTAAAAAAGAAAGGCCTCTCTCTGCTTTTCTGTCAGCCCTTCCAGGGTCAATCTCCACGCTCACTTGCCATCCTTTGGTTAAAAGAGTTACTGGACAGGGTACAGAAATTGTTCCAAGATTGTCAAAGGAAAGCATTTCAGACACCATCCTCCAAAGGCAACCAAAGGAGGTTCCTGGGAGTATCAGAGCTAATAGTCTAAAGATGGAGGCAGGGAGTTGTATTCAAGCCCAGGGAAAGGCTGCACAAAGACCACATTTCCAATGCTCCCAGCCCTGGATCTGCTTAACAGAGGCTCCTTGGGAGCCATTGAGGAGGACAGAGTGCTGGCCAGGATGGACACAGCATGCAAGGTGAAGGAGGACACTTAGGAAGGGATGATTTCATTTATAGACTTTAATTTCACTTCCTGCCTCAGCTCCTTGCTGTAATAATCTTGGAGGATAACCTGACCTGGAGTCTCTTCTACTCTGTGCTCTTAAATGGATGATCAATAAGGCCAGGAAGGAAGAAAAACCATGCAGTTGAATTTCCTTAAAATATACATGTAGTCATGCTCAGCAGCAAGGAATTGAATTCAGTGCTCGGAAGGCTGAGCAGCATTTACTGCTTCCCTCCCACGATGCTCACCCAGGCCCGCTGCTCCTGAGCTGTCCTGCAGGAACACGTGTGATGCTGCACTTCTGCAGGGAATTATAGTCTTTCTTCTAGGCTCTTGACACAACTTCTATATGGAAAAGGGAGATTTTGCTGAAGAAGTGCTGTTCTCCCCTGATTCTTTTGGGATCATGCGTCTTAATGCACCTTCACCTCATTTGCTGTGGATTACCACGAGGTAATCTACCCTGCACGTGTTTTGCAATCTTGCTGCAAATCACAGAGCTCTGCCTGCTGCATAAACAAAGTGCCATGGCCCAGGGCAATATTATAATTGAATAGATATAACAGATTATGATCCATTTGATGTGCAGCACGGAGCTGCAGCACTCCCTGTCATATTCCAGCAGAGCAAAGCCAGAGACTTTCTAAAGCATCCATACAACCAGGAAATGTACGCAAAAGGCTCTCGAAATAGTAATAATAACACAACATTTCTTTAGGGCTGACAAGTGTGTTGAGTATGGCAGTTTCACCCGTAATCTGTCATAAAGTTAGACAGTTCTGTCAATGGGGAAATAAACAGTCGGGATAATAAAAGGTGAGTGCTGAATAGCAACCCTTCAGCTCCCTCCAGGCTTTATTAGGATAATTGATTTTGGAACATTAATAAGGATATTGATTAGCTTTAAGGAATTGAAACTCAGGGTGAGGGAGGGAGTCGGGGAGGAGAGAGCTGTTGCTCTTGGCTACAGATTCGTGGTGGGAGCAGGAGCCCTGCTATGAAGAGTCGATCAGCTGTGCTGAGGGATTAACTTTTATCTTCGACATGAATTAGAAAAGCGATTTCTGCAAGTGTGTCATCCACATGATGAGGACCTGAGAAATTACAGAGCAAGAGTACTTCAAACGCCACAAGGCTTGTCTTATCACTGGTAACCTCACAGGCAGTTTCCATTTCGTGATTCAGCACTTCGAAGCAGGCAGAGCGATGGTTCAGCCACAGTGGGGCTGAGGGGGAAGGAAAGTCAAGCAGGAGGTCTATGTGGAGCAGGCTTCCATGCAGCAAGGACCTGATTAGATCAGGAGTGTAATCAGCAACCTGAACTTTCAAAGTGAGGTTTCACTGATCAGTGAATTTCTAGGCTAAAAGAGAACTCTCATAAATATGGAATTTCACTTTCTTTCTTTTCAAGATCAAGTGGTTTGCGTGATTATTTTTTTCTTTCAAATTTAAAGCCCTGACTTTCTGATATATTATAGAAAAAGAAGATTGTTTCCAGCCATTGAGTGAATAAAGTCATAGGCATCATGTTCGCTCTTCCAGTAAAATAATAGCCTTGAGTAATGCTACAGCATGTGGCAAAATCAGAGCGAGCTTGCATTGCAAGCTGTGACTTAACACAAGTGTCAGGTGGTTTCTCAGGGTCTTGTTTTGATTGATTTTAAGATGAACCTGGACCTGAACATGGCTGCTGGCTAGATTTCCTGTGTCATATCTTGAACTTCCAAGTTGTTACACTAAATGCTCTACAAAAATACATGTACATGTTTAAAGGAGTTTCATATAACTGAAGATGATGTGGAATTAAATAAATTTAGAGGTAAAAGCTTCCAGGACCAGCTTTGTGCCTCAAAATTATCTAAATATGTGTGCACACCAGAACTGAACATCTTCTTTGATGTGTCTCCCATGACTGCAAGATACTAATTTTTGAGTGTGAAGGTTTTAGTAGTTTTACTGATGCACAGATAATTTATATGGTCCCACTGGAGCAATCAATGACCCTGACACAAACGTACCACATGAAAAAAAATCTGCTATTAACTTCAGGTACATTTCAAACAAGAGCTCATTAGGAAATGCCTAAAAAATCATGAAATACAAAGACAGCAAACAGCTGCAGCCCAAACTGCCTGTTTCTGAATTAAGATACTGTGTTTTCACATTTTAGCCAATCACCTTGCCCCCCAGGATGAATAGACCAAAGGCATCTGTTAATGGGAGTTATGCTTCGACTTCAATCTTTTCAGGAGTTATTTCAGGACTTTTAGGTTTCCTCCTAGAGCTCCACCTTCAATACCCAGCACAGCTGTGGGTGACCCTTGTGCTTTCTGACCATCCACAAGGAGTGAGATCTGAGGGTTTTTCTTGCTCCACCATTCGTCTTATACTCCAGAAACGAAGGAGATGCTTTTGTCACGCAGCTGCATGTGGGCACAGGGGCAGCAGGGGATTGTGACACGTGGCACGACTGTGTCGCCTCGGCTTCTGAACGGCAGTCACGTCCATGCAGCACACACAAAAGAGTAACTGATGTCCACATTTTTTCTTCCCTCTGCTTGTCTTGTATCTTGGCCCCCAAAAGTAGATAGTGAGAGGAATATCTGGAAGAATGAGGCCATGGATAAAGATTATAATAGACAGGTAATTATAATAAAGAAAGAATTATTAGATAACTGGATAGATAAGCAGAAGGATAGATGTGGATAGAGATCTGATAGGGTTTTTTCTCTTTTGCAAAAGCCCTAAAATAAAGGAACTCTTGCACATACATAAATCATCTAGCTCCGGGATAGGAGCAAAGACAAGTTCCCATAGCAACAAGATCTATGCTGTAAAGCTGCGCTGCCCTTTGTTATGTATCATTGTGATATTTCTCTCAGACATGTCATTGGCAATTACCCACAGAAGGAGAGCTCAAATTGTGCAGGAGCCCAGCAGATCCACCTTACATTATTTTTCTGTAATTAATGAGATTATTGAATTTCCACACTAATAAAGCATGGCAAAGAGTCTGAAAACAACTTCTCTCTGAGCCAATTTAGGGTGATTCCTCAGTGCAGCACCCCCCACCCCTTCACACACACACCCCTGCACAGACCTTGGTGCAGAGGAAAAAGGATAGCGTGAGCTTCTGTAGAGCTCTCCTGCTCTGCTATGAGTCAGCTTGCCCGAGAAGAATTGACATTTCTGTGTTGCCAGGAGGTGAAACCCTGTGTAAATGTTCCTAAAAGCAGTTTTCAAGCTATTCATCTTTGATAACATTGTTTCTTTATGAATGCTTGAGCTTCACTTAGCTGCCTATGCATCACTTTTTGACAGGTCTCCATCTATTCTGCTGCTGCCTGCATGCAGAAAGCTCCCTTTCACATATAGAAGAGGCTCTTGCTTGAGTCAATCTGCTCCGAAGCTTTTTTCCTGATGAAGTTTCCTTTCCAGTGGGCCCTATCCTGCCCTGGATGTCAGCAGACAGCACCCTTGTGCAGTGGGGCAGGGAAGGAGCGGGACATGAGGGCACTGCCTGACTCTGCTCCACTGGGAGAGCCAGTTCAGGTCCTGCAGAAATCAGGATGTCATCTGTGCATCGAACGGCAACGATTTTGTACGTGCTGTTCAGCTCTTGAGGGACACAGAGAGACAGGGCTTTCCCTTCATCTGTCCTCCTCCCCCAGCGTTTCTCTTCTTATTTTTTTATCTTTAATTATTTTTTAATACCTGAGGAGAAAGAAATATGTGGCAGGAGGCAATTTTACTTACGCACTCAGGAGGGAACTCTCAGAGGAAAAAAACAGGGTAGGGTTTGGTTCCTTTGTTATTGAGTGCATGGAGAAGAATAACCTTTGTCATGTTGTGCCTTGTCCGGAAAGAGGGGTCAGCATCCCCACGGGGCCAGTGGGCTAACCCTGCTTCCACTTGTAAACACTTTAAGATCTTCTAATGCAACATTGATAGATAGCGAGATGAAACACAGAGGACTTGTGCCAGCGTATTGGAGAGCATTGAAGAGTCATTACCTCATTTTGCAGCTGGTTTTTCTGCAGTAATGCCGTTGTGGGTCTTTTAGAGATGCTTCCTGCTATTCATCTCCTTCAAAGGTTTCCAACGTGCATCTGCCTCCTCGGCTTCTGGAAGCATTTTGAAATTCTCCCACGACATGTGCTTTCTGGAGGCAGAATGTTGCTAGGATCACTGAGAAGTCTTTTCCTTGCCTGTTCCCTTCCTTGCAATAAGAATAATTTATTGGGAAGGTGTTTGCCAGGCCCTCACTCTCATGTGGGAGATGCAGGGAGATGAGGCCCCAAGGACTTGACATTCTCCATAAGCGGCAGCAGTTCAGGCAGAAAGTGCAATGGACAGCTGGGGGATGATCTGTCTTTGAGCACAACAACTTATCTTTCCATGGTGAGCCTGCAGTGGCAGGTCCCCACCGCTCTCCCTCCAGATGAGTTACTGTGTTGGGCTTTCAGAGAGCACTTGCACAAAGAAATATTTAGCATGATTTGCTGTGGAGTGCTCCCACCTCCTAAATGTGCTCGACAACATCTCATAGAGCACTGTGGGGCTGAGCAACACAAGCCAGCACGTCCTGATGCTGCTCTTAATTCCAACACTGCCCTTTGGCCATTTTTCTCCTCCTGCCTAAGCAGCTCTTCTGGTAGAGACAACCCTCATTTTTATTTTTTTTAAGTGCTCTGAGTTGTAACAGAGGAAAGCCCTGAAATGACATTTACACCCACCTTTTATTTCACTAGCCTAATTTCTTTCTTGCTTCTGTTCAGATTTCTTTCTATTCCATTCTCTTTACCTATCCACCTACACACCTACTGAGACTGTCTAATCTCTCCATGGTAATTCTCTCCATGTTTCCACGACCAAAGTACTTATGTTCTCGTGTTCAAATGTGTTCTCTGTTCAAGCTCAATCCCAAACCTATCGTTATTTCTCACAGGTTTTCCAGCTACCTGCACTCATAATAATGATCAGATAAATATCTATGCTCAGCATTTGCCATTCCTCGACACAGTTTGCCAACTAATTGAAGAACATCCTGTTTCCCTGTGAAATATATTGAAAAGCTCAGCTAGTAACATAGCCAGAAGCAAAATGTTGTATCTATAGTTTGGCTAAGCCTGCTTTTCCTGATTTATTGGCAAGTATCAGGATCAGAAGACCAATGCTACTTTCTTTAAAGCTGAAAGCAAATGTCAAATTCTGCTGCTTAAGAGCTGCATAATGTTTAATTTCTGCTGATATGACACAATATTCTGGAAAACTACATAAAACATCTTAGAAATACAGTGTGCAGATTCTATTCACAGGGAACACCATCACAATCAATTGGCAAGTCACATCCTTAAGTTGGCTGAACATAGATCTTCTTAAGGCTTATTCCTCATTTCTAAGATTAATTGTTATCTTCTCCCATGTACCTACCTTTGTCAAACATGAGCACAAACAACCCTGCTTGCAGACCCCAGGGAAATGCTGCCTGATGGAGGAAAACATTTTCTTTGCTTCTCACTGCAATTCTAGGATTAATACACCTGCAATTGGAGAAAACTGTATACAGCAAGACGAGCTAAAAGTTTGACTATAGATTTAAGGCAGATTAAATATCAAACACATACCAAAGAGGAAAATGGGAGCACTAGTTTCTTCAGCCCACAATTAAATAAGCACTAAGGATCACCTGAATTCCATCCCTTCATAAATATTTCTGTGTTCATCCTGTTCCTCCCAGTTGAGCCTTGGGAGGGAAGCATGATCTGCGAGGCTGGGAGGTGACAACAGCCTTCTGGGCTCTGACTCAGCCTCACTGCCGGCCTCTGCCTCTGCACCAGTAAGGGAGGAGATGCTGCTGAGCTCACTATTGCTCCAGCCTGCATATTCAACCTAATGGGTCTTGTGTCAATCTTGCAAATGCTCTGCAGATACATCAGCAGTGTGCTCAGACTGACCAAATTGCTCCTCCTCAGCACTGAAGTCCTCAGAGCCAAGTAGAACCTTGACATTAGCTGATGGCTTTCCATTAGCTTTCCATTTTCCCAACTTTTAAATAATGTGAAATACCATTAAAAAAGAAATATGGAGTCAGAGAACCATAGAATGGTTTAGGTTGGAAGGTACCTAAAAAACTACCCCATTCCAACCCTACCTACCAAGGGAAGGGACACCTTGCACTCGACCAGGTTGCTCATAGCCCCATCCAACCTAAAACTGAATATGGAAAAACATATAATTCTTTGCCAAAGAAAACAGACCCCAGGAACTCATTTAGGATTAATTTAAGCTGTCTAGATCAGCACTCTTTGTTTTTATATTGTTACTTCATGGAAAACCTATTATATAATTTCAATTAGAAAAATTGATCTAAACAAAATTTAATTTGGAGAAGAAAAAGAAAAATCTGTTATTCCCAATGTTAGCATTCATTCCTTCCAATTTTCTTTCCTCCAAAACAAAATTTGAGCAAAATTTGGCAAAATTCAGGAATGCTGTTTAGTCTTGACAAATCTGCTTTGCCCAATTTTAAGTGGTTTTGTCGAAGTTCTTCCAAACCATTCCACCTTCAATTTACCTCTGGCCTTTACTGTTTTACCTTCTCCCTTGGCTCCTGCAAACTATTACTTCAAAAACAAAACACAAACAGATGACAATTTTCTGTGAACCTTTCTGTTCAGACCTTCTATTAACCTTTCCCTTTGTACATAAAGACACCAATAAAATATGATCTCCCCCTGGAACCCTGCGGAGATTTGTTCCTTTTTTGACCTAATACCCAGGGTTTAGCCCGTCCGTGTTTCACTTACTGTTTACCTTTGTTTTCTTTTCTCTCTTCTCACCAGACTGGTCAGAAAAATCCTGGAAATTCATCCAAATTATAAACATTTTTTGGCATATTTTCCCAAATGTCTGTTAGTGTGTTTGGGCTATTTGTGCGAGGAGAAGGAAGCAAGAGCCTGTGAAAGAAAGACTGCGGTGAAATATTAGGCTGATAAGTTATAATGTTCCCTCCAGGTACTGCAAGAGTAGAGATATTCTTACACACGCTGCTTCCTACTTCTTGTTAATAAACTTCGCTTCCCGCTGAGCCTGTCGGAGTGTCTCTAATACAGCCTCCTCTCAGCGAGGAACCTAATGGTGCCGTTTTCACGGGTAATCGGCCAGGCTGAGGCCGAGGACTCCGAAGGCAGGTGCATCCCTGGCTGGCCAAGCAGGTTTTTAAGCGGGAGGGGGAGAGAAGCTGTGCTACGTGATGTGTTGGCGGGGAAGGACACGGCGGGGAAGCAGGTCCCACAGGCTGGTGTGTGCTTGCTTCAGCAAAGAGGCACGATGGAAGTGGGATGGGTGAGTCATCCTGCAATCAGAAGTCAGCGTTCGTGGAAAAGTGAGCAATCCTTCCTCCTGTGCTGCTCTCAGGTGGTCCCTACCTGAAGGATCAGCCCATGCCTCCCAGGCCAGCATTGAGCTTACAGTAAAGAGACCTTATTTTGTATCCTACTGTGTGTGGCAGTGTTTATGATGTTTATAAGTATATCAGGAAAAATCCTTCTGGATGTGACATCCATAAACACAGACAACGCTGAAAAAATGAGTGAGTGGAAAATTTGAAAGCCAAGAAGCACTCACATTTATGTGTTTTTACTGCTTGACACATCATTGAACAATGAAGGGAGCAAACTTTTTCTGCCAAGTGAAGCAGGTAAAGAAAGTCTTTAATCCCTGGGTTTGATAATTTTGCCATATATAGTAAAGCTGAAGTTCAAATATTGCTACAGCAATCTGTCCTGCTTTTGTGTTGATGAAGAAATTCAAGTTGTGCCACCAAGTGCGGCATCTTACAACATCGATGTCGTTATAACATCAGTCCTCTCCATGATGACACAGGAAGAATACAAAACTTCCAAAACTTTTAGTGTTACTTTGCAACCCACAGGAGAGTGAGAATCTGTTCTTGGTTGTGCATTAGAAAATATTCATAAACTTGCAGATGTTTTACAACAAGGAACCCAGAAATGGCATGTTTCTTAAGTTCATCTTGCAATTCATCTTTTGCAGCTGGCTATCTATGGACTGTTGTTTCTGCTCTCTGATGGCTCAACAAAGGTGTATTGGAAGGGCAGCTCACTCAGCACTGTATCCCACCTAAACATGGTTTTGAAATGGATGTATGAGTTGTGTTAAAATACATGGAGCTTGGAGAAAATTTGCAAATAACATCCAGATATTGGCAAATAGCAAATAATCTCACCCTGAAAATTGAAATAAGCCATCTCAGACCTTTCTTCTTCAAACAGAATCATGCATCATAGTACAGGGGAAGAAGCCTCGTTGTTTGATGATGGATCTTTTTTTCTAACCCAACTGGCTACAATCTTTTGGATCTCAGAGGCTTTTTTCCTCCCTCTTCTCCTTCTCTTTCCTGATCCAGCATGGGTCAGAGCAGCTTTCTAAATGTAAAACCTTTTTAGCTGTAATTCTTCCCTTACAATTTCATATTTTAGAGATTAAGCCAGCATGTCCAATATGATTTCATCCCGAAGTCTGATTGCCACATTTCTATTCCCAGCATGTTGAGAGACAGGCCTCATGGTAGCTGTGAGCTTTCTATTCTGGACACCTAGTCTTTGATCTTCACAGCACAAAGCATGGGGAGCTGCACAGATAAATTCATGGAATAACTGCTGAGCAGGACAGGTCCTGTGGGGAAACGTGAGTTGTGGTGGTGCCAGCTCTGCTGTGTGACCACCAGCTTTCTCCTGCTCAGCTGTGACTGGGAGAAAGAACTGTACAAGTACAAGGGCAGGTAATTCTCCACAATGTACCTCTTCCCTAGACAAGCTTTGATTTCCCATAGTTTGGAGTTCATAGGTGGAAAGAGCACAGATTTTGAGGACACTTCTTCCAAAAGAAAGGCACATGGTAAGCATCCCCTTTTCAGTGCTTTTACAGTCTCTCTTCCCATCCTTCCTCTCCTGACTGTGTAAGATCTCTGTAGGATCAAGACGTGTGAAAAATAGCTCTGCAAGAAGGGCTCAGGTATTTTGGATACACAGACGTTGGACAGCAGTCAGCTTGCTGCTGGACCACACTGTAGTGGCAATGTCTATAAACAACCATTGAGTTCCTGGATTCCCTGGTAAGGGAAAGCCTGCCCACGAAAAGGCAGAGTTAAGGGAGCAGAGAGCATGCTAACAGTTTAGTTTCCGTTCAGACACACCTGGAGAATGGCTGGAGGTACATGGGCAACACAGTCATGAAAATAAATTTCACGTTGGATGTTTATACGGGTGAGGTGAGACCTCTGACAAAATGACACATCTGGTCTTGTCCTTCCACAGTATCCGCACAGGGCTTAAGGAAGTACTGGACTTTTAGATGACAAGATATTGGAATAGGAACTACGCACATGGGGCACTTAATGCTCTGAAGTGCTGACATTTTTTTTTACTAGAATTTTCTAGAGGACCACCAAAAAAATGAGCACAGTTCTTCAGGGCATCTGCAGAGCTCCAAAAGTTTCCCTTCATGCAAATCTTCATGTGCAACTTCTTTCAGAACAAGTTTGACCTTGAGAGAGAAATTTTTTGCTCGACAAACAATGTTGTTGCTTGGAAGACGACAGAGGTCTATTACACTTGCATGAGCTTGATTCTGAGTATATAAACCACTTGCATTTACATCCCTTGCTCTACTTAACCACAGTCAAGGACCCTTTAGTGTTGACACTGGTATCCCTCCAAGTATTTGATATCATCTTAATCTCTCTCCTGCCTCCCCTTATGCTGTCTTTGTCAATACCCAAAACTTATGAGTGGACAACACGACTGTAAACACATTTATTACAACCTTGAATCCCTTACTTTCTCTCCTCATTTCTCCTTTTACTGCATGTTACATGTGTTTTGTTTTCATTTCCTCAGAACAAGCAATAAAGCCTTAATTTTGTTCAAGGGAGGAGTGCTCATGACACTGAGCTTCAAGTATTCTGGCAGAAGCCATGGAGGGAATGCAGGCAGCCTGGGTGGGTGCAGTGTCTTCACACCATATCCAAACCACCTCTGGAGGAAGATTTCATGTGAAGTTTTACCTGCTGATGGATATGGTGTGTCTTTTACCATTAGAAAACTTGTCATGGATTTTGGATGGGTTTTGTGGAGTGATCCCTTAGTTCTGGGGTGTTGAGCTTGAATTTATGTACCCTGGGGTGGGGATGGAGGGTCCAAAGACCTCTGCTTGAAAAGTAGACAGAATCTTCAAAGTAAGAATGTCCGAAAATCACTGTCTAGTTAAAACAGGAATTATGGCCTTGACACTGGAAAAAAATCCTTTGGTTATGCAAGTCCCCATAACAAAGCATCTGAATCTCTAAAAAAGTGTTATTTGTTAACAATTTGAGGCACTCTAACTAATCTGACAAAATGTTGATCTTCTGTGTGGAAACTGTAGGCTTCTATTTTCATTTGTTCTCTCTTGGTTAGCAAACAAAGGAGGAGAATGTCAGAGCCACCTGACAGCTTCTGTGAAGAGAAGGTCCTGGAGAGTTTGAGGTAATAAAAAAGGCCCAGCAAGAAAAAAATAGTCATAACCTAAATTCTAAGCAAGAAAGGTTTTCCCAGAGATGGAAAAGTTACGATGAAACGTACCTTAGCTTGCTTTGCAGGAAAGCAGACCAGTGCCAAGGAAAAGAACAGCTCTTACAAAAAACCCCAACTGATACTTGGTATTTCAGATGGTGTCAAAGACTTAACCAACTCTGCTGTAGCAGCTCCTTCCCAGAGACCTGTGATGGGCTCAGGATTGTGTGATCCATGCTGTACACATCCTTCAGGAATATTCTGTGATTCTTTGATTCAGACTGTTCCTGAGGACTCATGGCTGTTCAGCCTCTTGGCAATGCTGCTTGACCTGCTCACAGTTTCCTCCAACGCCCTCTTGAAGGCACATGGAAACTTTCATCCCCATGTTCCTACATACTCGTAGTGCCACACTAGGCCATGTGTCTCCTGACAACTGGAATTACTCTGGAGATTTATTTGGCTGAAGAAGATATGCAGTAATAAGATTAAGGTATATATACATCCTATAGAGAGGGATATAGAGATGCATAAATGGGGAGCATAGTGACGCCAGGTGAGCAGAGCTGTCAAAACAGCTTCCCAGGTTCCAACTAGGGACCATATCCAAACATGATGTGACACTGAGGGTCTGTGCCAGTACTGCAAAAATGCACAAGAGATTTCTACCACCCTGCTGCAATCTCACACCTTGATCAGCCTTGACTTTTAATGAGCCAGGCCAGTAACTCATATAACCTATTTTGTCTGAAACATTCCTCCAGTGCCTTTTAGATGATGGTAGGTATTCACACTGGACTTCTGAGCTCCAAATATGCAAACAGAGGCCACTTAATTGACTACATGTCCTTCCAACACTTCTGTACTGATGTGATGGAATCGGGGTATGTTTCAGTATTTTTAAAGGCTGCAGGCTATCACTGAGGGCAACTGACACTGATTGCCAGCAATATACTCCACCACACTCAAGCAGCTTTCAGTAGCTTTTCCAGTTTCCTAGCAACGAGGCCAGCAAGAAGAACTAAAAGTCTTTCTTAACAAGCTCCGTTTGTCCAGAATATGCACTTATCACTGCACTGCAAACAGCAAATAATCTCCCAGGCCAGCAGATTATTAATAGAGGGAAATGCAAGAGAGAAGCCGATTTCAGGAGGGACTGTCCCTGCAAATTTGTTGGGCAATCAAATATTTTCAGTTTGGGGAGAAGGATGTGGGTTAGAGAGGGGCATAGATGCCCTGATTTGAAAGCTTCTGCTGGGCTTTTCTAACATGCTTCAGAGTTAATGCTGAGGAGTTTTCTGGGGCCACAGGACAGTCTCAGGTGAGGCGCTGTGTCCTTTGCTTCCCCAACAAGCCCAGAGTGCTGACTCCCACTGAATTTGGGGTAGAGCACCAGAACACAGCAAGTGAGGAATCTGTGCATTAATAAACACATGTATGTAAGAGCAAGGAAGCAGCCTCAGGGTTTAAAGTGCATGTGAGTGTTAACTGCTTTATTTCTTTACTTTTACAGAGCAGACTTACATAGCTAATTAGCTTCTTTTCCTCCTCCACCTCCTCCTTTTTTATTTTTTTCCAGAAGCCCAACTGCTTTTTTTTTTTTCCTGGCAAATGGATGTGTTGAAAGACAGCCCTCCTCCACACAGATACATTTTTTTTTCCACTACTTTCAACTAATCATGATACACACTGGATTATATGTGTAGCTCTGCCCCTCAAGCAATCATTTCCTTTTATGGCTCTGAAGGGCCAAAACCAAGTGACATGCTGAGAAAGTTAAATTCTGAAACTTTCCTAGACGTTCTGGAGAAACTGTGTCAATGACCAGAAACAAGCAGAAGCAGAAAGGAGAGGGCTAGAGAGTGACACTTAACCATCTGCTAATATTAGGAAAGAAAAAAACTGAGGAGAAATAGTAGAAAATTCTCAGGTGCTGTGAGAGGGCACAAGTAGCAGCAGCATGCCAGAATAAACAGAGGCACACACTGTCTGAGGAGTGGGACACGCTTCTGGCTGGCAGCCAGAATCCTGAACTCCCTGGCTCCCAATCCCCGGGGCAGGACTGCTGAAGTGAGCAGTGCTGGAAATCAGAAGGGATTAAAGCCATTAGGATTCATCTATATAAGAATATATAATGTCTGGACAGCAGACAGAGATGTATTAGAATGAGTTGGCTCACACTGCTTTTTCATTGCTTAGTACTGGAATAACTCTTTTCACTTTAATGCACTTATTCCCATTGATTTATGCAGCTATGAGAGGAGTCCAGCCTACCAAGCTCAAATAGATCTTTTAGGCTGTATGGTTCTGCCAGGAAAAGTGGCACAAACCCCCACATCTACAGGAAATACATATATATGTGTGTATCTGTCAATGTGCATTCAATTTTTTTGTCTAAGGATATTTATGTAGTCCTTCTTGGGTGCTCTCTTAGAAAGGAACAGCAATTTGAGGTGCTCTCTGTTGACTGAAGGAGCGTGATCATGTCAAGATTAGCTACAGATAACTAACTTTTAGATGAATCAAGTAGAAAAAGGCAAAGTCCTCCTGTTGTTAAAAGTCTGAGTTTTGTTTCCTGAAAACCTTACCCAGCTGCCTAGTGGTGGTAAAATAGCCAGCAGATAAGAGCAGGAGTATTCTAAGTGAAAATGAAACAATGCAGAGCCCTTTGTTACCGATCAAAGCAAGCAGAAGGTAATTCCCTCACTTTCTTTTATTTCCACTAGTTTTCTGTAATTCTAGGCAGTGACTGCAGGTTCTCATTGCTCTCCCCTGACTATAAGGGCAGCCAGGCTGGGGAGGCATTTCCAGGCTGCTTGCATATATTTTGGGGGATTATGAGTTTTGAAATTAAAAGAGCAGGCAGAGAAGCAGTTAATAAGATTTGATGAGAACAAGCAGGGAGCAGAAAGACAAAATGTTTCTCACCTCAGATGTGAATTTCTTTTTCCTTGAAATAAAAAAGCAGGATGTTCTGAGGAAGTTTACATCCCCAAACTTCAGTCTGGACAGTCCTTGAACAGTAAGTGATGGCAGAATCAAGATCCAAAGGCAGCTGTGTTTTGAGCTTGTCTCAGTACTTTGGAAACATCTGCATTCTTTATCAATATCCAGTAAAAAGATGAAGTAGTGTTTCTGCAGCTGCAGTAGAGTGATGTAACTAGCACAAAATTTTATTTCAAGTGTTGGCTACCTCTCATGCAGGGCAATGGAGGATGTTATGGATGACTGACATGCAAAAGGTATTCAGGGATTTTGGAGTGGTGAGAACTGAGTTTTTCATGTCACACAAGGTCAGAGACAGTAAAGAGACTGAGAAAAAGAAAGTCCTTCACACAGGTACCCTTCTGCAGTGGGAACTTGATCCCCGTGTTCTCCGGTAAAGACTAGAGAAAAAGGCTGTTTGTATGGAACAGAGGAACTCGAGAATTTACTCCAGATAAAATAAGAACAAACCAAAATACTGTGCCTAAATTTGATCTATGACTGATTGCTGTGATCAGAAAATACATGATTGAGCATTAGAGTGTGCTTTATTTTCACGCAGTCAGGTGTGGGCTGTCTATGCTGAAATAGTAATAAGAGGGTTTGATGCCATGCTGTCTCCTGCCTTGAGGACAGGGAGATAGCCATACCACATGCTATGCTCTTCTAAGACATTACCTTTTGAAGTTTGCCCATGCTAATTTATCTCTCCACCACCTAAAAAAAGCTAGAAACAACCTAGTACCTGGCATTCCAGTGATCCCCTTGATAAAGATAACTTTATATTTTAGGAATGTATTTCTTTAGGTGTCTGCTAATACAAAGATGGGACAACCAACTCTACATCATAGCTTACTTTGATGAGACTTTAAAGGACTTCTCCAAGCTCTCCAAAGACCAATTCAAAAGAATGTTACAGTCCAAAAAGATTTCTCCGCATGTCAGAAAAATGAGCAATGCCCAGTTTATCAGACAGACAGAAAACTCATTTGATTATTAATTAGCCAGCACTGTTCCTCTACTTTTTAGGGCAGAATGCTTAAACTATTGTGGGCACATCCTTCAAGAGGGAGAAACCTAGCACAGAACCAAACACAGGTGCAGTTCCTGTGCCAAGTGTGCAAGTCTGATCAATGGCCCTGCAGACTGATAATGAGCCACCTCATTAGCTGCATGCAGGAATATTTACCCAGCAGTCAGGTAATGGTGTGCAAAGCACAGCAGCAAGTAGGCTGAACTACCCTGACATCTACACATTGTAAACTTGTCCCCTTAATGCTGTTGTGTTAACACAGCAGCATGTCAACGAGGTGTGATACTGTATTAACCTGAATCGTTGTCTCCTCTGCTGCTGGCCTCAGACACCTTGCTGCAGGTGAGAACCCAGCCCTGTGCAGCTCCTCACTCCTGCACTTTGCCTCTCCTCCCAAGTCCTTGCTGCAGCTCTGTGGGTTTTGCTGCTGAGAATACAATTATGTCAGGAGGGAGAGTTCCCAGCCTAGCTCTGATGTCCTGAGAAGATATATGTGTGCTTATTTTCAGAGGTTCACTACTTTAATGGTGAATCATTTCTGATCTAGACTCTGGTGCACTACAACTCCTGATATGACTTGGCAAAGTAATACAGAAGAGCCCATGCTGCCCATTGATTGAATTGCAGTCTGACCTCTCCCAGCTCTACTCTGGCAACACTTTTGTTCATCTTCTTCTGTTCAGTATTAGCCTCCTCTGATAACCCTCGTTCCAGTCTGCCAGCAGTATTTATTACCTTTTCCACAGTATGGCTGTTTTCAGTTTTCTTACATTTCCAATTATACCTCACAGTTGCCATTGATCTGTTTTCTGTTAGCATGAAAATCAGACCTGTGATCTCTATAATTTAAGACTCTACCTTCATTAACCTTCCTTTTGTTTTTAAGGCAGACTATTTAAATTGATCTTTATTAAATAAAATTACAGGAGCTATCAATCCTCATGCTTCATGGTGGAAGTTGATCAGTGGTTAACTCAGGAAGTACGTAATTGCCAGAGTACCTCTATGTTAAGGTACTGTACAATTAGATGCGTTTCAGCAGTTTAATTCTTTTCCGAGGAGTATATGGCCACCATTACAGACAATATTCTGCACTCACAGGATCACTTGTTAATTTTGATGTAGAATAAGAGAGCAACTGGACTGGATGGATTCTTGCTGTAGCAACTCATCTCTCAACTGCCGCAGTGGTAACAACTCTCTGCTGATGTATTTCTAGGGCCAGAACCTCCGCTGATATGCAACAGCACACATCCTTGACCTTACATGATACAAGGATTCTCAGCTTGTGTAATTCAGCACAATCTGAGCAGTGACCACCTGTTATTTTGCCCTCTCCTGTGCCAGACAGAGATGAAGTTGTGACTGATGAGGTTGTTTATGAAGAGCACCGTTCTCATCCCACTTGAGATTTTCTGCAGTTGCAAACTGCATCTTCTGACTGCTGTGGTGATAATTCAGGTTCTCACCAAATGGGAATCCCGTACCATCCAGGCAAACAAAAATGCTTAAGCACAGGATGTCTGCATTCTCTCATGTATCTCCTCCTTTGCTGTGCTTCTATGTATCCTGGCTTCTTAAACTGACTTTTCACACTGTCTAAACATATTTAGACACAAAATTTTACAATTGCAGGAAAGTTGCTTTCAACATCCTCCTACTCTCATTCAGATCCATTCTCTTTTGCTCTCATGTTCTTATCATATTTAAGAATTCTGCACAAATGAGCATTAATGAACCAATTTTAAATTATTTTTCTACGAGCAATTTCAGCTGCAAGTCGCTTGATTATGTGAATCCAAATGATGTGGGTGGGGGGAGGGAGAGCGCAAAACGTGTCTTTGCTGCAGTAACCCGTGACCAATTTAAGTGCTGGAGCACAGGTATATGCAGAAGGGTTGAGCTGCTGCCTGAATGCTGCCTGCACAGCACTGGGTGAAGAGGAGATGGTACAGGAATGTAAAAGACGGGGAAAAACACATGACCACAGAGAGGCAGGGGAAACAAAAGTCGTTCTCCCTCTCTGTCTGTTCCTCTCTTAAAGCCCTGCTCTGCAGGATATGACATGAGTATCTGTAAGCCCATCTCCCTCTTTTGGAGGGGAAAGGCACTAGCCCAACTACCTGCTGGCAGAGAAACCTACATTAGGTGGTTTATGGGAAGGTGCTGCTTTGGAGGAAGAGGTGAGGGCACAGGGAGAGGGGGTGGATTTGTGTCACCATGCACAAGGTGCATCAGTTCAGTGTGGGAAATGATTTAATAACCATGTCTGTAAGGCCCCTGCGCATATAGGGACAGACTATCTCTTAAAATCTTGTGTGCAGCAGCTGTGTGCACTAATATATTGTTTTCCAATCCCAGGTACATTCTACACTTTTGCTCTATAAATTTTGAAGCTAATTCAGAAACGAGTTATTCAGTATTGCAATAAAATGTGACTGTTTTCTGACAGCTTTGTTCTTTTCTTTCTTCCTGAAGCAGGAACAGAGAAGAGAAACTGGTCTGGTGCAGAAAGCAATAACCACAAGTTAAACCACAGGAGTTCAAAGGGCTCACTCCCCCTCCAGTGGAAGCTAGAAACCAAATGGGATCGAACCCTCAGCAGCTGAATCTTGGCTTCCAATACTTTTGAGAATGAAGATGTCAGGCTGTGGCCAAGTTTGGGGCAGTTTCCACTTTGCCTTCCAGCTCAGGGACAGGTTTTAGTAAAGTGGGTATTGCTGACTTGGGGCTTTGTTGACAGATCACTCTGCAAGGAAGGTCTGTCTGGTGGTTGCAGAAAAGGCACTGGTTTCAAAACTCTTGGGTTTTTTCCTCCAGCTCTGCTATTGACTTTCTCTCTGACCTTGGGCACATCAATTCTTCCACTGAAGTAAGTGAGAACTCAATTGTATTTTACGTTTCTTTATGAGTCAGATTCTCTTTCTGCAAAATGAGGATCATAACACTTAACTACCTCTCAGAAGTGCTCTGAGGCCTAACAACAAATTAATGTTTAAGATCCTCAGATTTTTTTAAAAGAAAATTTCAGAGAAAAATGTTCATTTGTTGAAACTGAAAAGTTCTGAGATGAGGATTGTTTTCAATGCATTTCTTAGCTTCAGGAAAAAAAAAAGAGAGAGAGATTTAAAGCATCCTTTTGAAATAGTTTAAATGCCCTGTTTCAGCATTTTGAAAGTGAAACATTTTTGGTTTTCATTTTGAAATTACTTTCCATTTATTTTTTCATTATATTATGTGCTATAAATATGACACAAAACCAAGGCAAATTGAGGCATGACATCTCTGTTTGTTAAAAGTAAACTAGTTTGAACTACCTGAAAGGACATTATTTTTTTTTTCCCCTTAATTTCCCAGATTTGCTCTGACTGAGCATCTGGCACAATTTCAAAATCTACCAGGAAATGAGATTTTTGTCCTCCTCAGAACTGGTGAGGGCATGAAGTCTGCAACACTGACCCAAATGTGACACAGGAGGACTGCTATCCTGAGGAACAATTCTGCTAAAATTAAAATATCATAATAGAGAGATGCAAAGCCTGGGGGAGAAGACAAAAGACATGATCTGAAGATGTCTAGCCTTATGTAGTTGTGCCCACTAGACCAAATTTCCATAAACATGCAGGTATTTAAGCATTGGACCGGCAGCCCTCAATCCCTTCACAGTCTCTTTTGTGGGAAGCTTTTAAATTCTGTCAGACATTTGTAGGAAAGGTGTAAGTAAAGGTGACCCTGCATTCACAGGGTGAGGAAAGATGAACAACACAAGGTCTCCTCCAGCCCTGCAGGTTGATGCAATCGTTTACTTGGGCAATATGGGACCAGGAGGTGCTTGGGAAGGCAGGGGGCTACAGCAAGGAGACAGGCAGGAAGAGAGAGGAGAAACTGAGTTTCCAAAGGGCATGTGAGAGAATGAAAGAGAAGCAGAAAGGGAGGTGGCTGGACTCACAAGGCACATCAGCCAAGGGAGGAAGCAGGAGATAACTCCAGAGTTGTCTGAACACAGTAAATACTAAAAGCAAAACAAAATTCAACCAAAACATTTTCCTTAGTGGCCCTTGTGCATTGCACGTGTAATAATTTTTAAAAGAAATCAACTACTAAGAGCTATACTTCTCACAATGGAAATATGTTCTCAAGTCCTTTGCCCTCCACCCAAACTGACACATACCAACTCTTACTCATTCATAACCCATGCATAGTTTTAATTCCCCCCCCCCCCCCCCCCCCCCCNTCCTGTTTCAGCAGCAGAACTGCCCCAACTGTTCACCAGACAGGATCAAATCAGGGCTGTGAGCATCCCTGAGATGAGAGATCTCCCAGGCAGAACACAGGGATGTTCATCACAGAGAGCGGCTGATCCAGCGGAGCTCAGTGGAGTTGGACAAGCACCAAGCTGCAAATTAGATCTCATCTTTTGTGACACCAGCTGTCAAACATCTTAATAGCAAGCAGCCCACTTTATCTTCAGTTGCAAGGGATGCAAAACGCTGCCTGAGAGATGTGGCACGATGTGGAAAAGGTGCAGCTCCAGCCCTCCTGTCCCAGTGTCCCTCTGTGTGTCCACACACCTTAGTAACGTTGTATCAAACACTGCACACAAGTGTTGTGTCCACAGACTTGGGACAAGGGTGTAAATGTCACTGAACACTTTGCAAACTGATTTTAGCCACATGAAATCTGTGTTTGCACAGTGGAGTTTTCCAGCAACAACACAGAGCCAGCACCACAGTCAGTGGACAGCATGCCTGTGTCACCAATCCCATCTCAGCCCAGAGACTGGACATCTCCGTGCCCTGTGACATGTCCTACTAGGATTTTCCTGGAGATCAGATCAAAGAGAGCAAGGTGATCTGATCCCTATTTCAGTTGACATTCTGAATTTCCACTATTTATCAGCTTCTGTTTAGGAGGATTTCAGGTTTCATTTCCATATCTAGCACATAGAGACTTCCATTTATTTGACAGGTTGATTCTTTATCAGACATTTATGAGGATTTACAATAGACTGTACTCCACATGCAGTACATGACTTCACACAGAACAAGCGCTGACAAAGGGACGGGCTGTCCTCAGAGAAGTTTCCCCTTCTTTTTCCTGTCCCACCTTTCCTATGCTTTATGGAGGCTGGTTGCTACAACAAAGGCTGTGAAAACACTAACACTTTACAGGCACTTTCTGCTGGGATGAGTGATAATGGACGCAGGCCCATTAAAAGAGCTGAGGACATGAGGCTCTTCTGTCCTTGTGAGATGGGGATATAGGCAGCAAGAAATCTCCTGCCAGTAGGGTGAGCAGAGATGGGCAAAGGAAGAGGAGAAAGGCACTGAACCCTGCAGGAGATCTGCAGAGAGGAGGCAGATATTGGAGTTGCAAAATAAAATCCTCCAGGACAGAGCCTGCGGGGCAGGGATTTTTCCTCTTTGACAGCCTACAGCGTATGAAGCACAAAATAGCCTGCTGTCTCTGCAGACAGCAAGGATATTTGGAGATGTCAAACTGTAGTACAGAGCATGCACAAGAGGAACGGAGACACAACTAACTACCTCCCAGGCTTCTCATTTCTTGTTCCAAGCGGGAGATCCTGAAATCACACAAGCATTTCTTGCGTTCCTGCTGAAATCAAAAATACAGCTTTCCTTCTGCTTTGGGATAGCACATGGAAATAAAGCTTATTTGGTCTTTGTTATCTGTCCTCAGTTCAGATTCAAAGGTGCTTGGATTCAAAGCCCACATGTTTTCAGTTCTAGCAAGGGAATAACAGTGGACACTGCCAGGCATAAAATCAAGTTTCACATTTCTGAACTCCACGTAGAAGCAGTTTCTCAGATTCTTTCAGGGGTTTATAAGGACAGGTTATTTCTGCCGCATAGTTGATGATTTGCCTAATATAGCTCCAGTCTCATACTGAGATTTGCTTTCTGATTTGACTTTGATTTGACAGCTGCATTTGGTAGTCTGCAATGATCAATAATGGGTTAGCTTTAGTAATATAGTTTCTTGATTTTTAGTTCGAGTTAGTTAAGTGCATTGATAGAACCTGTAAAGCATCCAGAGGCCCATTAGGCTCAGTTAGGACACCAGGAACAGCTCTTTAAGTATAGTCTGGTCTAAAACTGCCCCATTCCCTGTGTAAGTGACCACCTGGGGAGAACAGGGTGCTACTCCTTGGCAGCAGACCCTGCAGCTGTCCTGTCCATGTTCATGAGGATGTCCTTGCTCCTTCTGTGAATTAGTTAAGAAAAGCAAGTCAAGCAAAACAAAAAACACAAGAGATCCTTTTGTGCCACTCAAGCTCACCAAACTGGCTGAGAGCATGAGGTGTGCTGGTTCCAGAGGCAGAGCAGCATCAAAGCATGGAGAATTCAAGAGAACCAGCTTCAATATTGCACCAGCAGGGAAAGTTCCTCCAGGAAAAGTGTAATGCTGCACTAAATATTTATTTAGATTTTCTCATTAAACATTAAGAGCGTTCAGCTGATTTAACATCATCTGATACTGCCACTTGAATTGCAAATGGTCACATCTACTTGGGCCTTAATGAGGTTTAATTAATTTATAGTCCCACCTTACTTCCCTAGTATTAATTCGCCTGCAGATGGATGTGATGCCCTTAGTCTCTCATTCAGCTTGAAGGGGCAAAAGATACTTTGAAATAATACATTAGAGTCTCAGCCAAGGTGGGCTTGTGATCAGGGCAAGGGGGAGAGATTATGTAGTGAGTGCTTGGCCATAGCACCTACTAGAATTAGCACTAACTTGCCAGAGCAAGCAGTAAATGGGTTGCAAGGAAAGATCTCATCTCTCCTTCACACAGGGCAAAGCAATACAGGGAGCATAACTGGCGCTGCCTTGTGACACTCCACACTGAGAACATGTGTGCTCTTGCAAGGGGATGGTTTGAGCCTCCTGCTCTGTCCATGTACTCCTAGACAGACATGAAAAGAAGAGGGGTACAGAGGAATGGTTCAGGGTGTTTGAGAAATAGAAGCACAGAAAGGGCTGCAAAGAGTTTGATTTAAACCCACTGGCACTGAAGAAACTTGCAGCCAAGTGCCAGCCATCCAATATGCAAGCACAGTTGGATAATGTTAAGGGTGATGGCTAGCTGCAAAAAGATTCTGGGTGCCTGTTATTTTGCTGAGAATTTCCATGCTTTTTGGAGAGTTTAAATCAGAACTTTAATGGGCTTTTGATGTTGTTTTAGTTTGGTGAATAGTTTCCCGTTGTATCTGCTTATTCAGTGAAATAGTAAGGAAGCGCTGTTACAGTGGAAGATGACAAGAGACTATAGAAGCCTATCTCAGCTGCATTTGCACAGCAGAAGCCTTTAAAAATCACTGTGCTATGAACAAGACATTTCCATATTTCACGGCTATTTTTGCTGGATGCCTAAAGTTGATGATACAGCAAAAAAAAATTGAAAGAAGGGAGAAGGGGAAAAAAAGTCCTTCTGCTGCTCCTTTCTTTCTCGCAATTTACATCTCAGCCATGTTGCTTGGCAAAGCCAACAAGGCAAAGTATGTTGTGGCTGTAAAATGATAAGCACATGGGCTACACTGTGGATGATTTCTCTCTGGTATTTTATTAGGAAAAATGGGGATCCGTTTTGAAGTGGAATATTAGACTCTTTTTTTTGCTTTGCTGCTCATCTCCAAAAACTTATAAGACCAGCTATGTCTTTTAGGAGAAGGTCAGAGGAACTCAGAGACATTGATTATCAATGTGTGTTCCCACTTAAACATATGGCAACAAATAATAATCACCTGAAGCCACCACTCCCCTTACTTATTCAGGTCTGCAAAGATCTACCAGGCTCCATAGTTTTTCGTGGTGTAAGAAAACATGAACAAAAATAGTCAATGAGGAAGGGCAATCCTGCTAAGTGCTGCTTGGTGAGTCTATACGACATGGTACTACAGTGAGGAATCTAAAAGTAAGTAAATGAAAACAGAAATGCAATTTCAAGAAAAGTTTCCTGATGTATTAATCTGTTGTGTTTCCATAGAGGCTTCTCAGGACTCTGGGACATTATGCCCCTCTGTGATGTTGTGCCCAAAATTATTGGTTGCTTTTCAAAGTCCCTAGAGTTTTGGTCTGGTTTTTTTTGGTGTGGGATTTTGATTTATTTTTGATTTATTGTTGGTTGGGGGTTTTTGGGGGGCTCTCTATCATCTATACTAATTTTGAATCATCTTTGACCATTTCTTGGGCACCTTCCATGTGTTTGGCAGTCTTTGTCCCCCCGGGAAAGACAGATTGTATACTGAAATGCTCAATTAAAAGTGTATGTCCTTTGCAACTACTTCAGTTCTTATGGCACCACTAAATAAGATGAGTTTGTGAGATTCTTTTCTCCAAGGAAGGATTTGAAAAGGCTGTGCAAATAGAAGACCAGTTTGTGGATGATGGAAAAGGATCCCATCATTCCCAGTACCAATGGAGACTCCCACTGTGCCGAGTGTTTTATTCCTGACTGGTGACTACCTGGTCATTTGGCATATAGCCCAGCATTCTCAGGGCCTTCCTTGGGCACCACAGAGGACAAACATCACTCAAGAAGCTCTTTTTAACCCAGATGTGTTGAAGCATCTTGTCCTTGCCCTACCTTCAGCAGCCATGAAGGGGATGAAGTTTTTCCTTTAGATCAGCAGACCAAATAAAAGCAGAGACCTGTGGTTATCTTTCACAAAAAGATTAAAGTTTCTCTAGCTTGACATTATTACAGTGACCACAGGCAGCTCTGGGCTGGATGAGGGGCTGCCAGTGGGGATGTACGTTTAAATGGTATGTTGAGATGTCAGAATAAGGAAAGCTGTTTCATCCAAAACTTTGGACTCTGGGGCTCAGGCATGTCTCACACACCCCATGGAGGAACTGAAATGGAGTCCAAAAATCAGGCAACTCCTCCTAAGTTGCTGAACATCTCTATTGCTCACTCTCTCCATCCATAAAACAGGATTACGTATAACACTTGTCTCAGATGGGTGTGTGGGGGTCTGTGTCTGTAACATACCTTGTGGCTGTTGGCTGGAATACACCATACCAGCTCTCACTGTTGTTACTAGGGAATAATTCTTTGCATATGACCAAAACAAACTGAAGGGGATTTTAGAGAGTGGCTCTGTGCCATATAAATTATGGTAATGCTGGCTCAGGATAAGCAAGTGGTTTGAACAAGTCAATCCTCTACTGAAGGCTGAAATACAGAAAAAACACATTTGATTGGTTTTTAATAGTGGCAAGATAATGCTCTTTTTTTCTTCGTATACTTTTGGCTCTGGGAGCAGTGGAAGAGCATTACAAGTACTCAGAACACTGAAAAGGCAAAGAGAACAGCTAACATTAATCTGACCCTCAACAGAACAGTGCAAATGCAGGCTGCTTTCATCAGATTTCCACTATGTTCATAGGAGAACTGGGAGCAATTCTAGAAATAAAATCCAAAAAATGGGATCTGTCGCAGATTGCATCTGCTGAAATACCTGCAGAAGTCAGCAACTACTCCTGCAGACTGAGGTGGAGTTTGTGGAAACAAACTAAAACTTTCCAACAACTAAAACTTTCCTGGCTTTCATCCTGTTCAGGTCAAAATTTGGGGGATTACTGGAGTTTCCTCAGGCTAATAGCAAAAATCAAGTGATGTAAAACCCACATGAAACACAACTGCAAATTACTTTTCATAAGGTCATACCCTAACACAGATGTGTCTAACACTAGAAGACAATCCAAGCCCAGCAAAACCACAGAATCCTTCCTTTCCCTTCACAGTTCCTGTTTTGATTCAAACCTCTCACTAGGCTAAAAGAGGAGAAACTTAAAACTAGGTCAGAGCTCTGAGCTCCCATTAGAGACACTGAGGTTGCTGTGGTTGTTGCCAGAATTGTCTTGGGCTGCAATCAGGGCTCATTGCTTACTCAGAGAGGAGCTGGCCCCCTGTGTTACAGCAAGGATTCACTGCCCCAGGACTGCTGTGGTATAAGGTTTAATCAGGTTAGCTAGGTTTTCTTTCTTGATTTCACAGCCTCCATTCAGCCCAGCAGATTATAAACTTTCAACATGTAATTGAACCTGACTCAAGGAGCCAATTGTATTACAGTGAGCTCTAAAAGGGAGAATGGCAGGGGCTAAAGTTTTCATTCAACGAATGCAATTTCTATGTGTAGAAATCAATTCAATTGACATCAGTTGAGCTTTAATGCTGAATTAAAGAGCTGCCAGGTTTCCCCCATGGGGCTTTTACAGTCCGGGTTTTATGAATTCATTAAAATGCACACACAAACTTTTAGGGAAATAGCATTACACTGTAATAAGAGCTACAAATCGACCATATTCCTTTGAGAGAGAAGTCTAATTTGAGTTGCCTAGTTGGCAAAATTGTTTTCCATCGCTTTGCATTTATTAACAGAGGGTGTCATATTTTTCCTTGTTTCCATTTTGGTTTCTAGCTGTTTGCGTAGCCGGGCAGAGCATCAAGTTTAGAAATATCAACGGGAGATGAAGTCTTTCAAAAACAGGTGCCCACCTAGGCAGGTGCAATGTTACAGGGCTCTCTGAGGCAAATCATGCTTCAGGACAGCGAGGATAGTTGGGCTGGATGTCTGAAAGACTCAGTGGACACTTTTAGATTGATGATCTCTGCCAACTGGAAGTTGGAGTCCCTCAGTTTAGGATGGAGGAGATCAGCAGGATGTCTGCAAAGACATCTGTGCTGAAGGAGAAACCAGCTTCGGTGAGAGCTGAAACTGGACCTGAAAGGGAAAGAGCCAGACATTTTCATAGAATATCTGGAGTTTCAGAGACCAGGTGAAGGTCACTGGAATTAATCTCACAAACTCACCGAAAAGAAGTAGTCTTGCAGCAGCCCACAGCTTCCATCTTCTCTATATTAACTGCAGGCAGTATAAAACTCACAAATATCAGTTTCCTCTGATTTACTGATAGTGGATGAGAAGCTGCAGGAGCAGCCACAGAAACCATGTGCATGGAAAAGTCCTTTGAACAGGTCAGCATTACTGGGTTGCTTCTGCGTCTGTGTTGTTGCACACATTGCAGCACTCTTGCTGAGAATGAGTGTTCACAGGGTTTTGTTAAGTATGCTCTCTAATTGGATTGATGACCCTGGTGATTGGAGGTCTTGACCTATCCATAAAACAAGTGGGGCTCAGAAAGCACAATTTCCTTGTCCTGCTGTTTTCCTAGCACGACTTGGCTCCAGCTTTTGACTGATGAGGGAGTCTCTAGGGCTAATTCAGCCCCTGTGGAGAAGGCACAGTTGATGTCATTTGGGATGGTGAATTTTGCAATGGGGACACACATGCCTGTGGAAGGAGACTCTAGAGACAAATCTGACAGGCAGCCAACCCTCTGTCGAGTGGTAATAGATAACAGTCACTGCCAACTCCCATTTCCAGGCTGACTTAGTGATGTGGAATGACTCCATATGCTCCAAACAGATCTGATTTCCCACTCCAATGGGTCAGGAGGACCTAGAGAAGCAACAGAAAGGGCCACAAAGGGAATCACTCAGGACAAGGTTCTTCACTTCTGAGGTTGAAGATACTGCACTGCTTCCTCCTGTGCTGGATGCAAACGTGGGTCTCCCTCCAAGCAAACAAAACTAAACGGCACCTCTTCCCCCAGAGACAGCATACAAATCATCCAGAGTGGTTTAAGGAGGCACATTACAGAAAAGATTTTATACAAAAGGCATATGCATCTGTTGACTACCTCTGCCTGACTTTCTAGATGCCAAAGTAGCCAGCAGATCATATTGTTACAGCTGTAGAGTGGGCAGTGTACTAAAGAATTGTCTGTGCCATTTCCTAGGTGTTTTGCACAGACTAAGTTTCTTGCAGCTATTTATGAAGGGTTGTGATGAGGAATATAGGAGATTAGTTCAAAGATTTTATCATTGAATATATTTTAATGCTGGGCAGCTAATACTATTAAATAGCAGATCATTTCCTTTTCAGGTGTTTTTAATTTTTTTTTCCCTATAGAGGTTTCCATACAACCAGGAGAAAAGTAGACTACAGATTTGCTGATGAGCCAGCTAAGGTATTAGAGGGGGAGGGGTAAGAGTTCTCTCCCTTTCCTTTTTTTTCTTTTCAGTGGATCATGCTGAGTCCTTCGAGACAAAAAGAAACTCTTTACACTTAGAGAACTCACAGGAGAAAAGAGAGAGCAAGAGGTAACTAGGCCAAGCATTCTTCCAATGAACCCTGGTGATCTGCATGCTGAGAAGAAAGTGTACTTTACCTGTATCCCCAAACAGTGTGAATATCCAGGTGGAAAGTTCCACCCAAGCTGTCTGGAGACCCATCAGCAACAGGACTGGTATCCTTCTTTTTAACCTGTAAATTGACACAAATGGGCAAATTACAGACCCAGCAGGAGGGATTATGCCTGAGGCAGGCAAGATGTGATTCATGCAGCAAAAGCATTGAGAAGGGAAAAGCTCAATGCCTCCATTCCTTGCCCAATCCCTTTCCCAGGTCAAGAAGCAAAGCTTGTTGGAAATCCTAGTTGCCTCAGCAGGACAAATCCTGCTGCTGGCCAAGACCTGCGGGCAGTGGCAGAAGCCACGTGCTGAATCAGTTTTCCTGAGGCCACCTGGCTTGTATGCCCCAATTTGCCAACGCCAAATGTAAGGCTCTCAAGCTCAAAAATCTTAGACACTTGACAGTGCAATTGTATATGCAGAAAATGTCTGTGACAGATAAACTGCTAGATAGAATTTAATAAGAATTGTTCTTAAAACCAAATGTTGCAAGAACCTATTCCAAAAGAAAAAATTTGGTTACTCTAAGAAAAATAAAATTTAAAAAAATAGTCCTCTTGGTAGTAACTGCTTCCCAATAAAATAAATTTGGAAACAAAGCCTAAAGAGAGTGTGAAATGTGCAAACATTAATAGTGCAGGTTATTGTAAATCTCTATTTATTTCCTCCCCCTCTCCTACATACTCCCACACAACCGCCTCTAGACCAGCTTGTGTCTGCGCTGGACGATGGTAATTCATGCCCTGGGAGACTTTCTCTGGTTGCAGCCAATGGAGAAGGAATGAGCAAGTTGGAAACTCCAGCTGCATCCTGGCTGTCGAAAGTGTTGTGGAAAAGAACAGCGATTCCCAACCAGCAACATCAAGGTGTGTATTTTCTTGTTCTGGGGTGCAACACTTGGGGCCATTCCCGTCTTCTTTCACCCCCGCCCTGCCCCGGGAGGTGATCGGGGGGGTGAGTGTTGTGGATGGTTCACTCATGGGGTGCGAGTGACACCCTGTGGCCACCTCTCCCTGGGAGCCTCTCGAATTGTCAGGGCTCTCAGAGAGCAAGGGATGGGAGTGGGATGATTTCAGACCTGCGCCGGGGGATTCCTCTCCTCTTGGAATCTACAAAGCGGCGATTCTTTCAGCGGGGAGGAGGAAGAGAGGCCACTGTTTGGCTCAAAAGGCAAATGGCTCTCTGCGCCTCCGTGAGCTTCAGCCAAACCTGGGGCTTGGAGTGGGAGCAGAGGTTTTCACTCCCCATGTGGCTAATTCCTTTTAATCTGCTGCTTTCCAGTCCGTGTCTCTGTCTGGTCCTGCAGAACTCACTACATAATGTGATCTGAGCATCATCCCATAGTTCTGGCTGGTGAACTCGGCACTGGCGAGGTAATGGTTGGGCTTGGGTTTGATGATCTTAGAGTCTCTTTGCAACAGAAATTATTCTATGATTCTACAGGTATCTTTGCTTGTGAGCTTGCCAGTTGCATTCTGACAACTGTGGAGAGTTGAATGTTTTGGGCTAAAGCTGGAGAATCACCTTGTACTCTGCTGCCCTAAATCAATGCAAAGGGCAGCAGAGAATCACTCATCTAATCCAGACCCAGATTCTCAGAGCAGTTCAGGCACACGGAGTGAAACCAGCATGATGGAGATGCAGGACCATTAATATGAAGTGCTCCCTGGCTCACCAACAGACAGATCTGGATGCATTCAAGGTTTAAGTAGATATTTACTCAGCTCTGACCCAAGCCTCACCTCTGCAAATGTTTCTTTTCATGGATAACTGCATATTTGGATTGGTGAGGAGTTTCTAATTTTTTACATGATGTCACAAAGTAATGAAGATGTTTTATTCCCAACACACAGAAATTATCATCCAATCCACCACTGTTTAATTCTGAGGGTGCAGAACATTCTGGTTTGCTATTGAGAGCAGAGAAGAAAAATATCTGTTACAGGAGGAAGAAAAACCCTACACACAATCACATAGTGCTGTGTTACCTGTCTGGATCAAACATTGTTTTGTTCAAAATGTCAAATTCTGGATGCCTGTGTTTCAGCAATCCAGAGAGGATTTAGCCTGGAAATCATCCTTCTGTCACTGAATTTCCAAATTACAGGGGGAAAAAGCAAGTGAAAGGAACTCTGCCTTTAGGTTTTCCAGCTTCTTCCATATCAACAGCAGGCCAAGAGTTTTTACATGAAATCACTTCCTCCAGCACAATTAGGTGTTCATGATTTTAGGTTTTCCTGCAGTAGGAGAGAGAAATTATTAATCTCTTTATTAGGGGTGGGTGGGAGGAGAGAGTTCAGTGTACATCCATTCTATAGAATCCTCAAACTTTGGGGTACCTGCCTCTCCTGATGCTCTCACAGCATTCCTCTCAATTGGATAATTTTAGAGCTTTGCATACCCACTAATGTATTCCGCAAAAGAGGGGAGGGGGGGAGTAGACTGCAAATTTGCATCTATTTGCACACATTTGCATATATTTCAGCACCTTAGCCCAGAACTACATGCCCTCCCATTCGGAAGTGTTTGTCCACCAAACTCTAATGTGAATGTGCTACCACCTTCCTGTATTCTTCCATGAGCAGAGGCAAGATGCAAGAATCACAAATACTGCTTATGGGCTAAATGCTCCATTTCCACAGTACAGCATCTCGGTGATTGAGTGGGTTAGCCTAGGTTATGAAATAATTTCATATCTCTTTGCTGTTATCCATCCTGAAACACATACCAAAGGCAAAGCCCTCTTGCATGTTGTCCCAAACAAGCACATTCTGTTTCTATAGGATGTCTGTCCACAGACCCATCTGAACTCTGCGGGATGTTCCCCACACTATCACAACTCTGCTCCTCCTTCCACAGGTGTGAAAACATGGAGAAACAAGCCACTAACTTGTAGGTTCTAGCAACTACATATGAACACCACACATTATATCCTAGAGGCTTTGGTTTTGACAGGCATTTTCCAGTGCAAGAGCACAACTCAATCATTCCCCATGTTGGGAGAGGTTATGATGACCATGAAAATCATGGTTTAATCTGTAGTTCAGTCATGGTCCTAGAGGATGGTGCATCAGGTTCCCAGGAACCAGAAGACTTTGCTTTCACTGAAAATCAAAATGCAACAGAAAACTAAAACAACCTACCCCATCATCTCCTTCTAAACCTTCAGCTTGTGAAAATCATCTTCCTAATGTAAAAAGCTGCAGTAATTAGGATTGTTGAATATACAGTACTAAGGAATGTGCAGTTCATTATTTTTCAATGAGAACATATTAAATTATGCCTTTTGATATCTCTTTTTGAAATGTGGATTATCAAATTTTTATGTGCTGGATGTGTCTGTTGACTCTGTCCATACATAGCAAATGCACTTAAAATGCTAACATTTCCACATAATGGCTTGATTGATGAGATTTTGTTTTAAAAAAGGGAGGAGAGGGAAATCAGATAAAAGAAGATGTCTTGAGGAATTTTGATAGGAGTATTTGTAAGTCATAATTCACCTAACTGTCAAATGACCCAAGAAACAATTGAGACTGTTCTGAGTAATCACAGAATAGATTTGGTTGCTGTGGCCCAGACTCTTAGCTGGCGCAAAGTGCCTTAGTTGCTGCTGCTTGAATGGAACCACTGCTTTACAGTAGGTGAGCTTTTGTCCCCCAAATGCAGCAATACAGGAAAACCTCTCTGCTTTGTCATGGGTGCAGCCGGTTTGGTGCGGTCACTCCTCCAGCAGCTCTGTCTCTGGGGGCACAGGGACTCAGATTGAGTTTAGGCTGAGTTTTAGCAAGTAGAGGAGATGGGACATCCACCCGGGATATCATTCTCCACAGAGAACCACTGTCCTTAAATAAAAACATACTACACCTGTCAGATTTCCCTTTATCTGTAGGAAGGACTAAAGATGAGGGCTCAGCCTTGGAAATGAGAAGTCTCCCGTCTAAGACTTGCCCCGGCTCCTAAGCAGATGGTGCATTTTGAAGAAACTGAAGCTCCAGTAATTCCCCTCATGCTGAAGACTCAGATCCATCATCCTTTGGCTTTTAACAGCCAGAGGGAGACAGGCATATCTGTGCTTCAGAATAGGGGCTGGAACATTAGTCAAGCCAACCCAAATATAAATCCAGCACCAAGTCTTTCCCTGCAGCTATATACTGTCTCCCATGTCATTTTAGACAACATTTTCCAATCTACTTTCTGATAACACTATCGTCAAATAGCATTTAGGACACTATCTCAATATTAACACACACACAAAACCCCTCTTCCTGCAATCAAGTATTTCCTTCCACCAAGAGAGCTACCAGGTTGTGGGCACATCTGTTGGCTTGTTTATACTTTAATGTCATCCAAGTAATAAGAGCATGAGGAAAAGGAAAACAAAACACAGAAAACCCTCTAGTGGGGTTGGAGCTGCTGTGTGTGCCTGTGGTAACTACTGTGAACATTAAGATGAAGCACTTCAAGCATGAATAATAATAAAAAAAATTCTAGAAGATAGATTAAAGCACCACAGCACTTTGTAATAGTATTTGTAATGCAGATAAAGCATTTGTACTCTAATTTCCAGCACCACCAACAAAATAAGTGTGCTTGGATTGCATTTTTCTTTCAAAAAATTATTCACATTGAAGGAAAACATCTTAAACTGGATTTAGAAACACAATGCAACGAGAAACTTACTCACTGTTATCAGCATGACAAGAGCAACCTGTTCCTTTGATAAATGGTGCTTGAAGAAAGACACAAAGCTCATCTGCTTTGTGTTTTAAGTTTAATTAAGTAGAGAATTAATGTTTGCAAAGTGCTTTGAGATCCTTCATCAGACAGAACTCACACGAGTGCAAAGTGCTTTCAGCATGAAACAGATTTCCAGGAGTTGTACTCACCTATTTATGTCTTTCTGACAGCCTGATCTGCAGCCTGAAGTGGTCAGGGAGAAGGTCCCTGCTGACTTCAAGGTGTATCTGATCAAGCTTGCAGGACGTGAGTCTTGATTTAGTAGGCAAGTCCCACAGAAGAGAGATGGAATACTTCCACACTTAGAGTTAGACATGTATTAAGTAGCTTGGTTTAGAGAGTATATTTTTATATGTGTGCTGTTCATTGAGTCATAGAGCTTAGGGGCAGAAAAGGCCATTAGCACAGCTCAGATGACCTCCTGTTTATTTCAGGCCATTACTTTTTACCCCATAGCCCTGTGCGAGTGTAACAACCTGTGTCAGCTAAAACACATCTTCCAGAAAGTGCTTTCGGACTTGTTTTAAGGCCAAGTGAATATAAGGAATCTACTATTTTCTTCATTTTAACCAGCCTCAGTGTTTAAAATGCTAACCTTATTTCCTTATGTCTCCACTGAATTTGTCTGGCTTCAACTCTTGGCCATTAATTCCCAACTACGTGTATCTTTCCACCCTGGACGAAAGAGCCCTTTAGCTGACAGAAATCTTTTGCAGGAGCATTTGCTAAGGTAGCATTACAAAGGCCACTTTCATACCTGGGGGGGGTGAAAGATCACAATTTCAGGTAAGAATTAAATTGAAAGAATTAATGTTATTCTATAGGGATCCGAATGTGGTAGGTCAGCAACAAGTAGAGACATCTGTGCTCAAAAGATCCCACAGCCTAGAAAGACAAAACCAGCCAGGTGAGGGAAAAGTAAGGCCAGGAATAAGACTGTCACTGGAAAAGCATCCTCCTAGCTGTTTTTATTGCCACTTATTTGCATTGGTAAAGTGGAAGGTGTAAAAACACCTCCTTTTCTGGGCAGTTACAAGCTGTGCTTGGCAACACTTGGTTCCCAAGAGAAGCAGCAGAACAAGGCTGGATTCTCTGAAGCAAACTCAGAACCCAGCAGGAAAATATCCCACCATATTTCCGAGCCAACATGTTAAGTTTTGGGAGATGTGGATAACTGTGGGCCCAGCTTCGCAATATTTCTCGTGCTATGGGAACATACAGTCAAAGTAGACAGGAACTGCATTTGGCCCATCACACTGGCAGGCAGATGAAGCACCGTGATGGGGACCTGCTGGAAGTTAGAAGCTGGATACAAGCTCGAACCTTGAAACCAAACACGTTTGGAAAGCCATATGCCGCCAACCCAGGCAGTGAGGAGAAACCGTCTGTTTGCTCAGAGCCCCGTGCAACTCCCACGCATGGCAACAGAGATGGAGCTAGATGGGGCCCCTGGAAAGTATCTCTTGTTTCTTATTTTATTATTATCTTTTGGCTCTCCTCAAAAAGCCTCCAAATGCGAAAAATTTGTGAATAGACAGGGGACACTTACTCCTGCATAAACATCCAGTGTTTCCATGTCCAGGATGCCAAACTGCTCTGTAATCA
Organism: Pitta sordida; assembly: GCA_013390025.1. NCBI lineage: Eukaryota > Metazoa > Chordata > Aves > Passeriformes > Pittidae > Pitta > Pitta sordida. The sequence goes on from WEKX01008750.1 coordinate 69,346, forward strand.
CTCTGCCAGCACTTTTGAACCACAGCAAGTGAATATCATTAGCAGCATCTCCCAGCCCCAGCACAAGAGCTTCATTTGCTTTACTGTTGGCTTGGTAACAGCTGCTGTTACTGTTTGAGGTGGCAGGAGGGCAAAAAAGTGCTTATTGCTTCAGAGCTCTTCAGGAAAGCCTTGTAGCATCCTTGGCAGGGTTTAACAGTGGCCAGGCACTCCCTGCAGCAATGTCCAGTGATGCTTTCAGGTTGTGTTCTTTGCTGTTGTAGCAGTGTCCTCGTCTCCTCCACACAATGCCAGAGGCCAGGGCTGGGCTGTGGTACCTGGAGCACCAAAAAAGCAAGTGGGAGCAGCCACTGGACACACACAAACCCTGACATACTCGTTGTATGTAACAGGGCAGAGATGTGCAGCTCTGGCCCACCCTGACATGGGGACAGTGAAAGTGGAATGTGTTACCCCAGCCATTCCTGAAGCAGTCTCCTGGCTTTTTCATATCCAGTGGGACAGGTGATAGGAGACACATCCGAAATGCCACTTGACTCCCTCTCTCAGTGTATCAGCCAAGACAGACATCTGGAAGGAAAACTGGGGTCTGTGTTCAGATTTCACCAAGAGCTCTGTGTAATGCAGCGTGTAATGCAATTATCACCCACCTTTAATATGCTTTAATACAGCAGACTGCACGAAATCCAGGTCTGGGTCCTATTTTTAATATGGTTTGAATTTCTCTCTACCTGCAGTTGTTAATGGTGTAAAGGGGTTCTCAGTTGTGCACCAGCCCACAGCACTTATCAGCTGGCATGAGAAAATATGATCATAGAATCAGAGAATGGCTTAGGTTGGAAGAGACATTAAAGATCATCTCATTCCAACACCCCTGCTGTAGGCAGAGATAACCTTGCACTAGACCAGGCTTCTCCAGCCCCTGGATGGGAAAGAACTGTTCAGAACCCTGGTCCTCTGGAACTTGGTGAACTGGCAAGAGGGTGACAGTTCACAGGTGTTCACAGCTATCACATCATGGATATCAGCAGTAGGTGAGGGTGAAATACAATTTAGGACATATTACCTGGGAAATGTGATTTTAAAAGTACAACAGCAACAAAATCAAAATATTTAACAAGGTTTATCCTGAGGTTCCCAATGGAGAAAGGGCTGGGGCAAACCTCACTGGCTGTGAACTCCTAAACCATCAGGGGCTAAGGGAAACCTTTAAGGAGAAATCCTCTGCACAGAGCACAGAGTTAGATACAACAGGGGAGAAATTAAGTGACAATACATAAGGATGCAATAGTTGACAGTGAACATCACTTTTCTGTCTATGATGGTAGGAGGAGCTGAAGCTGTGCCTTTATCCCCAGCTTAAAGCCTTGAACCTCAGCCTTGCAAAACCACTCGAGGTTCAGGTGACACAAATACCTTGGAGAGAGAGAGAAAAAGGTTTTTCCTGAGTGATTTTTTTTTTTTTAATGCCCGTGCTCTTTGCTTCCATCTGATTATAACCAGGATATTGCCAAGTTTTCTAGACTCCTTTTTTTAATTCTCTCTCCCCTCCAACTGACTCCCTCGACCTGCTACCATAATGCGCTTGCAGGGAAAAGCAATTGTGGGAACTCTCAGCCTTGCTGCATTGTGAAGGACAGGACTATCTCCGGGCTGCCATTCATTCCATCAGCCACCGTTTGGAGAAAGCACAATTTGCTGCAAGCCGATAGCGGCACGCTGACACTTAGCAGGATGGGAACGTGCTCCAGCCTGACAAGGAACAATCACACATTGCATTAAAAGAAGAAAGGGTACGGAGAGGAAAGAAGAAAAGAGGTAGAGGAGAAGAGAAAAAGAAAAAAAAGGAATTGTTAGCTATTCAGAAAATGCCCTGTAATTTGGGTGTCAGTACTAAAATGTTAGGTCAGGTGTTTTGATTGAATGTCAGTAGGAATTGTATGCCGGAGAGTCATGCTTCACATTTTACTGACAGAGCAAACTAATAAGAAAATATTCTAAAGTGGCTGATTTTGGTGCCAAGACTCTTTTACTGGTATCTCAAAGAAGCACAGGAAATGCCACTGCATGAATAAATATATTTTCCCTATGTTATTTAAATAAATATATAAAAGAAATTGAAAGTAAACCAAAACTCAGCTAGAAGAACAGCTGAGTCCCTGCAGCCCACTAGCAAGAGCTGGCAAGTCCAAAAAAGAAGCATCTTTTTAGTCTTTTTCTTTTCTTTTTTTTAACTCTCCCAGTGAGATCAACTTGATGATCTTCCCTCTACAGCCTATGTCTCTTTGGAAGAACAGCGCTGTTAATTTGCTCTCTCACATGACTGGATGTAATACACTTCTATAACCTTTTAACATTTTGCTGCTTGCATGCCATACCTGTGTCTTACTTACTGCTCATCAAATTATGCAGGGAACTCAGAGCCCTGCTAAGATGTTTTAAATACATCTGCATCAAAAATACGCTTCTGTAATCCAGGCAGCACAAAATCATTATCACAGCCTCATCTACATATTAGGATTCATTCTCTCAGCCTGAGAATGCAGCACTGAAATAGCAAAGCATAAAAGAGATAGAGAATTTTCCTCAGGTGATGCCTCATAAATCATCAGTTTCTAATTTACGGACTTTTTTCTCCAGATTTCCATCTATTTATTTATTTATTGCTTTCCAGAATACAGAGTAATTAATATTATCTTCTCTGCAGACAGGAAAAAAAAAGATAAAATAAAGGCGGATATATTGCCTAAACATGTTCACCAAGTTCTCTTCATAATGGGCTTGTGTGGATAGGGACAGTTGTGGAGCAGGAAGAATGTAAATCAAGTTTTGGCTAAGGACTTCTGAGTTCTATAAACAGCTCCTACCCCTCCTCCAAATGCTCTGGGTGACCTTGAGTAAGTTCATCAAACTTTCAAGACATCTTGAATGCCATGGACTTTCAGTGGGACATACTCCTCAATTCGGGTATTGGGCTCTTAAATGAAAATGGCTGATTTAGAAGGCTTTACTTCTTATGTCTCTGTGCTTTCACCTCTAACCCTGAAATGGTGTAAGTGTGCTCTGGGCTATAAGCTGTTCAGAGACTGAACTGTTTGTCCTATTGTATGCCTGTAAGGTGCTTAGGATGACAGGCTTTCCATTAGGACCAGCAAGATTCACTGTATACATAAAAGTAGAAGGTATGAAAGCATCAGGCATTTCATAGGTGGAAAGAAATATAAATGCATATTTCCTCAACCTGCTAGTGGTTTCCTGTGGCTCTGCTTATGGGTGTCCAATGTGAAAAAAGTTAAGGTGACTTGATTTAGGGAGAGTAGATTTTCAGCACTTTTGGTAAAGCTGAATGCCAAAAAAATTGCTACTGGTGATTGAAAATGTAAGCCAAAGCTTTTTACTTGCAAATCTCCAGTCCAATTCTGGCTCAGGCAAGCAGGCACTGGGAGTTGTTCCTGTCTGACAGTTGCATCAGTGGCATCTGGAAAATGAGCTTCTAAGTTTCAGCTTAATTTCTAGTGAATACATTACTAAAAGCCCATTCAGTGCATACATCCTGGTACCTACCAACTGCAATTGCCTATGAATCATCAGGGATGAGTTTGTACAAATGATGCTACCACAAAAACAAATGGTAGTGATTGCATCATTCTTGCCTCAGCACAGAAATCAGACATTAAATCATAAAACCCATTTTGTTTCCTGAGGCCAAGAGCACAGAAGGAGAGGAAACAGGCCCAGATTTCGGAATCTGGAGATAGATAGGTTTATGTAGCCTATGAGCTTCCCCTGAAATATTGCTGAGAGGTGCTTTGTGGACTCACAGAGACAATGGCCTCAAGGGAAACCAAGGAGAGAAAATTAATTATAATGTCAAAGTTAAACTGGAACAAAAGCAAGTGGAGGCATAGCCAACTGTGAGCCCAACGAACCTCTCTACAGTAGGAATTTTGCAGCAATTAATAGGACTGTACCCTGATAAAGGTTACCTTGTCACCGCTAACAGTATGTGATTTTTCCCCTATACCCATATCTATATCATTTGTCAGGAATGAACTTTAGTAAGATCCTGCTGTCAGAACTTATCACCAGAGTGACCACACACATGGTACAGTAGATGCAGTGTAAAGATCTGCTTTGATTTTCTCCTCTGAGGTGCCAAATTAGTTTCAAACATGCATTAGAGCCACTGGCACCAAGACAAGTCACGCAATACCCTGGCTGGACCATCCTCAGGAGCCTTCTCTCAGAACAGGAAGGAGAGGTGCAAAGACAGGCTGGTAAGAGGTGAGACACACAGATTCTGATGCCAGTTGTGCTAACTGTTTTTGATAACTGTGTCTGGGTCATGATTTTTCTAATGGTGCAGTCTCATGTGTGAAAATGCCCACACAACCACGTATATTCTGAACTTGGCCAAAAATTGCGGACTGGAGCATAATGAGGTGGGGGATCCCTGTGACTCCTGCAACTGCACTGGGTTGTGCAATTTAGCAAAAAAAAAATTACACCTATACATTTGGAGTCTTAAATGATCACATGTACCTTTCATCCCCCCGTGTCTTCATATCTTTTTCCATCCCACTCTCCTCACACCCATTTAGAAAAAGGACAGGACTTTAGCTACCTCACCAGATTACCTCTGAAAATTAATTAATGCTTCTAAAGAGCTCTGTGATTCTTTGATAGAAGGTGCCTCCAGCAGGCTAGGGAAAACACACCACATGTAAATCTTCAGAATTGCATCATGTATCTGCCATACAAAATAATTCTGGCGCTACGGGAAGCTGTAGTCACAAAGGTTTGTACTCCTCACCTACCACTCCCAAACAAGAGGAAGACGATGAATGAGGTCAAGTGACCACCGGAGCACGGAACAAATCTTTTTTCTGACATTGTTTCTACAGTCAATTACCCAGGATGTTGAGCACATTATTATAATCTGAACTAATATTTGATTCTATGGAAAGGTAAAGCCTGAGAATACTTTAGTGTGAGCACTTTAACTTGAAGAAAGTACATTACAGAACAGCCTGCTACAATCCAAGGTGAAGAGAGTAATGTGAATAGCCACAGAGAGAATCATAGCATCAGCATGACAGACCTGGTCTGATGCTTATTTCCTTCTCCTGCACTCTAGCCAGACTCCTAGGAAATATTCCCAGCTTCTCCTCTGGGTATTCTTATCTCTGACAGGGAGGTGAGGACAAGTATTGGCTGCTCAGCACTTCCTGGCACTGAGGCTTTATAGGAGTCAGGGATATTGAAACAACAGGAGCCTCCAAAGTATTCATGCACTGCAGTGGCAATACAAGGTGGAGGAAGTGGTAATATTTGGCAGACACGTGTTTATTAACCATTTTATAATCACAATACATGCAATTACAGTTTGACAAGACACTGCCGATGTGAACAACATCTGGAAGCATACTGGATTCTTCAGAATGAGTACAGTTTCATTTCCATTATTTGCTTCTGCTGAGAGTGGCAGTAAACTGTAGTTAATAAAGGAAAGCCAGCTTTTATGGGCTAGGAAGACAGTAAATATATGCAAAATGGTTTGTTGAATCTAGCAGTGGGGTGCCATAAGAGGCTTCATAAAGCAGAGATAGAGTTTAGCATCATTCTTCGAGGGCTGGGAGTGATGCAGTATAAATCTCTCTTGAGTCTAGTCACTGACTGCCCTGTTTCAGATGGTGTATACACAGCCAGTGCTTCATTCTCTGCAGAGTTTCTGTTAATCACTGTTAATGCCAGTCATCAGATCACTAATCATTTGAAACAAGAAGCTGAAGATATTAAGACAGAGATTCAGAACAAGATAAATAGCACTGATCTCTCCAGGGGCAGGAAAAAGGTCTGATGCTGCCTGGTACAGCACGAGGCTGTTTGCCTTCCTAATCTTTATTAGGATAGAAGCTACTCTACTGCGGCACAGAGAAGGAAGCAGAAAGCTTGAGAAACTTTCACATGGACATAGATATGGATGTGGCCAGACCCTGACCATGTCCCTTTGCAGCAGAGAGGAAGGGCACAATAAACCCCATGGCTATGCTCTACCAGACTTGAAGTCCACATGTTTTGCAGCAGTTTGACTACTGAGCTGCAAGGTGCCATAGCCATACACAAAATCTCTTGAGGAGCCTTGGTGGGAAGCCAAGATTTCTTAAGTCCCACATTGCTCTTCTAGCCCAACCTAATTCCTTCTGTTGACTACACAAACCTGAGGGCTGAAGGAACACTATTTTCTCTTGCCAAGGGGGAGGTTTTAAGAGCAGGTGCACAGGCAGAAACTGTGATTCTGCTGACGGCCACTTTTGTCTCAGTTTATCATTTGTGTTCCCGGAACACATCCTGACTTGTCTGAAACAATTCATTTTTCTGCTTGGAGCAAAGGCAATGAAAAGGTTATGCCTCTGTGGTGCAAACTTTCCATGTAAATCAGACCCAGAAGTCAATGCCTGGCAGCTACCTTCTCTGACATTGTTAAGATCCTGAACCAAGGACTTGTGGCTGCAGATGTTAGAGTGTGGATTTACATGGCAGTTTGGGATGTGGATCTCTGGCTGAATTTGCATGTACTACCAATGTCAGCTTCATTTCACGATGACAGCATTCCTTGGCCTTAAACATTTTATGATACAGGATCTGCCATTTTGAAACAGGCTGATCTTGGAAGTGTTGGAATTGGGCAGACTACAGTACAAATGCAGTACCCAGTGACTCTGAAAGGCGAGATTTGACAAAGTAACAAGCAGCAAAACTGGATGTGCAGGGGAGGAGGGGAAGAGGAAGAATGGACTCGTGGCTTGATCTTGCCCGGAGCTGATTTCAACAGACTCCATGGGAGTCAGGACTATTCCATACTTAACAGTGGGAGTTCAGGTAATTGTGAGATTGAATCTTACAGGACACCATGACTTGCCAAAGGGGAAGTCAAATAACATCAAAGCAATCAAAGGAATTCTTCAGGAATTACGGAGTGAAATTCTCTGACTCAAACAGGACCTTAGGCTAGAGTAATTACAATTGGTTCATGTAGATCTAAAATCTGCAAATATCACGAGTTATGTCCATTTCTATTTTGTTCTTAATTACAGGACTTTACCTTGAAATCCTGATCTGAATGAAGCAAAAAGGGGAACAGAGCAAAGAGGAGAAGCAGTGCCACCTGATGTCTTTAGAAGAAGGTCCGTCTAGAGACAGGGAGTGCAAATGCCTTTGTAGCAGATGTGTGAGGGCAAACTCCTGCTTTCCTTCAGTCAATAAAGAGACAGCCTCAAGCAGGTTGGTGAGATGGCCCCATGAAGTCTGGGTGTAAACAAGCCTAGAGATACCTACATAAAGAGATTCTGTCTGGCTAAATTCCTTAGCACAGCTCAGAGATCCAACACAAGCACCAGTGGGGCTGGTTCCAGATTAGCCACTGCTCTACACCATAGTACAGACCAACATCACAACAATTATCTCACCTGTCATGGAACAACTGTGTGTCCCCAGGTCTCCACATCAGATTACATCACAAGCAGAAGGCAGTTGTGAAATCCTGCAGGTCTGCAAACATTCATTTTACTAGTGATGAATGACAATGTGAGCACACCACCACTCCTCAGGCAAAAGCACAACTCAGATCTTGCCTTCAAGACCATGTTTCAGGATAGCCCTGAACATTTCAAGTGCTGTCTGAGCTGAGGAGTCTCCACTGTTATTCTAAAGATCTCTTTGGGCAGTGCTGGTAAATGCTTTGTTGGAATGGCAATGATTCAATGAATTGTTTAATCTTCCTCAGTCGATTCATGGAGAAAGGAATGAGACAGTCTGTTGTTTGGGGTGTTTTTAATCTTCTTTTTCTGTAAGCTTCTTTAAAAGTGAGTTTCTTTCCCTCTCCCCTCTTCCAGCACTGAGATACACCCACATGGACACACTCACCCTGGACCTCAATGCCAGTTTTTCCTGGTAGACTGGGTGATGTATTGCTCCTGGTGGATAATACCTCCGAGCAGAAATATCTGGGAGATGATGACCCTTTCCAGAGGATACAAGTGATCTGCTTTTATTTTGGGTAAAGTGCTGGCTGATGAGCTGCTATGTTAACTTTAGGAGCTAGAGTTCCTCTGCATCTTCCCCAACTGCCTGCCAAAAAAAATCACCCAAAAAACTTGCAAAGCATTTGCATAATACATAAAGGTTGCTTCTCCAGATGGCTAAACCAGCCTTGAATGTTTCTTTATAAAACCCCCAAATGTTGCTGTCCATTTCCTAACTCCACACTGAAGAACAGCATGCAAACCTCAGCCTCTCTGGAGATAAAGACGAGTGTTGCATGTAGTTTATGCACTCTTGCATCATCCTGATAAAGGTATTATCCACAGCTTGTATTTCTTCAGCTTCCTATGGTTTTTTTCCAATTAAATCCTTATGCATGCAAATAAGAAATTCTATATTCCTTCATTTCAAAAGCAGAAGGTAAAGCAAGCCCTCCAAAGCCTTGCTTAGGAGTCTCATGGAGTGATTTGACTTCCAGGACGGACTGAGGACACGGTATGTCTGATGTAATATCAAGGAATGGAAATCACAATTCTGATGAAGTATGATTTGTATCAAACCTATGGAGAGGTCTCTTCAGCCTGTCAGCACAATAGTGAAGCCAAGTTTATGCTCTAAGACAGTGTATAAATCTTCCTTCTGTCAAAATTCAGTAGCATTGGATCCAGAGTTTAGGTTTAGCTTTATTCCAGAATATACACACAAATGTAACATCAGAAGGTAAATAAGACAGTCTGATGGGAAAATACTCATCATAATTTACCCTTCTAGGAGAGCAAATAAAGAATTTTCCTTCACTCTGAGGTATTAGAAAATTGCCTTAATGGAACTACTCATTAACTTAGTCTTCTTTCTCTGAATCATCAGCTCTGTTGTAATTTCTACCAGACAAAAGGGTCCCATGGTTAATCTGGTGAGGCCAGAGAAAGGATATTGCAAATTATTGATGTTATTTTATGACAACCTCTATCCTTCATCCTGTTTGATCCCCTCCTGTATAGTCTCCTGATCCTGTCCTGCCTTCCTAAGTTTGACTTTTGGCTTTATAGCGTGGGTCCTGTCTTAAGGCTGTTTTCTAAATGGGAAAGATATATAAGTAAAATAAGACATCACAAAACTAGAAACTATTTTTCTTATAAGTACCAGACCCATAATTACAGATATTATTCTGGTTTACTTACTATATATATATGTTCTTGTAATAATCTCCTTCAGGTAGAACTAGCAATGATTCCTTAAGCCCCACTCCTAGAGACATGTTGGGTATTTATGATGAATGAGCTTCCAAGAGCTCAGATATTTAATTTGCAGCTACCATGGCTAGTGATGATTAAGATCTCTTGTTTCTACAGTGTTTCTTAAATAAAGTGTAAACATTTCCTGCCCAGTTCTATTAAATAGTGAGACATGTGGGAATGCTAATGGAATTGCTAAAAAAGATACTGAAACTAGCCAGGCACAGAGTAAATACACATGATGGCACATATATGCATCTATGCATGTAGCTGTGTTTGTGGATGTGGAAATAATGCATGCTCACACAGATACAGATATATAGGCAGCTATATGTACTCCTTCTGTCAGACTGCAAGTAATCTTAGTGTCTGGGGATTTCCACTAAGATACCAGCTTAATTTCCCACCAGGAAACATGGGGAAATTAAAATAACATGTCTTGGTACGTGGTGAATATAATTCCCTCTTCACAATTGATGAATCAAATAGATAGGCCTAATACTTGCAGAGAAGTCACATGAGAGAAGGAAGAGGAACAGGATAATAGGCAAGAAGAAAGCCCAGTTCACAAATAGCTCCTACCCACCGCAGCCCTCCGGAAGGGCCAGCTAGGTTTGCTCCTCCTGTAACTGCACCATACACAAGTTCACTGAGCTCTGTGGGTGCTTGAGGGAAGCCTATTGCACTGCAAGTTGAAGCAGGAGAAAATTTCACGCCCATGTCTGGGGATCCAGGTGTTCTCCCCATCAGCCACTACTTTTAGCTCCCTCCCCCAGCTTCCACTCCCCAGGAGGATCAACCTATAGAATCCCATAACAATGCCTATCAGAAATTCCAGAAGTTTATTAAAAGCTGTTTTTCCTCATTCCTTGGCTCACAACTTCTGTTCTCTGTCTGCAAACTACAGATTACATGAAGATTCCCCAGGCTTTTCACAACACAATTTTATATTCTGTATTTCCTTGAGTGTACAATATAGCTGACTTTGGCAGAAATTATCCCAAAATGTTGCAGACCATGAAATGTGAATTTTCCCTGTGAAGTGACTTTCTTTTCCATCTCCTCACTTCTCACCAGATATTAAAGCAATACTTTAATCCTTCTTGGTTTTGTGCTCTCCAGATACAGCTGATCTTTTCTCCTAGACTTCAGTCCACCAGACAAATATCTATATATATTTACACACATCCATACATCTATATACAGCTGTAGGAATTAGCAAATAACTAAATAAACAAATAGAAAAACCTGTTACATGCTACAACTGCTTCATGAATTTATAACATATGGTGGCAAAGCACTATAAAAACTGTAAACTATAAAGAGGGTTACACAGCCCCATTCATTTATCATGTTACGATGAGTAATTTGTGCACTAGGCAGGAAAGAAAAAACCCACAGTTGGAGAGTGCATATGTATTTCTGAGGCTCACACTAGAGAGCCTTTTATAAAACACACACATGATTTGAATTCCAAAGCGAAAGCACTAAGAGGCAATGCATGGACTAATATTGTTCTAATGGTGTGTGCAGAGCTTAAGAAGCTGACCTCCTTTACTGCTAAGAGGACTTTCAAACAGCCTGGGTTTCTGTACAGCTCAGTGTCTGTCCATTTAGAAGCTGAGCTCTGGTCTACAGCTATAAAACTTCTCCTTAATGTTGTTACAGAAATAGTAAGATGGTGACCAAAGAAGAAGGCATGGCTGGGTGCTCCTTCCACTGATCATGATCAGGTTTCACTCTTTTTGCCTCTCTTCACATGCCTGGTAGGGGTTATGCTGAGCCACATTCCCAGGTGGGTCCAGGCACTCATGGTCTAAGCTGTGTTTTATACTTAAATCCACATATTATGTAGAGACAAAACAAGAATGGTGATGTTAAGTGCTATATTTCCCTAGAGGGTTTCTGACTAGTGCTGTGCCTCACATAGGGTATTATTAAATCCCCTGGATTCTTCAGATAGCACAGAGATCCATAATTCACATCTACCTGTTCCTGATTTGACATTTCATATTTTTTATTTCCAGTTGGCAAAGAGCTTTTATGAAACATATAACACATGCCACATGCTCTGTCCTGGAAATGGATTAGTTTTCCCAATGGGGAAAGTGAACGATGTAGGCTGTGTCCCAGTTGTCATGTCCCAGTGCAAATGGTTAAGATCTTCTTTTTGTCTCAGCAAATGCCCTATGGAAGCATGAGCTGGGTTTGGGCCCTTGGGTCATTGCTAAGCAGTTTCTCTTTCATCCTTTCCAGCACCAGCAGACACAGCTTGAAACATGTATACAAGATGCCACTTTACAGCATCCCTTATTCACTGGTACCTTGGAGACTCCTGTTCATTGAAAGTAATAAAACCAGATCATCAAAAAGAATTCTTTTGAACAGGCTTTGGGCTCTGCTGTGCTACTTGGTTACGGATATTCATCTTCCTGGAAACTGTGCTGTTTGATACAGCATACCGGCATGAAAGCATCAGCTGCCTCCCTGGTGCATTAACCCCTCGAGTGTTGAAATCACGATCCTTGAATAGCAAAATAGTTATCACTTATAATTGCTTGAGGGGAGAAGCAGATTTTATTCTCCCAGATGCACAGAGGCTGCACACTGGGGTCAGAGGGTTTCCCTATTGTCATCCTTCTCCAGTGATGCAATGGGCTGTGCACAAAAGCGAAGAGGGAGCAAAAAGAAGCAGCCTCTGTTGGTTACAGCTACAGGCAGGCTAAGGTGACTCCTGTATCAAAGAGTGCCACAACACTTAATCCACACTGAAAACACAGATGTGCTGAAAACGCAGGCATTCTGATACTTGGGGCTTTAACTTTCTGTTAACCTTACATTATCTTGTGATCCTATGTACCTTACAGAGCTCTGATATCAAGGCTTTAACCCAAACCCCTTTGATTTGGCAGGGGAAGAGTTGACACCATTGTCAGAGTTGCCAGGGTTCTGGTGCTCTTTGACTGCATCCAAACTCTCCCTTCTTTCATCTTTCTCAGCTAGAAAGAAAAGAGGGTAAACACTGGCACCTTGAGCTTGGGTGCACAATCCTTGAGTTTCATTTCTCTAAATCTAGAAAGAACAAGGATGTTGCAGCTGGGCTAATTCCTCCTGAGTTTTCTGTCTGAAAATTGTCATAGCTCACTGCAGACTATTTGCATCTGTTTGCAGCTCAAGGAGAACCCCAGTCTGAACTGCTGCTTTGGCCCCTGTAGGGTTGCTGTGTGCCTCTGCCCTGAGACCAGTTTGTTGTGTTCCAGCTTCACCCTGGGGCAGCAAACCCAGGTTGTTTGCAGAATTCCTTCAGGAGTACATATGCTAGGCTCCAAGATTGTCCCTTGAACTGCTGCTTGTCCGCAGCTGGGAAGGAGCAACAGAAGAGGCCACTCTATCCATTTACCTCTTCCTTACTTTCTTTTTCCAGACTCCACTGCCATCACCCATTACTGGGCAACACCAGGGATTTGGGTGAGATGTTTATTTGATATGACCTGGTGCAGGTCGCCCTTGTGCTCTGTCTCTCATACTGCACTGATGAAACTCCTGTGCTGAAGATGAGTGAAGAGAGCTTTACCTTCCTAACTCACTCCTTATTTCATAACACTTCCCTTGTGAGCCCTGATGTCAGGGAAACATATGGTGCCTTTTTATCATGGCCTGAAATAGATGCAAAAAATTGCCCCCTTTGAGCCTCCCTGTCATTTCCCTGACTGAACTTGAGCCATGTCTGCCCTGCTGAACACATGGCACCAAAGAGGCTGTCTCCGGCTTCAGATCCAGTGCTTGCATTTGCAGCAGCCTTCTTTTCCCAGAACAGGCTCTGCCAGGGACAATGTTGGAAGGAAAATGGCCCAAGTTTCAGATCAACTGAGAATAAATCAATGCAGGATCCCTGGGAAGTCATTTTTACACAATCGCTCTGCACTACAACAGCAAGCAGAGGAACAGGAGAGTAGTAGCTGTCATTGATCACACCTGATTACTTATTAAAGTTTGTAAGGAAAGATGTTGGAGGAGAAAAACACCAGGAGCACCTTTTATGACTAGACTAGAAGGTGTTGGGGGAAAAAGGTGGGGAAATTGCTTGAAATAAGACTCCTACAATGTTCTCTTATGTCATGGCCCCACATATTTTTCCCTAGATTTGATCAATAGTTTGTGTATTCTGAGGTTAAGGTTAAACCGCCAATTGTGAGGAGTCTGAGTCGAGCCAGGATGCAGGCAAAAATATCTTCACAACCATTCCATGAACAAATACAATAAAAAGATGCCTCTTAAAGAAGCACATGCATCACTTTGCTTCTGCTCATCTCTGTATAGACCTCTGTATATGGTTCTGTGCATGTGTCTGAGGACAGGTAGCTCTCCGTCTGCATGTGCCAGCATGTGTTTGCACATACACATTAGAAGATAAAGATCTTTTTCCGTGTGGCAGTGTCAGTACAGGAATTGCATGTATTTACATCCACAGGCCAGCATGTCTCCACACATGCACATGTCTGAACACAGCCCCCCAAAAGCACTGGTTTGTTTGCAGAGAGCCTAAAGCAAATGGGTCCTCAGCAGAAAAGCTCGTAAGCTACTGCAGTGTTAGTTAAGAAAGTAACATCTCTTCATAAAATCTAAAATAAGCCCTAAATCAAAAACAGTACAAAACAACTCTAAGCCCTCAGGCAACTGCAGGATTATACAGTTGTGAAATACATTATCCAGCCTTTAAAGTCATCTTTGACTATGTGCCTGGGGTCATCCAGACAGCCCAGACTCTCAGCAACACAATACCAAAAAAAAAAGTTAAGCTTGCAGATGTTCCCAGGAAGGCGGTACATTGAGGTCCATGTTCTTCCTGCAGGGAGAGGCCAATGGGATTATATTTGAATTTCTTGTTTGCCATAATAATGGCTCAGCAGAGAATAAGTTCCAACACAAACTGCTGTTGCAGAGAGATCTACTGCATCTGGTGGTAGGAAGAGAAAAAACCAAAGAGTTACTGGACTCCTGTGAGTGAGTCATTGCATCAAAGGCCTGGAAGCAGATAGGCTATTCCTTAGCAATAAAGAATCAAGACAGAGTAATTTCCAACAGCAGTCTTTAGATAGATTTGCAGGTAGAGTTTTCTGTTTTATCCAGAGCAGGCAGACCAACTGCAGCTTCCAGGTTTCTGGTTAGCCAGTCAAGCTTCTAATTGGATCTCCTGTTGGCCGTTATCTGAGACACACCAAGGCTGGGAGCAGGGGGCCAGTCTGCTGCCCTGCCAATACAGCCAAGCCATCAGCATCTTCCTGCAGTGAGATCCAGGCAGAGAGAGGGCTATGTGCAAAAAGTCAGGCAATGTACCACATAGTCATCAGTCCAGCCCAAGGTGGCAACTGACCCAGCCAGTCTTGCATGACACTCCCATATTGGCCACTCCAGGTTTTTTTTATGCATGGGTAATCTTGACTGTCCATCCCGAGCCCAATCTCTTTTATACTTCAAAAAAAGCCCAGGAGAGGCCTGGGATCTTCACATTGAAGTGGTGTGAATTAGCTTGTCAGCAGCTTAACCAAAGGACAAGCCAAGCCAATGCTATCAGCACAGCTAAATCCAGTTTCAATTCAACACGCAGCTGGATAATTTAAGTAGAAGAAAATAAGGGAATCTCTGCAGTTCTTTGCTTGACATTACAAATGCTCAGATGAGGAAGTCCACGGGTTGTGGAGAAAAGAGGCTTGACATGATACCATCTCAGGGGTACATTTTATGAGAAATCTCAAATTCAGAGAATGAAGGTGTTGAGCTGTCCCCAGCATCCAGGCAGGATCTTCCAGGCAGTAAGAGGAAGCATGGCATGAGAAAAGGATGTTTTTCTATGGATAGCATTAGGTCTCAAGGATTTTTTGCACATTCCGATGACTTAAATGGCAGGAGGTTGTTTCTGTTGATTGCAACACACATTTGCCCATTCCCTTCCTTGCTTACCAGGTGCTGCAACGCTGCATTTTGTAATTCTCACTGGGGAAAATTGGCATGACATCTATCTGTGTACAACATAAGAGCAGCAAACACTGAAACGAGTTCAAAATCAAATTTCCATGAATGTAAAGGCCACCTCAGGATCAGACAGGTGGCTTCACTCCTGTATAGCAGGCAAGTGCCAGAACACCTCATCCAATCAGTTCTGGCATGAGACACACAGCAATCTCTTCTTGGCCTGCCATCACTACTAACCTGAAGACCAATTTCCTTGGTGTGAGAACTAAGGAGAGCAACTACTGCCTCTCAAGAAGTGATGAAGTCCCTGGCCGTGTACAACATGTCACTGCTGTTCCTTACAGGGTACAGCTGTGAAAGCACTTGCACTCAATTTATCCTTCTGTTGCTGGAGATTTACAGGAAAAAAGTGGTCTGTGCTTACCGAGGAGCAGTGGGGATTGTCCTGTGAGCTGTGTGTTTCTAGAGCTGGAGACACCTTTGTTTCCATGACTGCCTGCGTGTGCAGCTGACCACTGCAGAGTCCCTGTTCCTGTGACCTTGGGTTCAGTGAGGCAGCTAATAAGTTTGTGTTAGCATAAGCAGAGGCAGTAGCAGTCAGAAAAGACATTAGAAATCAAACTTGAGGAAAAGAATAAGGGGAAAAGAATTCATTAATTTCCTCTTTGCAATGACACATGCTTTCCACTCACTTTTTTAAAATGACATTTTACCTGCTATTAGTTTACTGTGAGTATCTCTGGTGCTGCCTTCCCTCCCCACAGCCGGTTCCCTCAAGAACAAGATTAAATTTAAGCTACTAAAGTTGGACCTTTCTGAGGTAAAAAGAATCTTTAAAAATGGATTTTTTTAAAGGTCATTTTGAACTTTATCTGAGCACACATGGAGACACAGGCCATTCAGCTAAATAATGTCACCTGACCACCTCCTGTCACCATTACTAGGATAAGAACATCATTTATGTGATGGAGAAAGAGGAAGGCTTTCTGCTCATTCCTTTTATTCCTCTTCTAATTTGGGGGGATTTTAATGCTGTTCACTTTTATAGCTGCTTTTCCACTTCCTAATTTCCTCAATAATTCATAGAAAAGGTCATGAACTTAAACTGAAAGAGGACATACTGACTGTGACCCCAAACAAGACAGACTGCACTCCCTGCTCCCATGATATCAAGCTTCATTCTCTAGGGCTCTATCTGCATGTCCTGCTACAGTCCCTTGACAGAATGGTGTTCCAGCAGTCCATCCTTGATCTCTTTTCCCTCTTCCAGAAATCCAGGTTTATGAATTAAATAAAATATAACCTATTACTATGTATCTAGGCACATGCTTAAATTCAAGCACAAGAAAAATCTAGCTGATTTCATGAGCCTCGTTTGTGAGTTTATGCTTCACTATCCATGGGTATAGTGTGTGGAACCAAAGCCCAACTCCAGACAAAGCTCAGGGAAGTTGAGTTTTTATCCAAGCAGTGGATACTGACCTGAAGCATCTAGAAATAATTAACTTAACATTATCTTCAACATTATCTTGACAGAAAAGGCTGGCATGGGGAGATGGTTTTGAACTGCCAGGTTCCAGTCTGAATAAACACAGCCTCTTTAAACCATGGATTTCATTTCCAGATGTGTCAGTTCCACCTCCCTACTGTCAGCCAAAGGTAAAGGGGATTGCACAGAGCTTGCTGTGTGATGAGCCCTGTGGCAGGGTTCAGTGCTGTGAAAACACTGCACAGTATTTACTGTATCCAGTGCTCTCTAATCATGATTTAAACAAGGCCGTATTTATTGAAGAGACACTTAAAAATGTCCCATGGCATGCTTTGTGGGAGTGGGGACTTCCTTCAAATGGAATTTCAGCACTCCAGCTCTTCCTGCAATGGCAACTGTGTCCCACTTCACAGCTGCCCGGTCTCTTTGTACAAGCTTCCCTTTAACAGCGTTCAAATATTTAATTTGCCAAGTGCTGTGGGAATCCCAAAGGTTTGGAAGAACTATCTATTATAAATGACAAAACATGACATTATTATAGGTAGCCTGCCTACTCGATGTCATCTGTGTTCTACACTGCTCCTTTAATGAGGCTGTCTTTCACATCCTGTACATAATAGAAAAAGATCCTGATGCTAGCACTTCCCAGGTACTCTAAAAATTAAACCAGCTAAGTCGTTAAATATAAAAAAGTCTGCTTTCTAAATCCTAAACCCCTCATGTTCCGAGGAAGTGCTTTTAATATTCTGTTATTTAGTTGTACAGGCATTCAGGAGGAGGCTGCTCCCAGCCACCCAGTGCAATTCAGTAAGTGTTCCCCTGAAACCTAACCACACAGTGCCCTCTGCTGCAGTTTTCTCTGACATATTAAAAGAAGAAAAAATGAACAGAACAAAAAAAAAACCCAACCCAGACGTGCTTTGCATCCTATCTTCTGGCTCAAATTGAGATAAGCAGATGGTTTGTTAGTACTTATCAATGGCTCAGTAACATCCAAAGTACTACATAAAACACTTTAGCCAGAGAAAGTCAAAATAACAAAATGGATTCCATAAGAGGGAGAGTAAAAGCAACTGAAAAATCAGGTAGAGACTGCTGAAGAGCTAGTAGCTCGCTGCCTTCACCTGGCTGTCCCTACTCTCCAAGCAGAGCTCCAAACCAGTTATTTAAGATAAATAACTAGTTGCTATAGTCTTGTTGCTTTGTTCCTCCCACTACCCTCAATCCCATCCACCATATCCTCAAAACACTTACAAGAACTATGTGAACAAACCGAGGACATGCAAGACTGGCAAGACCAAAGACCAAACTACCGGCACAGTCCTGATCTCAGGTAATCCACATCAGATGGAGCTGACTGCAAGCAGCACCCCCTCAGGAGAGAAGGAGGGGCTGGGAGGAAGTAATTTCTGTCATCTTACTCTTGATTTTGACAGCAGTGGTAGCACTGACATTCCAGGGGACAGGGATCTTTGTGGATTACTGCAGAAGAGAAGGACAAATGCAAGACAGCCTTGGGAAACCTCAAGGCCAATGGCAGCACTTTGGCAAATCTTACTTTGAGCTACTATCACTTTGGGCTCAGTTAATTAAAATCAATAACTGCATTTGTTTTGATTTGGATTTTAGGCCTTCACTGAACGGTACTAAGGCTTTCTTTCACAGATTCACTAATTATAAAGTCAATAATTTAAAATTAGCTAAACATAGTGTGAATATTGTCTTGGCAATGTAAGGCAGCTCTGAACATGGAGGCTCCAAGGAGTGCACAGGCATTGGGATTTTAAAGCAGCACCTTACTAGGGCTGTGGATGAAGAAAAAGAAAATTTCAGATACTCCAAAAAGCTATATCCAAACTCAAATGCCAGTACAATCACACCTTGGATATTTGTGCTTCCAGATTCGTGCTTTTTATCCCTGCAAATAGTATTCGCATATTCACGGAGCTTCTGGGTTTGCGTATTCGCAGTTGCACGTATTAATGGTTTTTCTGGGTTCGCATATTCGCAGGTCTCGTGAATAGTATTCATGGATTGGGCAATTCCAGGCCCCCCTCGGAGATCTGTAATCTGCAAATATCAAGGTGTGACTGTATTTGGGAATGTTTCGTGCTGGTTTCTGGGTTAAACTGATAGAAAAATAGGGTCTACCTTTAAACTGTGAGATGGCAATCTTTAAAGAGTTGACTTGCTACCAAAGCCTACAAAAATCAACTGGCTCTAAAACTGTGCCCTTAAGAAATGTTAAGTTCTTTACACAGTCACTCTGATTGATAGGAAACTCAATATGAGCCAGCAGTGTGCCCAGGTGGCTAAGAAGGCCAATGGCATCCTAGCCTGNATTTCTTTCCCCATCATTGTTTTTAGCAAAACACAAAAATTGAAGGACTTGTTTTAATTGTGAGATTTGACAGCAGTTTGTGTCTGAGTTATGCTGCTGGATTTAGCAAAGCCATGAAATCTATTTAAACACAAATACGGGTTTATTTGAATTTTCCCTGAAGTTTGAGCTTCATCCCTCTCTAAATGTTTACAAAATCCGGTCTGTTAAGTCTTCTCCTTTCCCCAGTGCCATCTCTTGTGCTTCCTGCACCTTCCTGAGTCCCAGCCAGGCCTGGAAGCACCAAACAACCACAAGGAAGATTGCTCCTTGAGATCACCACCCAGGAGTGGGAAACGTTGTGAGCTTCTTGGGCGGGCCTGTTTTTACAAAAGCAACCACCCTACGTAGCAGATGTGAGACCTTGAATTCAGAAATTCAGTCAACAGGATTCAAAGATGTCCACAAGATAAAACTGAGAGGGCAAAAAAAAAAAACTGGGTAGGAATCTAGATGCACAGAAAGATGTCCCTCTGATGCAGCTGCTTCAAGGGTAAAAAACTGGGAGACTGCCTGTTCAGCACAGTATTTAATTACCTAAAGGGAAAACCATGTAAACAGATTTTGAGAGACACACTTGATAGTAAATCTATGATAAAAGGCAATGTAGAAGTCTGTGCTTTTGAATTTATTATCTGACCTCCCTGCTGAGCATTCCTGTGCAGCTCCAGGAAAAAAATAAATTGATCTAGCTAAAGAAACTGTAGGAAACATTTGAATATTCCCTGTTCTGAAATATTAACCTGTGTTACTTCTGACCATCTCTTTCAGCTGGAGAACGGCACAGTCACAGTGGACAGACCAAGACACCAAGAATTTCACCGGAAGAGAGGATTGCAAAGGGGAGTAGACCCTGGCCAAGACCCCTGCATTTGAAGTGCAAAAGAGATGCCTTTTTAAAACGAACTAGAATTTAAAAAAACCCACAAAATAACCCAAACTTCATTAAAACACTCTCCTGGGAAATGACTACTAAAGGAACTGGTTTTACTTAGAAATACAGCCAAGTTCCCATATTTCTGAAAGATTAAGGACTTTTTTATCCTTTATGTCTGCTTTTTTTTCCCCATTTCCTTTCCTTTTTCTTTTAAAAAGACTTCATAAGAAACTTAGCATGGAAAGGTGACTTCAGTGCGTGGCAGACGGACACCATGCTGTTCATTAAAGCAGACAAATAAAGGGCTCATCCTGTAAAGTAGCTGAGCACCAGCACTTTTTCTGTCAACTCTAGAAAAGATTCTGTTTTGCAGCACTTAACACAGCTGAACTGTGGAGGCCATTATTCTGCAGGTTTAAATCCAACCTGAGTCTCTTTCACTTCATTAATACTGCGTTTAGGCAAAGGGATACCCTGGTCTGCACAAATCCTTGGAGCCTGACAGCCTCATTGCATTCCCTTGCACTGCAGCCACCTGAGGAAGAAGTCTTGGCACTCTTACACTGCTATTTGTTGTAAAATACATGTAACATCAACACTAAATCCTGTGCCCTACATCTGTGGGAGGACATATTCCCTGAGCCTGAACTTCGGCAATGCAACTATGGTGCATTCAGAAAAATCCCATGCTCGCCTCAGAACTTCATAATAATGACACCAATAAAAATTAAAACACTGGGACAGTACCCATACGTTTTAGACTGAAATTGTTACAGGTAAGATTACATGGGATACATTCAGCAGCCTACCAGAGACAAATTTTGAAACAGAGGACTATCAACATCATGTCTGCAGAAAAGCAGATAGAGTCATCCCTCACTTGCAGGCACAAACTAACAGATGGTTTGCAAAACCAAAAAAGTGAACTTAAAGCACCCACTCTGTCTTTTACAACTTCACAAGCATGAGTTTTGCATGCAAAAAATGCATGTGTACATCATTAACAGATGCAGGTCCCAACTTCCACTTTGATTATTTCCTTTTAACTGCCTTATTTCTGATGACTTTTGAAAAGGAGCACAACGGCTTCTCAATGTTTATTCAAGATCTTGAAGAAAAACTATTTCTTCCTGGTGGGTCTTGAGCTCCCCCCATTGACTTCTCCCTAGCAGTTAACATCAAGGCCTCATTCCAACACTCCACCACTATCCAGATAAGCTTTCTGAGGGCAATGTTGAATGTTTACAACAATGAAGATATGATTGCCCTCTTCTGTGTGTATGTTCACTGTATTTTAGTTATAGCACTGCTAACAGGAGTTATTGCTCTGCTTGGCTCTTCCTGGAGAGTGCTGCCACTCAGCTGAAGAGCTTGTTTTTCTCTTTCTTTAGGTTTCTCCTTAAGCTCTTCCTCCTAGGTGCCTGGCCAAAGTCTTGTATGATTTGAAAGACCCTCCCTATCTCAGAGCTGGAGCCCAGGGTTATTAGATGCTCTGTATTTTGTGCACCATCAGCACTCCAGCGAGCTGAGGGAAATATACTTAATGGTGCCAAAATTTGTGAATGTGCCAGAAGCCTTTTGATATCATTTGCCATGAACACTAATCCATGAACTCGGAGCTGCAGGCCAACTGCATGTCGCCCAAATGACTGGCTAACAAATCAGGTTTTCAACAGCCTCCAGCACGGCTCAGGCTCCACTGACTCTCCACTGTTAGTGTTGACAAAGGGCGTAACCATGCTCATGGCTAAGGACTTTGTCTGTCTCCTGGCTTATGACCAATTTCTACAGTAATTCAAGGAGAGACAGTTGTTTATTTTTTTCTGAAGAAATAACCAGCATCTCTTTTCTTCCTTCCAGCCTTCAAATACTTGTGGCTTTGGGGGATATCTGGAGCTCCTTCTCCCAAACAGGAAATGCAGTTTGAAAATGCAGCATCTTTATTCCTCTGGTCATACAGACAAAGTGCTCATAAGACCAGTGAAATCACCGGAATGATGTGAGAAAGACTGAGGCCACAGTGTAGGCTTTTGTGACCTTCTTCACCTTTAAAACACATTCTCTACTCCTTCTTAGCTGTGTTATGGGTTCTGGATATATAAAAGAGGCAGCAGCCTTAGAGAATACCACTTCATGGAGAGATCCTCAATGGAATATAAAGATGGAGATACGTCATGGTCTTTCTTTTCCTGTCCTGTGACATGATGACTATGTCAGGGACCAGAAGGATATGGCTTGAGGAAGCTCTCTGGTTATTCTTCACTGTTAAATTGACTCCTTCCAGCAGTGTTAAGGCTCACTGCTATTTGAATGCACCCAAGAAATGGGAGCAAGCCCAGTGACCAATTAATTTGATTTTAGACAAAGGGATGACAGGATTTTCACACTATTATGTTTAAAACACTTCCCTGGTTCTTTTCTACCAGCCATGTGCTCTTTCCTCCAAATATCTTCTTGCAAACAACTTCATTTAGAAATGCTTCCAACATCTGCTGTCTGCATCAACTTGCCTTTTGGAGCCTTTTTATTTTAATGGAGGAATTTTAAGTTTAGGATCAGACTTTTACAATGCTAAGAGCCCTCTAGTCCTTTGCAAGAGCTGACAAAATGATGCATATTCTATTCTATTCTATTCTATTCTATTCTATTCTATTCTACCTCAATGTCTTTTCACAGCACATTATGCTACATCATTAAGAATTACATTTCATGTGGTTTGGTTTTTATTAATACTCAGACTAAGCTGAGTAATGCCTAGGAGAGGACTGTCTTAATGAAACAGTTTACATTAAGACAAGCAAACCGAGGCCTTTCATGTGGAAGGCGGGGAAACTTTGCACAGCTGCTGACTGGTCTGCAGGGAGCCACAGTTCAAGCAAGCATGCTTAAACCTTTATTAAACAAGTCCTTCACACTTCTGTGCTTAAAACAATTTCCTGTTTCTTTCCACAAGCCACTTGCCCCTTCCTCAAAATCTCTTCTTGCAAACCACATCGTTCATAAATGTTTGTAACACTTCTGCTGTTTCAAATATTTTTGACACTGTCTCCTAGTGAGTGAAATGTGAGCCCTAGTGAGCCCAAACAGCTCTAGTTTCCAGAAAGGTCTATGCTGGAAGGAACCTTTAAAGGTCATCTACTCCACCCCCCCACCCCCCCCCGCAATGAGCAGGAGCAGGAGCATCTTTAATTAGATCAGGTTGATCAGAGGCCCATCCAACCTAAGTTGGAATGCCTTCAGCAATAGGGCATCTACCACTTCCCTGGGCAGCCCATTCCAGTGTTTCACCATTCTCATTGTGCAAAAATGTTTTCTTACATCTAGTCTGAATCTACCCTCCTTTAGTTTAAAACAATTACCCCATTCTTGCTCTAAGGTAACAGTGATAATAATAATCAACAGCAGAGAGCGCACAGAGGGGAAAATAAACACTTGAGACATCATTTGCCTTAGATCCATATTCCTCATGGAACTTGGCACATGGCCATCAGTGTTGAGTGTGCCAACAGAAAAAGATATGTATTTTGAATATTTATTCCATTCCCTGACTCTTCTGGAGCTGATGGATGTTTATATGGGAGAAAGCAGAATAAGTTTAATATGAAAACCTATCAACCTCCAGTCAGTGGCATAAACCTTGAGCTAATTATATTAATTCCTGTAAGAATTCCTGTAAGAATACTAAGGGCAGAGATATTTGTCACAAGGTAAATGGAGTCTCAGAATGAGAAAGAGCAATTAGTCAAAACTAGGAACCAAAGAAGGAGTTTTGTCTGGACTATGGACAAAGTACAGTTGGTAGTTCTGGCCCTGGCATTTTATGTCAAACCTTAGTAGCTGCAGGTACTATATCAAATTTCCTACACGCTGATACCGAAATAAAAGGCTGAAAAACTTGGATTTGTTTTTCTTTGTGGGGAGTGCAGAAACATTCTTAGTCTAGAACTCCTTCATTGCCAACATTCAAATAGATGCAATATACATTTTTTCAAGCTCACTGGGCAGTGGACACCACAAATACACGTGATCAGAAAGGAATCAAGCAAATTAATGCAGTTGTCTCCCACCAGGCCCATTTTCATCGCTGGTGGCATTACAGCTTTTATCTCTGGTTATTTTTAGCATTGGCAAATAGCGGTAGGACTGGTCTGTGGCAGACATGGGAAGGAGCACAGAACTTCATTACCTGCTTTGTTAATAGCTTCCATTGAACCTTATGAAATCACCTACAGAAAACACTTCCTGTCACTCAGATGCTTGAAGGGCTCGATTTAGTAACGTCAGTGAAGTTCTTAGATGTTAAACCTGGATAACCCCTTGTGATTGCTCACAGAAAGCTGCTGCTGCAGCCGGCAAACACTGGGTTGCTGGGCAGGGAGGTGACCGAGTTCTTGAGACGTTGATCACTCCCCAGGCAAAACGCTGCCGAAGCAGGGGAGAGACCGGACAGGATTCCTCCTGCTCTGTGCCCTGATACAGGATCTTGGCATTGTTCTGGCCAGGACAGCACCCCCTTCCACCTTTCAGTCCTGACAATGACTAGGGTTCTCGAGAACAGTCAGTAATACGCAGTAGCAGATGCTTCAGCATCCCTTTCCGCTACCATCGGGATGTGTAAGAAAAGGAACTTCTGCTGACTTGGCTAACGTGCTCTAAATCCAAAATCCATTTTACTGCACGAGGCGCTCCCCCTTTACGCGTTCTCCTCCCGGTGCAGAGGAGACTCAAGGGGCAAGCGAAGACAGAGGAGAGAAGCCGCTCTCCCTTTGTAGAAAGCAGCTTTTATCCCCCAGACTTCGCCCTAACTTTAGACGGCACCGAGAGGACAAACCGAGCGACCCCGGGGCGATCGCCGCCGGCTCGGGGGCGGACGCTCCGCGACGGGGGATAAAACGACCCCTGCTCCAGTTCCAGCTCTTGGCAGTCCCTTTCCAGCCGCTTCCCGCCGGCCCTGCCCTCCCGCCGCACCCTCGGAGGAGCTCCGGGACCCGCGGAGGAGCTGCAGCCCCGCCCCGGCCCCGCCCCGG
>WEKX01008750.1:94488-289231 GCA_013390025.1 Pitta sordida
GGCGGGTTCCTGTGTGTTGCTGTGTGCTCGCTCCTCGGCTTCTGGAGCTGCTGCTCGAAGCTTCGGGTGCTGGATGTGTTCCTTTCTCACGTTGGCTCTCGGCCTGGACAAAGCTGCGTCCCAGGGGAGGGAGAAGTTTACCCCTCTTTCTAGATTTGAGGGAGAAGGTTGACTTTATATGGGATACTGCCATAAATACTAAATACTGGCCATAGTGCGTGTTAAAAAAAAAAAAAAAAAGAAAAAAAGAAAGGCATTCTTGGTTAATTGTGATGTTTAGAGAAAAATATCTTTTTTAGCCCTGGTTGTGCACCCAGTATCACAGGGTGGCTGTAACTAGTGAGCCAGAGCCATTAAAAATCCCCAGGGCCTTCGCTGGAATTTTATGATACCAACACGCTGGTTGCAGCCCGTATGGAATGTGGGTGTCTGTGGGCATTGGGATTCTTGGATGTTTACAAAGAGCAGGTTAAGAAGTTTAAGTTAAACCATGCGCTCCCGTGTTTAATTTGGCCATGGGGGAAAAACATAATTGGAAGTTTGAGACTGAGCCTTGGTGTTCCTCAATGGAACTGGCAACCAGGAAATCACTCTGAAGCCTCACGCTCGCGTAGGTTAGGTTTAGTTCTAGGGGCTCTTGTGTAGGAGGAGATATGACCCTTTTGTAGAAAACTTGAANACTGCCCCTACTGCAACAAGGTGAGGCGGCGGCGGCGGGAGCGCTCCCGACACGGGCCCTCCCCTCTGGGCAGCGGGAGCGGGGCTGAGCGTGCGGGGATGTGGCGGCGGCTGCTGCTCCGGCGGNACCTGGAAAACACTCTGAAGCCTCACGCTCGCGTAGGTTAGGTTTAGTTCCAGGGGCTCTTGTGTAGGAGGAGATATGACCCTTTTGTAGAAAACTTGAATATATCCTATCTCACTTGAAACTTTATTGAGGTTTTGGGAAAGGAAGCTTCTGTGTATGACACGATAGACAAAACAAATGCCTTTCCTCTAAGAATGTTTTGGGAGATAATGCAGCATAGTAGGCAGCTCAAATCCTTCAAAAATTTGCTTAAGAGCTTACTCGGTGGAAGTTTTAGTAAATGAAGGATGGGAATAAATAAATGTTACCTTCTGTAGTAGGGAAATTCTCTTCGTGAGAACTTCNCTTGATCCCTGCTAGTCCACTTGCCATAAATGTTACCTTCTGTTGTAGGGAAATTCTCTTCGTGAGAACTTCAGTGCTGCCCATTGAGAAATACGTACTTTGTCCTGTCTGACTTTATTGCCCTGTTTGCTCTCAGTGATTATGATTGACACTCAGGCCAGTGGTTTTGAGATCATACAATGGCACAGTGACTTCTTAAACATTGTGCCTTTTTCCTTCATCGGTCCTGGTGTTGCAGTGGGTCTAGACTAAGATAATGAGCTTGAGGGGAAAAAGACTTGATTATAGTCCAGTAATTAAATTCCAGATTGTTTTTTCCTGTATCTGTTCAGCTCTTCTTCATTAGGCAGGATAATTTACTTCAGGAAAACAGTCAGATATGAGCAATATTTTCTTTATTGTCTTGCAAAGGGGAAGCATGAATCCTGAGAGTAAGAGGGCTATCTCTCATGGTCCTTTCTAGGAGGTGGAGTTGAAAGACCCGAGATGAACTTTTGTGAAGGAACAGGTGATAAATGGGGCTTGGGGGTAGAGGGGCTGATTGCTCTCGTGTGCAGATTTCCTTGGCTTATTTTTCTGTTTGGAACAGAAGAAAAAGGTAGCATGTGTAATGAAGATATTGTGTAGCAGTGGTATAGATTGCAGAGAGAGAATTAGAAGAAGACAGTTTATGAGAGCAGGAAGCCTCACGTGAGACATCAAGTGATAAAACAGAAATATCTGGAACACTGTGGGTATTAGCAACTCCCACTAGAGAGTTAGAAATTAGTGAAAGGAATGGGAAAACAATGGGGAAAACAATCAGCATTCTTGCTAGCTGATCTAGTCTATAGAATTAATGAAGTGGATACAATTTGAAAGTGTAGTTACAGCTTGGGTACTTCGCCTGTAATCACATAGTTCTGAGTTCTAGATATGAATGCTGTGTCTGTCTTTTACTGTGGATGGTTGTTAGCAACGTGCTTTTGGTAGGATTAAGTGTAAAACTGAAGATGATTAGCAGTAGTGCAGAGAACGCTCATGCTCTAAAAGGACCTAATTTGGAGGATGGAAAGCATTCTTGATTTCAGACGAAGGTATCCATGCTGGAAGAAAATTAAGATTGTGGTTTTCTTCAGAAACAGCACTGCAGATAAATTCTCTAAGTGAATTAAGTAGTTGATTGTATTCGGTTTATCTCATAGCATGACTTGGCAATTGTGCAGTTGTTCTTCTGCAAATGCAATTTATTGTTCAATTGCTTTAACAAGACAGTGGAGAGGGGGTGGTGATAGAATTACTTCCTTGTCATAACAACTTGTCTGTTCTTTAGTTTCTTAGCACACAGAAAAGACACTAAGCAAGATAAAAATGCATAAAGAAAACATAGATTTTTAGCATGAAAAAAAGGAAAGTCTGAGCACTGTGATATGTTGAAATTTTAAGAGCAACAGCTATGATGCCCAGTACTGTTCAACATCTTTATTGACGACATGGACGAGGGAATTCAATCCATTATCAGCAAGTTTGCAGATGATACTAAGCTGGGGGCAAATGTTGAACTGCCGGAGGGTAGGAAGGCCCTCCAGAGGGACCTTGACAGGCTGGAGAGATGGGCAGGCTCCAACAGTATGAGGTTTAACAAGACTAAGTGCCGGGTTCTTCACCTCGGCCATAACAACCCCATGCACCGCTATCGGCTGGGGGAGGAGTGGCTCGAGACTAGCGAAGTGGAGAGAGACTTAGGTGTACTGATCGATAGGAAACTCAATATGAGCCAGCAGTGTGCCCAGGTGGCTAAGAAGGCCAATGGCATCCTGGCCTGCATCAGGAACAGTGTGGTCAGTCGGTCCAGGGAGGTTGTCCTTCCCCTGTACACAGCGCTGGTCAGACCTCATCTTGAGTACTGTGTGCAGTTCTGGGCTCCCCAGTTCAAGAGGGATGTTGAGCTGCTTGAGAGGGTGCAGAGAAGGGCAACGAGGATGGTGAAGGGACTGGAGAGCAGGCCCTATGAGGAGCGACTACAGGAACTGGGATTGTTCAGCCTGGAGAAGAGGAGGCTCAGAGGTGACCTCATTGCTGTTTACAACTATGATTGTATAGAAGTTGGTGTTTCTTTTAGTTTCATGTTGTGCCATTACAGATTATGTTCTCAATCCTCAGGGAGTTTTGGTCAATTCAACTGTAGCTATTATGGAATGTTACCTGATCTGTGAAACAGCAGACCTAGGACATACCTTTATTACTTTATGATATGAAGATAATTTCAAACCTGCATACCTACCCTAGTGACAGCATCTCCAGGAAGAGTTTTCTAAAGTTAGACCAATTTCTCGGTTTCAGACAAGTTATCTACTGTTTAATAATATTTGGAAGTGTTTCTAGTCCATCACTTTTTGTGAGAACTGGGAGGGTTTAGTACCTAAGTGTGGCCATTGCATTGGTGAGAAGGGAAGTAAATGGTTGTATCAGTGCAGACCCTGTGACCTTGTATGTGATTCCAGACACTTGTAGAAATTACTGCTTTAGGATTGGTCTGTAAGGAAGAAAATCTCCCATGGTGCTGCTGAAGTTTCCAGTGCTGAGTGATTCAGTAATTTCTTGACCTGAGTTTGTATTAAAAGTTTCCAGTGGATCTTTTTTGTTTGTTTGTTTTGTTTGTTGGTCTTAATAGCTCTTTTGATGTCCTTTTAATTTTGACCTTCACAATGTCAGGTGGGAGTAAGTTCTCTGGTTACGTTTTATAGGGAGATTTACTTCCTTTTTATTTCAAAATTGTTTTCTGGTAAATGCAGTTGTTGCTGAGTGCTCCAGTGAGTAGTTCTGAGAAATCATTTCCTGTTCACCTTATCTAGATATTACTCATGATTAGTGTATGTTATCTTTCGTATTCCTCCTAATCATATCCTTTTGCTTGCATCTGCTGCTTGCATTGAAGATTTTGTAACTACTCACATGCTTGTTACTGTTCTTTCTTTCATTTTCATTAGCACAGCACAAGTATGATGTGTTCATAAGTACTAAGTGCAATAACTACTTCTCTTGAAGATGCTGACATTTGTCTGATTTTTTTCCTCTCTACTCCATATCTTCAGTGGATGGTAATAGAGGCCTGAATGCCTTAAATCTGTTCATTGAGTGTAATCCTTTTTGTTCTTCTAATGTTCTGTCCTGTCCTCCTGCTGTTGCAATGTTTTGGCAGAGATGTGTTTTGATTTTTTTAGGCAAAACAAAAAAACCCCACCAAACAACTCCCCCCCAAACAACTAAACAAATTCATGAAAACTTGCCTGTTACTCTGTTGCTTTTCTGCAAACTGAACCAGCAGCCAAGGAGGTAATTTTGGGACTTGTCTCCAGATCTTAATTTACCGTATCCTAGTAGCAATCTCTTTAACCTCTGCTTTTTAAATCTTTCATGGCATTCAGCTTGGGCTTGTAACAGCAGATGCAGAGCAGGAGGTCTGGAGCAGTTCCACTGCTGTATCCCTTTCATCCAGCCAATAGCTGTAATCATTCCACGAAGCAAGCCTGAGAGTAATGGTGGCCTTAGGATCAAAGTTTTTTTTGTCACCCAGATGAGTAGAGGACTGGAATGTCACACTGGATGTGTGAAGGAGGAGCTCAGTTTGTTGAACCTTAGGAATCACAGAATCACAGAATCAGTAAGGTTGGAAAAGACCATAGAGATCATCAAGTCCAACCTATCACCTATCACCCGTTACCTAATCTTAGGAAGGCTAAGGAGATGCAGTACTTCAGTTGCTGTCTTTGGCTGCCATGTGGAAAGACCAGCAGGCTCTTCTCAGAGGGGAGTGAAAGGACAAGGACCACTAAACATAAGTCACAATGAGAGATACTCCAGTGAGATAAAATGGAAAATCTTTACTATGAGGATGGTTAAACACTGAACCAGCCCAGAGATGTTTTGTGTCCTTGTGCATGGGTGTGTCCTTGTGCATGTCCAGAATGAGTGGATGTGATCAGCCTTCACATTTGGCTCTGCTCTGGCCAGGGAATTGGCACAGATAACATGCAAAGGTCCCTTACAGCTTCAGTTTTTCTGTAACTGTAAAACTAATATAATCAATTACAGAGCAGAGCTTGTTTTTGTATGTTACAATTGCTATATGATGTGGTAAGAAACTTACTATGTGTTTACTCCAGAATTCAAAATCTTCCTGTTTGTCTGCATAAAGCTGAAACATAAAGCATAGTAACAGCATGGATCACAGCAACATTAAAAACTTTTTTGTTCATCATGTGTTTGACATCTTTAAAGTTATTAGACGTGACTCAACATACTTTTTGTGAAGTACTCTCAATAAGTTTGAGGTTCTTCAGAAAGCTGGTTATAAAATGTTCAGACTCTATGCTGGCAAGTGGTTCTATCACACAGGCATTTAGTGATTCTTGCTAGAGCTGTTTTCACATCCAAATAGTTATGATTAAAGCAGATTTATTTTTTTACACATAGTCATGCGATATTTATTTGCACAGACATGTCTGCAAATTATATTTCAAAGGAGTAAATACTGCTGTATGTAATGCTACATCCTCTGCCCTGAGGTATGACATTGTCCATCTGGAAAGGGTTCACAATTTGAATTCTGCCAATTTGACAAATAGTGCTACCGTAAAAATCTTGTTTCTAAAAGGCTGCCTGATTTCAATCTGGTAATGGTATTCTCTGTCCATCTGGAACTGAGGTTAGAAAAACACCCAGCTGAGTACGCTTGGAAAGAATTAACTTTTTTTCTGCAACTTTTTATAATGCCCACCCCGCCTTTTTTTCCACTCATTTTCTTGGCAGTGTTTTGGTTTGCATGTTATCCTCTACGGCCTTTTTTCTGGTTTTTTTTTTTCCTCCCTTTAATATTACCAAGAAAATCTTGCTGCTGCTTTCTCTCTCTTTATTTTTCCATATGGCAGTCACTTTCATAGCTTTTGGTGTGTCAGGGATGTAGGACTCTGCAGCCAAGAAAATTGTAGGTAGAAACTTTCCCTTAAGGTAATGCAACTTGTATTGGGAGGTTAAATAGCCTGCCTTGAAGCGAGGAACAAGCAAAACATAGAAGTAGTGCCAGACTTTGGCAGAGCTATGTGGAGCTCAGCCCTCAGAGCATAGTAACTGAGGCCTGGAGGCTTCCTGTGTGTGACCAGCAGTCAAGTTTTATTCCAGCCTGAGGAACCCTTGCACTGGTGGTGTGTGTTTCTGTTGCAGGTGAAGGAACTCTTCCGCTCCATGCGCGTGGAGTACTATGCTTTGGAACTTGATGTGACTGGTAAGTAGGAGAAAGAAAATCTATCACATGTAACTGAAAATGGATGGTTCTGCCTGATTCTTAAGCTGTCCTGAACTAATTGGAAGATATATAAAAACAATTAAAATAGATATTAATAGTATATGCAGAGATAGAATCAGTTAGGCTTCAGTGTGGATTTTAATACAGGATATGTTTTTAATATAATTGAAGGGTTTTGACTCTTACTGCAAAAATCAGCAGTTCATAGAGAATGTGAGATCTGATTTTTCTCCAAGGAGCTCTGTCTTTTGGGGAAAAGCCTGTGGTGTTTTTTTTCTACCTCAGGTTTTGCTGTGGCTGTAGCTGAATTGTTAATGTTTGACTTGGTATATGGATGCCCTTCATTGGGAAGGTTGCTGAGTCACGGGAAGGAAGGGGAAATTCCAGTACTTTGGCACTGCTAATTTGAGGTGGGGTTTCTTTAAAGTCCAAGCTGCTTTGGTTTCAGGGCCTGTGCAGTGTCTTCTGTGTATGTAATGCATGTAGCTTTTAGTGTTGTTTTAGGAACAAGTAGTTTCTTACATGAATCTTAGTAAACTCTTAATTGCACTGTTGGTAAGCTGCTGAATATGTATTATCGATTGTTTTCTATAGAAAACTCAAGTTTCCAATGTTTTTTTAAAGTTCTAGTGCCTTTTTGAAGAGTTTTTGACTAAGCAGTATTTGAGAGAAATGTATGTGTTTAGTCATCTCTCTTTAATTATTTTTACTTTTTATTTAACTTATGGTACTGTGAACTACTAATAGCCCAAGATACGCAAAGTACAGTGCATAGACTTTCTTTTTATTTTATTTTCTGGAATTATTTTGATTACAGTTGCTCGGATAGTGGTACTAAATAGATACCATCTTGGAATAAAAAAAATTTAGTCAGTCATTACTGTAAATTCTCATTCCCACATTTACTGCTGAGAGGTCCAAACTGAGCCTGTTGTGTAGGTGCTGCTGATTCAGATGACAGATCAGCTCAGGCAATTATAATCTTAAAACTGAAAGGTTTAAGACAATGTGGTGTGTAGAAAAGGCTGAAAGTAGCTTTAGGGTAAGTAAAAAAGCATGTTCATACTTCCCATAATACAATGCTCTAGGCAAAATTATGATCCCTGTACACAGAACATATTCCAGATCCAAACAGTTCTCAGGAAAGAAAAGCTGTCTGTGTGGTCTCCTCTGATAGCTGGATAAGAATTTTTGTGTACTACTAGGTGTGACACTGTCAGCAGTAGTCTGATAAGAATACAGAGAATACAAGGATTAAATTCTTACTACTTCAACTTTACTCCATTCTGTGGAATTATGGCCTGAAACACCAATTTAATCTCTGTATTTAAACATGTCCCTTTGAGAAGTAGTTTCTGAAGACTTGCTTATGTTCAGGAAACCTGCAAATGTAGTGTTTCTAGTAGAGTTGTTTCACTGGCAGGCCTACGATGTATCACCATCCAAACTTTTTGTTGTTGTTTTAAAAGCTCTCTTCCTGGAAATTGTTTCTAATATACACTTTTCTTTCGTTCTTAGATGATGGGCCCAGTATTCAGCAAGTGTTGGCAGAGTTAACTAATCAGAGGACAGTGCCTAATGTGTTTGTGAATGGAACCCACATTGGTGGCTGTGATGCAACGTACCAGGTAACTTGACTTTAAAAATCAGATGGAAGTAGACAAGGCTGGGTGAATTTGCTGTTTGATCACAGTTAAATTTTGTGTGACATATAAGGCTGGATGCTCTAATTTGGAGGATGCAATGTGACTTAGTTGTTTGCTCAGAAATGTGTGGGCTAGTTGGATTTATTTTTTTTCTCTCTCAGGCTTATCAGGATGGATCACTGCAGAAACTTCTTGGGGATAGCAAAGATACAGAACCCTATGAATATGACCTCATTATTATTGGTGGTGGCTCAGGTGGACTTGCCTGTTCTAAGGTATGGCATGAAAATTGCATTAAAGAGCAGGTTGTGTGTAAAACTTCTTCAAAACCTAATCTCTCCATTATATTAATATAAAATACTAACCAGTATAAAACAGTCTATATTTTGATGAGTACGTATTACTGTTCAACTTGTGAATTAGGGAACCAGAGCAGTGGTCTAGCAATG
Source organism: Pitta sordida (assembly GCA_013390025.1). Classification (NCBI taxonomy): domain Eukaryota; kingdom Metazoa; phylum Chordata; class Aves; order Passeriformes; family Pittidae; genus Pitta; species Pitta sordida. Next base: position 103,018 of record WEKX01008750.1, read on the forward strand.
TGTTCACTCAGTAGATAATTGTTAGTGTGGACCGGTTTCTAGCCAATGTTTGTTCAGGCCTTGATCCTAATAATAGGTTTTAATTTTCGGGCTGAGGGTGGAACCAAATGTTTAAATATCTCTTCTTCATGTGCAATACACGGGAACTTTAATACTTCCAAACAGTAACACAGAAAACTTGAAGGCTACTCTGGAGGACTTTTAGAAGTTTAGGATTCAGGATCATCAGTGCTCTAAAATGAAGTGCTTTCAGCTGTTCTCTCAAGGGGGTAGTTCACTCTTTAGTTCTGTTTTTAGCTGCTTTCTCAGAAGGGGTGATACAGATTGTGTAGCATGGCACAATTAGCTGTTGTTCAGAGTACCTTGGGGCCCAGGGTGTGGATTCTTCTACCCGAGGGATTGGAACAAAATTCCCAGCTCTCAGCCAGGTATTCCAACTGTCAGTTTATGCCTTGGGCATGCTGAGGTTGTTTTTGACAACCTTGGCAATTGCTGTACAGTACAACTAAGCATCCAGTTTGATTAGATAATACAGGACAGGCAGTGGAATTCTTCAGTTGGCTAGTTGGGTATTTTTAAAATACTCCACACCTCTTCTCACAGTGCCTTCTGGGACATGAGTTATAACTTTGGTGCTAATTGCCAGGTTGTTCAGAGTGGGAGAGGTCAGGCACTCACAGAATACAAGATAGCTGGCCAAATCTTGTTTGAGCCACGATTGCAAGAGCTGTGCAGGAGTTCTTAAACAGATTTAAGGCATCTAAAGATTTGATTGAAGTGCTTGAAACAATAGGTGCCCAGTAATTCCTTGAACAGAGCATTATAGGATTATTGAAGGTGGAATGGACATTGAAAGAATGTCTGATGTAAGCTCCTGCTCCAAGCAAGGTCAACTGAGGTCACACAGGTTTTGTAGGAACTCATCCATTTAGGTCTTAAAGATATCAAGGGGTGGAGATGGCACAACCTTTCTGGGAAGCCTGTTTGTGTGTCCTCATGGAGTGACAGTTCCTTATATCCAGCCTGAATCTCTTGTTGGAACTTACAGCCACTGTCTTTCATCTCTTCAGTACATGGCTGGTGTGAAGAGTGTAGCACAGTCGTATTAATGACCTTCTTATAGGTCTTGGAAAGCTGCTCTTGGGTCGCTTCCAAATCCACCTGTCTCCAGGCTGGATGTGTCAAGTTCCCTTGCCCTTCTCATAGAGAGTGTGCTCCAGTCCCCTGGGCATCATGGTGGTGCTCCATTGAACTGTCTCCAGTTTATTGGCGTCATCTTTTTCTCATCCATGACCATGGCCAAGTCAGTACTGGCCTCCTGAGAGAAAAGAAGAGCCAGCAGCATAAGTATTTCTTTGGGTGAGGTAGAAAAGCCTGGTAAGCTCATCTCTTGCCTTGTTCAGATCATGGCTTTTGACAGCATATGATGATCTGGATGCAGCATTGAATGTGTAAGCAGACATTAAAAGTTTGGAAGAAAGTAGTCGTTTTGGAGGAATATCAATTTTTGTCTAGTGAAGAAATAGAAGAGCCATATATGGTGAGACTAACTAGTAAAGGTAGTAAAGAAGCTTTCTCTTAGTTCTAAGTGTGTCGTGACCATAAATGAGTGGACAGGCTTCCTTGGTTCAGTAATGCTGACTTGTCTTCTCCATCTCTTACAGGAAGCTGCTGCCTTGGGAAAGAAAGTAATGGTGTTAGATTATGTTGTTCCAACACCTCTTGGAACCTCATGGGGTAAGCTTCTGTTATCTTGTATTTTATGATGTTTGAGTACCAGTGATATGTACTGAGCTGTTATATAGTAGTATGGATTTGTGTTCTTAGAAATTGAGACTGAATTCCTGTAATTCTGGTATGCAGATAACAGAAGTTCTTGTTTTCCTTGATGTTTTTCTGGACAGTTCATTCTGGTTTGTGCATTGCTGACTTTTGTTTTTTGGCAAATGTTCTAGTTTTGATCACTTTCAAATCGTGTCTGAGTTGTGTGTGTGTGTGCATGCTCACAGTCTCGTGTTTGTGGGGTTATTTTCCCTTTTAGTTCATCTAGATCTATGTTACGGACAGCTTATAGGCTGCCGTGAGAAAAATGACTACGTGACTGTATCTGTCTCAACTTTCCATAATTAAAGACAGGTGCTGTCTGACCTTATTAGTGATATTGGCAGTAGAGAATGAGTAAGGAACTTAATAGGTGAAATTTTATTGAGTTGAGGAATGAATGTGCTTTTGGACCTAGAATTTCAAACACATACATGTTTCAAATTCCTCATAATAGGTGATACTAAACTCTAGGAACTCTGGCTTTTGCCCTGCTGTCTTGCCAGCCTGACTAAAATCTGAAGCACTGTGGAGTAAATAACCTAGGTGTGTGCTTAAGACCCACTGTACCCATCTTGGCTCAGTGAGTCTAGTAACTTCTTAAATTGAATACAAACTTGGAAGCTTAGTGTGTTCTATGTATTTTAAAACGTCTCTTGAAGCAGAAATTTCATGTTACTTGTTCATGTGACTACAGCAAACCTTACCATCTGATATATGGGTGATTATACAAAGCACATGTTACGAAAAGCATAAATATCCTGTTCATTGAAGTAATAATGTGATTCTTTCCATCCAAGGACTTGGTGGCACATGTGTAAATGTGGGCTGCATTCCTAAGAAGCTAATGCATCAAGCAGCACTTCTGGGTCAGGCACTCCAAGATTCAAGGAAATATGGGTGGCAATACGAGGAACAAGGTTAGTAAGAACACAGAGGACAGACCAAGACTGTACAGATGAGATGCTGAGCTCAAGAATGTTCTTGTACTTTGGTTTTAGTAAATTAGAGGCAGAGTTCAGTAGGTTTCTTGGGTGAATCAGAAGGCATCCTCTTTCCTGAGTCATATAAACCTCTAGGGCTGAAAGTTAATTGTGTTTTGTTCCCTTCATTATCTGAAATAAATGAAAACTTCTAGAATGGGCTTATTTCTGATAGTAACAAGCCAAGTAAATATTAGCATAGTAGGACAAGACCATAATAATTATCCTCATTACTGATAATGGTGTTTTCTTAGCATGATGTACAATGAATAAGTTTTTCTTTAAGGGTTCATTGCACTTCTATTTCTTTAAATATGAAATTAATATCTTATTTCAGTTAAACACAACTGGGAGATCATGGTAGAAGCAATTCAGAATTACATTGGTTCTTTGAACTGGGGCTACCGAGTGTCCTTGAGAGAAAAGTCTGTGACATACCTCAATTCTTACGGAGAGTTCGTCGAACCGCACAAAATTAAGGTATATGCTGCATCTAAAATACTCCAGTGGGAAGGGAAACTTGTGTTCTAAAGCTGCCTTTTAAAATCCGACACAGAAAAGGCTTCATCTTAACATTGCCAAGTTAGGTCAACTGAAGTTAAAAATTGATTTGGGAAATAAGTTACTGATTTAAATAATTATTGTACATTAGTAAATGCTCCAGTGTTTGCAAACCTAGTAACTGTTATGTAAGAGTAGTGTGGATATTTGGAAACCCGTGTCTTGCAAGAGTAATGATAGATTCAGCCTCTATAACTTTGTGACTAAGTTGAGCAGCTTGAGTGAGGAGGGAGAAAAAGAAAAGCTTTAGCTGTATGATTTTGCAACTTGGAAAACCTTTACGCTAAAGGATAAAACTATTGAAATTAAATTCAGATTAAGCACTTGCATAAGAGCACTGCTGGGACCTTATGCTGTATCAACATATGAATTAAACTGTCAGTTTTGCAAGACAGAGCATGTGCTGGAAATCTTGTAAGTGATCATACTGGAGCAAGGTTAGCCTGGAAAAGTACATATTGAAGGCATCTGTAGCATTCAGTGTGTGTAATGGTTTTCAATATCAATGCTGAACTGTATGTGTTTAAAACCAAGAGATCAGCACTGAAACATAGTAATAAGTTCAGTTTCCCTCATGTACCAGCTGTTTTAGTGTCCAGGCATGCAGGTCATGTACTTAAGTGTCCTTAGTCAATAAATGAAGTACAACAGAAGGACTTTCAGGAAGTAGGGCTAGATGACCTCCTGAGATCCCTTACAACCTAAATTACATGTTGACTTGATATCTACAATTAAAATAAAAATTATGCAATCCTCTCTTTATCTTAAGACCTATGAAAAGGCTGTCTTAACTGTGTCTTTATCAACAGGCAACTAATAGAAAAGGACAAGTAACCTATCACACAGCGGAGACTTTTGTCCTGGCAACAGGAGAAAGGCCTAGATACCCAGGTATCCCTGGAGATAAAGAATTCTGTATTACAAGGTGAGATAAAATGGCATAACAGACTGAACTTTGCTCAAATGTTTGTTTGCAAAGACAAACAAGTTTGTGTTGGAAGAACACATTTTCACTGTGTTCTTGTTTTCTTTTCAGTGATGACCTCTTCTCCCTGCCTTACTGTCCTGGCAAAACTCTAGTTGTGGGTGCTTCCTACGTGGCTCTGGAGTGTGCAGGATTTCTTGCCGGTCTGGGGCTGGATGTCACAGTGATGGTGCGTTCCATACTTCTGCGTGGCTTTGACCAAGAAATGGCAGAAAGAGTAGGTGCTCACATGGAAACACACGGCGTGAAGCTCATCAGGAAGTTTGTTCCTATTCAGGCAAGTGATTTCCTTACGTTTCTTTTCTCCACATAAGAGGACTTTAAACAGCACATATAAAATGTGGGTGTTGTCTGGGAGGCTTTGGCTCTATATGGGAATAAATGTTTTATGAGGCTAAGTTCTTTTACTGCTCAACGATAGATTAGTAGGTCAAGGCTTGAATTGATAGTGTGAGTGAACTCTGTGGCTTCAGGTCATTCTAAGCTTACGATAATTTGCACAGGTTGAGCAGCTGGAGCAAGGCATGCCAGGAAGGCTGAAAGTGACAGCAAAGTCCACTGAGGGACCGGAAATCTTAGAAGAAGAATATAACACAGTAAGCAATCCTGAATTCAAAATAACTGGATATGGGTACACATAAAAATGTACAAACCCACACCTTTTTTCTTTCATAACATTCAAAGGGAAACCCTGCTTGAAAAACTCAAAATGAAAATTCAGTATTCATCTTTATTTGAGCCCTGTCAAAAGAGTGGGTGAAACTTTGTGCCTAGTATGTAGTTCATATGAAGACTGTTGTACTGTTTTTGTTCTGGAAGTACTGTTTTGCTGTTTGTTGAATCTCTGAAACAATGTGCATATGGAGAAGACTGAACTGTTGGTGGCCCTTGGAAAAAAATTTGGAAAAGTCACTTCATTTATATGCTTCAGTTTTTTCAGTAGAAGACCAAAGGAAATGTTATGTTATGGTTCTCTTGCACAGAGTTATTGAATTTAATTTTGGTTTCTTTTAGGTTTTGTTAGCCATTGGTCGTGATGCATGTACTAGAAATATTGGTTTAGAGACAATTGGTGTCAAAATCAATGAGAAGTGAGTATTGCTCAATCCCCTTAAACCATTAATTGCAAGGATGTTTTTTACCTCTTTAATAGTACCTAATGGTACCAATTGATGTTTTTTTTCTTAATACTTTTATACCTGACAATTATGTGAGCCTTTAAAGCCTTTTATGTCCTGCATTTAAGTACAGTTGTCCATTAACTTAATTTCTTTAATACATATTTTGTAAAAGAACTATATTGAGTTAATACCTAGTAGACGGTCACTGTACTTAAAGCATAGGGCTGTGTAGCAATCTAATGAAAGATTGAGTCCAAGGATATCTGCATAACGTGATTGTCATTAGCCAGGCACTGTTGCTCAGGTGAGAACTGCCCCACTGAATACTGACTTGAGCCATATATCAGAGTTGGAGGTGATTGATGCCCTGAAGAGTTTGCAGTTGAGGTAAAAACGCCATAACCATATTTAGTAAAATGGGCTCAGTAGACAGAATAAAATCATTGTAGCAGAGCTTTTCCCCTCTGTATTTTTGCAAAGCTCTGAGGGAGGTTGTGATACTGAATTTTGTTCCTTTGTGTTTGTTTTAAAGGACTGGGAAAGTACCTGTAAATGATGAAGAACAAACCAATGTGCCTTATGTTTATGCTATTGGGGATATTTTGGAAGGAAAGCTTGAACTTACTCCAGTTGCCATTCAGGCAGGAAGGCTGCTGGCCCGCAGGCTCTATGGGGGTAGTTCTAGAAAGGTAAAACCTATTTCTGTACTTTTTGCCTCAAAGTTGCAGTAATATGAGTTGAGTTGTCCGCTTGTCTGTGCAAGTGTTTTGTAAAAAAAGAAAAATGTGCTGATAGAACTTTTTCTGTTTATGAACTTGCAGAGTCTAAATGTGATTTCTTATTTTTATTTCTAGTGTGACTATATCAATGTACCAACAACAGTGTTTACTCCTTTAGAGTATGGCAGCTGTGGGTTTCCTGAAGAAAGAGCCATAGAAGAATATGGAAAGCAAAACCTGGAGGTAAGCGCACCCAAGAATCATTTAACTTGTAGCTTGAGAGTGTTTTTCTTGGGCCTTGCTGTTTTACTCACAAGGCATAGTGTTAAAACAAGATCAAAGGGTTAGCTAGATAGGTAGAGCTCTTGTGACAGTGCTTTTATCTGGCTAACAAGAACTCACAGAAACCCAGGACTGGCCTTAATATTATTAGAACTTTGCATAGCTGTTTCCAGGCAACCAAGAAGCATTTGACTTCAGGGGGCCAAACTTGGGTTGCAGAACTGTAGGGATGCTTTTGGTTGCCATGAATTAAAGACTTATTGCTGAAGAGTACCAGACTCCTGGCATGAGCTGATATTCTGCTCCTGCACTGTACTGGAATTGACAATTTTTTTCTGATGTTGTCATACGTTTATGGGAGTATTGGGCATAACTTCCACGTTTTACAGGAATTTCTGGCTTCTGAACTTCTCTGAGGAATTTCATTAAAGTTGCTTGTGTGCCTCATGTTTTACTCCATATGGTCTTAAAATGCTGCATGTTATAGCTGTTGCTCTTTTCATCGAGTATTTAAATCAGGAGTACATGAGTCAAGTCTTCCTCTACTGACTTTTGGAGGATGGACTGTGTGGCCTGGGTGGACCAAAAATCAGTCTTGTCTGGTTTGTTATAAACATCTAGTGAGTTAAATGTCAAACCACCTATTTATAAACATATTAAAAATAAGAATAATATCTGATTTAATTAATTAATGCAATTCTAATGCCCTTTTTCTTGTCACCTTCCAAGGTTTATCACAGTTTGTTCTGGCCACTTGAGTGGACAGTACCAGGCAGAGATAACAATACCTGTTATGCAAAGATTATCTGCAATAAGCAGGACAATGTAAGTAGAATGGATGTGCTGTGTATTCTTGAAATCTCTTTTTTTAGACCCCACACAAGTTTCTAGTATCTTTTTTTTTGGCCTGCCTGAGGCCCATTCTGTTAATGCTCTTTTTTTAAGAGAGCTGATCAGTTTGGAGAGAGCATTTTGTTTTGGTTAACAACTGCTTGAGCAAGTGGTAGCTTTATACATATATCATGCAACTTCATTCCTATTTAAGGATAGATTTGTGAAAAAACTTGCCAGGATTTTTCTTCCAAGTGGATTGTGAGTAATTGTACCACCTGGTGCCTCGCTCTCGTGTTTTTTGGACCTTTTGGGCTTTGCCTTTTGAAAAGTGCAGTTTTGCATGTGTCATAGAAACTTGGAAAACATTTGGTTGGGCCGAGAAAACTGATGAGATCCAGGAATTTTTAGTGACAAGCAGGTTCTTGTTGAGGTAAAAAATAAGTGCCAATAAGTATCTGGTATTTCCCTCCCTCAACTATATAGGAGATCAGACAAAAAGGAATGATAAGATGAAATATAAGTGTAGCTTTTAAGCTAAGAGAAAGTAAGCTTTGCTCTTTTTCTAATTAGTCCACCTAGCTATTTCTCAAAGGCTGTAGAAAGGCCCAAAGTTACGATTTGTCGGAAATAATGCAAATTAAAAAGACGGAATAGAAGGAGGGACTTGATTTAGATTTCTATGTGAAAGGTTTTTTCCTAGGATGCTGGAGGGAAATGTAAGGTAAATAGTGGATTTAAATCACTCATTAGGAGGTATTTTTACCCTCTCTTAACAGTATCACAGGTCTGACCATGTTCTGCATTTCTGAAGGTGTGAGAATGTCTTGGGAAAATGTTTTAAAATGTTGCTAATATCTCTCTTGATACACAGTTAATGAAACAAATTGACTCAAGCCATAGCCATTTTTAACTTGTATCCTACTACCATCACTCTAGATCTGGCTAGAGACAAAGTTCAACCCTATGTTTTAGGTTTTTACCTTGTTGAATGCCTGGAGAGGGAGTTCTTCAGTATCAGATTTTTTTAACAACCAATATAGACTGATCCTCTCTCTGACCTAACTGCAGTGTAGATAAATAATTTTAAATCTAAATGTACAAAGGATATTTCTATTTATAAAATCTTACATTCTAGTTTTGTCAACTGTTTTTATTTAGTTTTACCCAGTACCTTTGAATTAGTGCTGTGCAATCATTTTAAAACTTGTTTCGTTCTGCTGCACTGGACTGGAAGGAGCTGCAGAGCTACTTTTACTTGAAGTAGTTAATTTTTTGTTTAACGCTCTGCTGTTGACCTGCTTGCATAATGTGCATGTTTAGTGTAGTGGGAGTTAAACATTAGAGCTTTTGTGGAACTTTGCATAGTGCTAACTCATGTTTTTCTTCCATCTGTTGGAAAGAATCGTGTGATAGGACTTCATGTTCTTGGACCTAATGCTGGTGAGGTTACCCAAGGTTTTGCTGCTGCAATAAAATGTGGTCTCACCAAAGAATTACTGGACGAAACAATTGGTATCCATCCCACTTGTGCAGAGGTAAGGGAGGGGCAAGGCACAGCTTGATATAAAACCTGGTCTTGAAGACTGTTTTACATAGATGCAAGGAAATAACCATATATTGTATTTTTGAGATTTATTTAGTGTTTGCATGACTCCTGAGGTGCTGACATGGGATAGGAAATGTGTTAATTGTGCACTGCAACCTGTTTTCTGTTGTACTAGTGCAAAGAAATGCATTGTTAGTTTACAAGAAGAGACCAATAGCCATGTGCACAATGATGCAGACAACAGTAAATAAGTTGTTCCTTTGATCTCTTACAGGTGTTCACTACAATGGATATTACAAAGGCTTCGGGACAAGACATCACTCAGAAGGGCTGCTGAGGTTAAACCTGCTGTTTTACATGTTTCCATGTTGTGCACTCTGAGTTCTGTAGGAGCTCTAATACATCCAGCTGCTTTGCAGCAAAGTAAACATTTGCATCAGTACCACTGTACGTGCTGCAGCTGGGAATGGTGCCTTTGAGAGCCCTCCTCAGTAAATTGTGTTGCACATGGAAACAGTAATACAGCAGGGAAATCTTGGACTGTAAATCCTGACTTTGCTTGGAATTAGCACTACGGTGCTTTTTTGACGTTCTAGCTCGGAACCTTCTTGTGAGGTGAGCTACGACTGATGGCTGCCATGCAAGGTTGGGAGATTCTTGTCTAGTCAGATGACTGAACTCCTCCTGAAGGAAATTCTTAAATTGCACAAATTAAAGCTAATGCTTCTAGGTTCCAGTGTCTTGTACAAATGCTTGAAATAAGAGACAAATATCTGTATCATTGGTTCTTGCCAACAGTTTACAGTTGACTGATTCATCTTTTTGATGCATTTTGTTATACTTAATTATGTTCAGTTGATGCAAAATGGCACAAATAGGATGCAGTGTTGAGCAGTGAGTTCAAGCACTAGTCTCCCACTTCAATCAGTCTAAAACTTCAAAGTAACATAAGACATTGCTGTTGTTCACGTTCATTGTTGACTTCACATGAAGATATGTCTTTAAAATAAAAATTGGAGTTGTAGGCATCTTGTGTGTCAGGGTTGAAGAGCATAACTGCAAGACCTTGCCAATTTGCCCAAATCTGCTTTCAGCTCTGTAATTTAAAACCTCCCAGAACTGCAAATCTGTGCTCTTAAGTGGAGTACTGAACTCCTGGAGGAACAGACTCTGTCCCACTAATACAGTAGGTGCCTGCCCGTGGTGGTAGTCAGGGTTGCATAGAAGTGCTCTCTGACTTGTGGGGCAGCACAGCGCAATGGCCTGGTGTGCTTTGTGTAGTGTTGTGTACAGTCAGTACTCTGAGGCTTTCTTCCACCCCTGGCATTCTGTTCTGGGGGGGATTGTGCTTGAATTTGGCTCATAGTTTTGTCAAAAGAAGTGTTTTGAAAGACTGTTCTGAACATTGTATGATAGTAAACAGTTTTTAACTATTTAATCTGTGATGTTTGGAATTTGAAGTTCAATAAACAGTGCATACACTCTGTGGTGTCTGACCTCGTGGTTTATGTTGCCTGAGATTTTATTGTGCTTCAATTATGTTATTTATCCCACGCAGTACTTAAACCTCTATAGACTTGTGCATGCTGTAATATTTTAAATGAAAAAAAGTTGTTTTGTCACACCTGGGGACTTGCTTAAGAAATCAAACATGCTTCTATTTTGCTTTACAGAATTATCTCTGCTCAAACTAAGAGAACAATTTTATACCACTTCTTTATATGTATTCCAGAGGGTCATAAATACATATGTTATAGTGCTTAACTGCAACACAAATCCAAGATGCTCTATAGAATCTAGTTAGTGTTAACAGCAAATCTTGCTGGTGGTCAAATTTAATAACTCTTGGAGACTGGGATTGTGCTGGCGTTGCCCCATGGTACTGCAAAATAGTTTAATTTGACTATGGATGAGCTGCTGGTGTTGCTTTGCTGCAGAGCTCTGGGGATTTACTTGTTCTGGTCTCATTTGCTAGAGCCACGTGCTTACTGTCCCTTCTGCAGCACTGACAGGAGAGTGGCACTGCCAAAATGTTGTGTGCCTGAAAGTTTGCCTCAATGCGTCAGGTGTCACAGTTAAAAGTAAATTAGGCTCAATAGGGTAGAACTGAGTTGCAGTGGATGAACCAGACTGGTCTGAGCTGTTTTAAAGAGGCAGGGGACATGAGGGTGGACAAGGTGGACAGCTGGGAGCAGGTAATGTGTTAGAGACCTTGTGCAATCCAAATGGCTGAAATGAAACTTAGTAAACAATAAAGCATCCAGAAAGCTTTATATAATGAGACACTGACCCAGAATGGCAAAGTTACCTGGTGTAACCCTGCCACAGAGAGAGTGAAGGAGGAAGCCAAGTCAATGAAGATAAAGCCTGAATTTACTATTAGTAAGCACTAATTGAGTTTTATTTCAAATTCAGATTTGATTTGCAGGTTCATGTTAATTGATTAATAATTACCACTTGCATACCTGTAACAGTGTACTAATTGTAGATGTTCCTTATGTCAAGCTTGCTCAAGCTGTCAGCTCTAGGTGATATTTAGAGCGATGGCATTGCAAACTTTATACAGTTAGTCTTTTGAGCTTTAAACTCTAGTTAAAATATGCAGTGAGTTAACAGCAAGAGGAAATGAACATGTCATTTGTGTTTCAGTTGGCTCACGTGTAAAGCAATGCGCTGTGACAGCAAGACCTAGTTCAAAGCCAAAATTTTAAGCTGGACAGTAGGTGTTGGAGAAGTTACAAACTGGGAAGTAGAGCCTGTAACAACCATAAAAATACCTTGAGTTTGGGCAGTAAGGATGGTTCAGCAGTGGTATTAAAGGTAAAATTTTTGTTGTCATAAATGTTCACCAAATTCTGATGGGATGTCCTATAATACTTTGGATTTTATTCATGCTGTAATACCAGGAACCTTTTATAGGCTGCTAGAAAAGCTCTGTTGTGACTGAATAGGCTCTTAGCTGTTTTGTTTAGATCACTGGTAACTATGGCACTGTGTATTTGGACTGAAGTTCTTGCAACAGGGGATAAACAGCCTGTGTGGGATTTTCTAAAACTTATTGGTGAAATTTATCCATTCCAGATCCCAGAGTGGTTATGATTGTAGTTATTGTAATCATGGAATACACTTAACCATCAAACTGGCTTTCCACATAGCTCAAGTTTTAATTATATTTTGAGCTCTGTAATTTGTCTTGAGTAACATAAGCAGCTATTTGGCCTGTGCAAGAGCTGTAGGGGCAAGTCAGAGACAAAAGCAGCTGAATAATTTGTAAGAAGCTTTGAAATGCTAGAATTAGATATGGAAGATTTTTCCTGCGTAGCTGAACTGTTTAAAGCTTCAGATTTTACAATTCCCCTCAGAGTTGCTTTTGACAAAGACTTGAAGTGTTTACCTTTTTTTCAATCTCGTCCTGGAAGAAAATTGAAAAATAGGTTGAGGGGGTTTTTTAAGCTCTAAACTGGAGTTCCTACTTGTTTGAGTCTTGTGCTTGTCAAGCCTCCCCCAAGGCAAGGAAAACATTTCTGGATGTCTCTTAGAGATGTGAACAGTAGAGGAAGGAAGGATCAAGCATTTTAACTGAAAATAGATACTGGATCTATTGCAGCAAACCACATTTTTGTGGGTTTGTAACATCATGTAATCTATTCTCCAGGTTGTAATTCAAGTAAATAAAGATAGATTTAGGACTCCTTAAATTTACCTTTTTTAATTGTCAATATATATGGTGAGTGTGCGATGGAACTACTTCGCCTCCATTAAGGTGTATGAGCTCACAACTTGGAGCTGAGTTGCATAGTTGCCAGTGTTGCCTCTAAAAATAGGAACTATGCTTTAAGAGAATTTTGTTGCATGGCAAAAACAGGAGCAGTGCTGTCTGGCTCTGAAATGTTAGAATGACAAGATGTTGGAGAGGCAGCACTGATCGCCTGCTAACTGAAATTCGGCAGGATGGAAGATCCTGTTTGTTTATTTTGCAGAGCCAATGTCACTGGTCTGATGGCTACTGGTGGTTCCTCCTGGACCATCAAACATAACTGTCATGTTAGTGGGTGCTTTGTGGTGCTTGCTCTGCAAGGGGAGAAATTATCAAATGATCAAAACCAGTTGTATAGGGTCTGCAGCCCACGGTGTGTGGACAGGGAAGAAAAGAATGACTGTCTGACCTAGAGGTTCAAGTAGAGATAGTAAGGTTTGGATGTTTTCTGAGCTATGGTGTACTTTAACAAGCTTTTCTTTAAATAATTTGCTTCTCTTACAATGCACAGAGTCTGAACGTTGTGGTGAAAAACTGAAAAGCTTCCTTCTGATAAATAAATAAAGTTGTCTTTAGAAAACTGCATTTTGGAAGATTTTGTCTTTAATAAACAAGGTTTGTAACCATTTAGCAACTTCATTTTGTCCACTGAAGGACTGAAGTGTGTGTGGCTTCTTTAGGTAACTTGGTTAAAAATTACTTAACCACAGGATCTTTTTTTTTAAATACACGAAATGCAAGAGCTGGGGGGTTCTGCATGTACCATAACCTATAAAGAATTCACTTTATCTCCTTTTCCCACTACACCCTGCTGAGTCCCTTGCTGCGATCAATGTGACCTGTCTGTTTCTGCTGCTGCTGCTCTGTGACTTCCAACTGCAGGTACATGTAAGCTGTGGCTGAGTGGATGGAGAACTGATACAGGTTTGTGAACCTGAGAGTTCTTAACAAGAAATCTCCCTTAAGCAGTACTTGCATTGGTGGTGGGTAGATGATGGCTTGGTTCACCACCACCTTGCCTTGTAAAAATGTGACTCTTGGAAACCTGACACTGACTTCCTTACACAATCTGCCCTTGGACGTGCTCTGACGTGCTCTGACTTGGGGCTTGCTTGGTGTGTGGGCGGTGGGCAATTTAGAGCGCTGATAGTACCTGAACTGTTGCAGCTGGGGTAGAAGTCATGTGCTGGCATGGTGCACTGGTAGGGGAAGGAGCCCAAGCTGACACAGGTTGTGCGGAACAGGACAGAATTGGTGGGGGTGAGAAAGATTGGTTTCTCTGGGATATTTTCACCTGACTCTTCTTTTTATCCCTCTCCTCAAGCGGGAAGAAAAGTCATCGTAGAGTCTCTACCACCTGCTAGTTAAACCCTGTGCTGGGACTGTATCAGCCAGGTTTGTTGCCAGGTGATGTGTTTCTGCTCTTTCTATCCCAGCTTTCCTGGATGTAGGTAGTGATACCAACAAGCAGACTATGAAGCAAAGACTTTACTATGCACTTTTCCATCCTTTTGCTAGTAGAACCTCCCTCAGCCTGATTCTTTCTGTTTCTCTATCCATCTGTCCCCCTTGAAAAGATTATTGCTGGCCCTGGGGGATGTGAGGTCTTCCTATTCTCTTTCCCCAAAATTAGAAGTCCTATATGTACTTTCCCTGAAGCAAACGCCCCTAGAAGTTAATACTCTTCCTCTGGCACTTTCCAGGCTTTCAGTTACAGTCCTCATTTCCCTATTGCATTTTTATTGCTCTTGAATGTTAATTTTATTGACCTTTGCCAATCCCCTCCCTCCTCCCACCTGAGGGACAAGCTTTAGATTATTCCTCTGGAAGGTGATGAAAGATACTCCTTGATTGCCAGATTGGCATCTCCATAACACTGAAGGTCTCTTCTGGGCCAGGGAGGTGGAGGAAAAAAAGCTTAGGAAGGAAGCCAACTGCCTCCCACGTTGGATGAAGCAGCATTAAACCGCCCCCTCCCTTCAGGCTCCTGTTTGTCTCTCCCTCTTAGTAAAGGAGTTGAGTTTCTAAATTAGGAAGCATAAGATTCTGTTGTTGAGATGTTCTCATTTAATTTAGTTTGTACTCTGCAGGGGCTGAGGTTCACCTCACTGATCCTGACCTCAATTAGCCAGAAATCCAGAATTTTAAAATGTGTTTGTGCCTTGTACTTGGGTTTGCTTATCTGGACAGTGACAGCAGAGGTTAGAGCTGTGCTTTGTCTTGCATCTGTGGTGTGACTGGGTTGGTTGCCTAAAGTCTCTGAGGATAAGCTTATATTGCATGAGTGAGAGGATTAGTTGCTGCTAGCACAGCATTTTAAAGTTATAAAATGAGATGTGTTAAGAGCAATGTCGCTGACAGGATGTGTTTGATGCAGATCTGTTTCTGGCTGATGGCCTGCAGTTGTGTTAGGTCCTGTTGGGGACCCTGTGAGAAACTGAATTCTTAGACCTCCCTACTCAAAACCTTGGGTGGTGACAGGTGCCCACCAATCTGTTCTCTCACTCCACCTCCTCTGCAGGGTGAGGGAAGAAAATATGAAGAAAAATCTTGGGGGTGGAGGTAAGGACAGAGAGACCACTCACTCACCTGTTAATGTCAGAGGCTAAACAGAGTCAACTTGGGAAAAAATAATTTAACTTGTTGCCAATTGATATTGGAGTAAGATAGAGAGAAATAAAAATGAAACCTGCCTTCTTGCCTGGCTCAACTTCACTCTCAACTCTCCTACCTTCTCCCTAGGGGCCCAAGGAGGTGGGGAATGGAGTGTTGTGGTCAGGTCATAACTTCTCATTTCCACTGCTCCTTGCTCACACTGTCCCCTGCTGTGGAACCATTCCCAGGAAAAACAGGCCTTCACAAACTTCCCCAGAGTGTGTTGTTCCCATAGACACTTAGGTTTACATTTTTGCCTTCAATCCCTTTTATAATATCAAGTACAAATAAGTAGTTAATGCTTTTTAGATGGGATTTTATACCTTGGCCTTTATGCCTATACCTGTTTGGAGAGTCCACAGCTGGTATCTGAACAGCAGAAGATACCCTGAAGGAACATTCTGTTCTCATTCAGCCCACAGTTCTCATGTTGAAAGCTTTGTAGAAATAATGTAGAATAAGTAATCGATGCTTCTGTTTTATGAAGACCACAGGGCACCTCAGAAAGAAAAAAAAACCTACCCACGCATAGATTAATCTAACTACTGTAATTGCTGAATACTACATTGTAATATAAGGTACAGATTTTTTTGGATGTTGGTCTCCCACAAAACAAGACTAAAGTGTTTATTCCTGATTTCCAAACTATGCCTTGTCAAACTGTTTGTGTGTAGAGAAATGAATCTGCTGCACGAAACTAAAACATATAAGGATTAACACATGTAGTTCCAAAGAGAGATGGGAAAAGGGCTGAAAAATCTTACTGGTGTATGGAATTAGATTCCTTCTAGTAAAAGAATTTTATCTACTTTTCAATCATGTTTCTGGTAAGGTTTCTGCAGTCTGTCATGTATATATTTTCTCCTTGAAGATACTGCAGTGGGAAAACTCCAGTCTCCTGGATTAAAACAGAGGTGGGGCAAATTCTTGGTGTTTTACTGCTTTGTGGATGAATTGTCATAAAAATGAGACAGGTTTTTTAAAGAAAAGGATACCCAGGCTATTTTCTGTAATAAGGAAAAGTGTAGGTAAACTCCTTATAAGATCTCTGCTCAGAAAGAATTCAAATTTATGCAAAATGTGTTAATTTGTGAATTCTGGTCCTCTGAGTTCTTAGGTGAAAAGGAAATGTTTTCAACAAGATATGTAGCCTCATAAAAAAACAGTATGTATACTTTACACCAAGATCACTTGCTTAAAGCAAAATCTCTTACAGTTACAGAGGATTGGCAGTGAGGGGAGAAGTGTTTGCTTTTCTGGATTGTGTGCTCAGAAGGTAAGATTACTTTACAGATGGAGGGAAGTCCATGTTTCCTGTTTACAGGACTTTATGACTCTGATGAAAGCCTTCTCTTGTGTTTGGGAGTTTTGCAGAACTAATAATAGCTGTTTGGAGACATGCTGCTTTCTGTTCTATTTCTGCTTTTCTCCTAAAGTCTTTGCATATTTGCATTTGTGCCAAAGGAGAGGCCAGGAAACTGAAAAAAGAGGGAGAAACTGGGATTACTTCTGTGGTGAAGGGTGATGTTAATGTTTTGTCAGCAGACTTACCTAACATTTCTCACAACACAGTTATTTCAAACTTCAGTCAAACTTACTTAATTCATCGTGTTGAAAACATAATGAAAATACATGAGATGAGGTAAGGGGTTGCTTTTCTTGTCCACAGTCTGGTGGCAAAAAAAAGCAATGAAAGTGTGCAAGGGTCATGATGAAATTGTCTGTACCAAGTCTCATCCTAAGACATATATCTTGGGCTGTTTATGCAGAATTTGTGAGAGCTGAAAATCAATAAAAGGGCAAGAAACTGTGTTTTCATGAATCTTAAATCTCTGATTTTGTCTGGCTCAACAGAGACAATGGAAAGAAATCTAAATATTTCCTGTGACATACACAATTAGACTCTGCAATCTTGCAATATTAATACATACAATATCCTGCTACATGGCAAAGATTCAAGGCTTCACTTATCCATGGATTGTACCGGTAATTTTGGTGGGAATAAGCAAACAATACTGAAATTCCTCTCCATTATTTAATCATTACTACTGCTTTATTTACACAAAGGTTCAGCATGAAGAGGCACCACTCCCATTGAAAGATCTCTCCAATAATTTGTGACAATTTGTGCTGAAGCAAAGGTGTGCGATGGGCTTTTAATTCACAGAAGCAACAAAAACTTAAGTAGAAGCTTGTATCTTATTTGCAATGAATCTTCTTGCCAGTAAAAAAATTAAAATCTTTCTTTCTGAAGCATATGTAACTCATAAAATCTGAAAATTGCTTTGAAGCATTGGCCTTGTACAGAGCCGCACTGTGTAATTGGTTTTTTCAAGAAACCTCTGCATCATATGCTTTAAGGTATGTACTAAGTGATTTAATAGGGTATGTCATTTTTAATTACTGTGGAAATGCATTCATAAGTATAAAAATGCAAGTCATGTCCTCTTAACATTACTGCTTCTAAAAGCATTTTTATGTAACCTGCAGGAACTAGCACAGTGTTTTCTTCATCCTCTAAGTGCATGATAGTTTTACTATTCTGTCATCTGCAGGATGAGTTCAGAACACGATTTGAGGTAAATTAGCCTTAACTGAGCTCTCAGAAAGACTGCTGCCAATTTCTGAGTTTAAATGGTCTAAAATTAGCTCATCCAGCTCCACAATACATCACTGTCTTAGAAGCATTCTAGTTCTCTCCACCCTCTTAATACCATCTAATGCAGCATAATCTCTACTAACAGGAGGGGGAAAGTCATGTCATTGTGATCACCCCATCCATACCACAGCTGCATTTGAGACCACTGGCCATCAGTAGAAAATAATTGATTTTTTGCCTTTTTCCTGATACTGAGTTCTCAGCAAATCGTTAGAATTTAAAAACGACATAAAGCTGCTTTATAGAAGTTGATTCGCTTTGAAAAACTGTCATGTGCAATTTAACCTGCAGTCTATTGTAATTGATGTTAGACGCCTTTGACAGTTATTTCATGATTTTCTCTTCTGTGTCTGTGCTCCAGCCCTTCACCATGAAAGAAAGCTGATGCCTGGCAAAGGAGAAGCTGCTGAGCTGTTCCCATTGCAGCCTCCAAGGATTTGAATGGATTTATCCAGTCCACAAAATGCAGGTGGAAAATCCAGCAGAGTGGTAGTGCTGGGAGCTGATAGCAGATCTGTGGATTTAATGGCAATTAAACATCGTGTTCCAGAAAGGAGCCTAACACAAGTGCAGCTGGGTAGAGCTCTGAAGTTTTGGATGAGTAATAGATTTGTCAAAGAAATTAAATGCCTGGAAAGGTCTCAAAAAAACCCCCATAGTTCTTAGCCCTTACAGGCAGAAGAATGTCTTCCAACAAAGCTGGAGTTGGCCATCTCCAACTAGTCTTTCATCATCTGCAACACTTATATCAATATTTGAAAGTTTTCAATACTTTCTACTGCTTAGAAATGTATAAAGTATATGCTGCTACCCATTGAAGTGTGTCAGTGGGGGCAACATTTTAGCATAAATCAGAATTGTGTAACTTTACTCAGAAAAAGCAAGGCCTGTTCTTCAGCAGAGGACTAGTAGAATGGAAACTTATTATCATTGAACTAGGTAATCCTTTTCCTTTAGTGGAACTTTAGCTTTACTTTATAATTTTCTCTTGTTACTTACTTCTTCTTTTTCCATGGCTAAGATTAAATCGTTCCTTCTGCACCCAGACAAGTTGCAATAACTCTTTCTGTGTCCTTGCTTCTAAAACCATCAACCTGCTCTACAAACACCCCAGTGGGAACAATTCACCTCCGTGGGATGTCGGACCCTACACAGCAAGGTCCTGGTTTTACATTTGTCCTTTCACATGCACCTCATTCAAAATGCTGCTTTTTTCTAACTCTGGCCTGGGCTGCAGATGAATCCTGTCCCTCTCCCTTACCTTCTTGACAGGGGAAGAACTAGAAACAGTTTTATAGATCAAACCAGAAGAGATGATGGTGTGGGTGTGTGTATATATGAATGTAGATAAGAAGATACTCTATCCCTGTATTTATGCCTTACAGCTTTCAGTCTCTCGTGGTTGCAATGTCAATATCTCCCTTCTTTCTTCGACAGGAAAAAACACTAGAGAAGCCACAGCATGCAAAATAAAAAGACTTCTGAAGCTCATTTAGTGCATTTTCTTCATTTAAGTTGTGTAGAACTATCCTGAAAATGTTCTTGCTTGACCTATATTAAGCCTTGAAATGTCCCTGCTTCTGGTGCTGCTTGTGTTTATGCTTCTATTGAGGGAAAGAGGTTAGAAAATGCTGCTAAGGAGAAAGGAGTGAGAAGTTTGAGCATGTGGCCGAACCAGAGAGAGGATTGTATTTTCCGTGCTATTTGCTGATGACCTGTTAACTATAGATTAGATATGAAAGAACACTTCATCTTAAGTGGGCCAGGTAAGTATGAAGACAAAGAAGGTGAATGAGTGCTTGAACAGGTAAGAGTTGGTTCTCTGCTGATTGCTTTCTGTGTAAGTCCCTGTTACCTGAACCTGTTTATGGCAAATACATGTTGGGAGTCGCAAATTAACTGAATATTTTGGCATCTCTTTTTTATGAACCTCACATTATAGAAGTTATTATTCTGTAAAAGCGGTGGCATAATTAGAAAGGAAGCCGTGCTGTTGTAGCCTTATGTTTTGTGCACTAGTACTGCTGCTAATTCTGCTGGGCTGAATACAAAGCTACAAATGCTGAATTGTCACCTCACTGAAGACAGGGGAAACTGAGAAGAAAGTTTTGATAAAAAAACTGGAGTCAGAAAATTCATTTCCATTTTAATGGGATTTTAGTTCCATTCTGGATATACTTCAAGTTTAAATCCAGCACTTAGAAAGCTCAAATTACAAAGGTTGTATTTTCAATAGAACTATATGTATGTTGTCTCCTAAAGCACTCTGTCTGCAGATAGCACCGTGTATTCAAAGAGGATTGTGCAACTGTTTATTTACATGGGTTGCTGTGGGATTTAAAAGTGTCACTAAGTACAGACTTCCTTTGTATTGTAAAGAGAGTTTGGGGTTATGTGAAGGCAGGTTAGATAAAAAAAAACCCAAAATTATCTATAGGGGTACTGCTAATCAGAGAGAGCTATACTTGCGTGAGCTGTACTCGCAGGCATCCAATGGTCTTATCTGCTTCAAATAATCAGGCACAACTATTTATTCTTTTTCATTTTATCTCACGACTAAATTTATGCTTTCTCCTACAATGAAGTCATAAGCAAGAAAAAGAGAGATCTTGAGGGGTTTTTTTAAATAAAAAGAAAGCAATACTTATTTCTCTTCAGCCCCCATCATATATTGTCTCTCCTACATAACAAAGTAAATACCAGTTCAAATTACCACTGAAAATAATTCTAATCTTGCTAAATTGTGTTTCCTGTGTAATATAATAGTGACTCTATGATATTCTCACTGGCTTTGCCATGGAACTGATTACCAAAGGCTATTCTAATGTATTTGTAGGGAATATTGAAGTGATCCAGATCAACAATTCCATTATCTCCTGTGTATCACAAACAGAAAAATTACAAAAAAAAAGGAACGCATTTAAGATATAAAATGTAGACCAAATTGTTACAACACTCACAGTGTTTCTGCTGTCTCTTTCTGTCATAAGTTCTCATGTCTCCTTCTGACAGCAAAGCTGCTGAATTACTGCTCTTATTCTGGCCAGGAAAGCGTCACTTCTGCTGATGTGCTCAGTGAGTTGCAAAATCTCAGTTAAAGCATCAGCACAACAGTTAATAGGTGTCATTCATCCCTAATGCCGAGGATTATTTTAGATTAGTCCTTCATTGATGTTTGTCTCTGGTGACTGATGCCCTGGACCGCCAGAGTGCAAACACCTTAAGCAGGCAGAAAGGCTGGGGATGGCAAAGTGGCCTGCTCTGGTACTTGCACCTGTACCCATGCACGGTATCTTCCCTATTTTCACAGTATCAAACCTATATCTCAAGAGCTGGAGTGCTGAGACCTAGGCTGTCTTTTACAGGCCAATTTTTATTGCAAAAACCTGTTATTCTGGTCCTTTGCAAGGCATATTCAGGAGTGCTGTGGATAAGAAACTAACATGTTATGAGTTATCTGACATGTCCAGCTGCATCTTTCGTTTCCAAGGAGCCAAAGTCATTCCACAATTGCACAAACTTTGTTAATCAACCATCAGAGGTAAGGAAACCTCCACCTCCTTCCTAGGGGCCAAGTTGCCAAAGCAAATCAGGGCAAGTTGATCTGCTCACTCTGGTTCTGACAGTTCTGTTCTCATGGTTTCGGTACGGATCTCTGGGTGATGGAATCAGGCGCAAATCCCTTTTCCACTGATTCAGAGCAGAGATTGGAGTCAGGAATTTATGAAGGATCCCACAAACCTTATCGCTGCATTTCACAGTAATTTAGGCTGTGGATTTCTCCATGAGTCTAGGTAAAATTATTTCTATTTTCTAGTTTTCTATTACTTCCATTTTCTACTTTGTTGTAGAACCCTCCAATAGTTCTCAGACCACAATGGGAGAATAAGATGGCTTTTAAGATAAACATTAGGACTCAGGAAGCCTGACACTGTTCTTCTCTTTGTTAGATTCATAATATTAGTCTGTTCACTGGTATTTAAAAATCTGGAAAAAACACCCCAAACCCTAGCAAAATGCAAGTGCTTTGTCTCGGCTCAAATACCATACTGAAGCCTGCTTGGGTGGGTATCTCAAATCCTTGCTGAATATGGAGTTCTTGACTACAGGCTAAAGGCTTTAAGCAGAAAGAGAGTATGTTTAGCTTAGATATTATAAGGAAACCCTTTACTGTGAGAGTGGTGAGGCACTGGCACAGGTTGCCCAGAGAAGTGGTGGATGTTTCCTCCCTGGAAGCATTCAAGGCCTTGCTGGACAGGGCTCTGGGCAACCTGGTCTAGTGGAGGGTGTCTGGAACTAGGTGATCTTTAAAGTTTCTTTTCAAACAAAATTATTCTGTGATCTTATGATGATTTTAACGAAAGTTAGCAGGAGAGATTAAGTCCTATGGAGTTCTCTTGGCCTATCTGTCCCTTATGAATTTTAGTAAGCTATTATTCTTCTGTGGTTAAGATATTAAAATGTAATGTGAATATAGAGAATGCTAAGGAAGAAAAAAAATAATGCAGCCTCTCAAATGCAACAAATCCCAGGTGAAAATAGATAGCTTTGCTGTAGGAATAAAGGGGCAGAAAGTGACAGTGAATTTATATTAACATTTTAGAAGTTGTTTTGTTTTTTAAATTTTGTTAGTAAATTAACAAAGTCTTATTAATATGTGGCTCTGTTACGATGAGCAATTATTGTGATGTGTTTACCTCTCCGTACTACCTGTATCTGTTAGATTTATTAATAAAAATTCAGGCACACAGTCATAGCTTGTTAAATCTGACCAGTGTAGTTTACAGTGCATTGGGCACTAAGGGAAAATCCTGCTAGACAAACTCCGCGCTGTATGCTTGTCGCAGCAGCTCTCACTGCAATTTGTACTCTGCCCTCAGTCAGAATTCTGCAACACCTGAAATCTCGGAGGGTGTGTGAAGGTGCATCAGAGGGCAATGGAGTTTGGCTCTGCATCTGAAAGCTGCTTAAGAATTGTATTGATGGGATATGAGAAATCACAAAATACAAACTGGATTCTGTATAAGCTGTAATGCAGTTTATAAAAAAATGTTATTAAGTCATCTGTTTTTACTAAAATGAGTGTGTAGAAGCAGATTGCAAGTACAGATCTGTATGATTGCTTGCCATTGCTTTTTAGTAGTGGTTTATTTCAAAACATACTACCCAAGCCTCGGCCTATAAATTTAATCTTCAGACGCACCACTGATTTAAATATTTTCTCCCAGAAAATGGTGAGAGAACTACCTATGTAGCAATAGGAAAAAAACCCAATCCTCCTTCCTTCGTATGCACGTGTACTCATATATACAACACTCATACAGCCAGAGGTGTAACAACCCCTGTTTATTTGCCAGAGCCAGTGGGAGACTAGTGGTGGCCCCAGGCAGAGATTAAGGGGCAAGTACACGGAATGACTCATTGTGTTGTCTAATGTAGCTCTGTGGGGGCTCTGTGGAGCCCTAAATAATTGTTATCTGACCCTTCCCTTTGCTAGAGCCCGCATTAAATCCAGAATCAATAAAAGGAAGTTGCACTATGGCTTTGAATGAATAATGCAGTAATTTTGCAGCCCTGTGTAGCTATGGAAAACCAGCAGTTGTTTGTGATTCAGTGGGTGAACACTCTCACACAGTGCGTGCTGTTCTCACAGGCTCGGTTACGTGCACACCTGAAGTTTGCAGAGGTTTACTACATCTTCATGATGAACTAAATGTGGGGAAGATTATTATTCTGCTGACTTATACGTGGCTCTGCATAAATGGGCGTGTTCCTGTTGTGATGCTAAAGGTACTGGGAGTCACGTTGTGCAAGCTGTGGGATATAGTTGCATATGAAAAGCTTTTTATACTACTCAGTCCAAGAACTTGGAGTGAATAGGGCTGATCTCTCCAGGCAGCTTTCTTGTCCTGAGCACTCCTGAGCTTTATTGCAGTTGCAACCTGAGATGTGAAAATGAAGATATGAGTTGTAGTCACAATTACAGACACAGTTTCCTGGAAAAGTGTGTGGAGAGGGAAAATCACAGCATCATGCAATGCCGTGGGTACACTGGAAATGGAATGACTGCCCAAAAGTTATAGGGAAGATTCTGGCAGAGCGTAAAATTAAAACATTGAGATAGAACTAAGGAAATTTTAACTAGAGCAAGATGAACATTTTCGCACTAAATTAGCATCTATTAAGAGATGTGGACTTATCAAAACTTCAGTGTTTCCTAGACACATACCAGCTATGTTGAAATTTGTTTCAGAAGAGATCTCAAAGACCAGGACAGTATTTTATTATTTTGTTCTGAGAAAGAAACTGTCACAGTGGTCAAGATTTAGTCCAGGAGGTGTAGAGTGCATGTTCTCACTTTTGATTTTTCTTATCTTCTCTGGGTCCTTGAATCTGTGTTTCCCACACTCTAAAGAGTTGGGAATTTTGGTCTTTCATGGTTTCCAGGCACTGGTCTCAGCCCTTCTTGTTAAAGGGATACACAAGTATATTTGAAGTCATTAGACTTTAAAGGGGTGAAAATCCTTCCTTTAAAATTTAAAATCCTTTAAATGCATAAATTAATGAGTTGCATTGTGTGGACTTATGCTTTGACTGCCAAAAATCATCTGTAATTTAGTCATAGCCAATTCACTAGACTTATTTGTTGTTGTGAGAAGACTGTCTTTTAGATTTTCTTTCCTCTCTGGTGTGTGCTGATCATGGCATTGCTGTTATATGTGTATTGCTATTAGCAGTAATAATATGTAACAACAGTTTGTGCATAGCATGGGAAGACAGAAAAACACATCAAGCCAAAAAGTGTTTCAGGTATATTCCCAGCCCTCTGTTGTTGTTCTGTGCTTCCTTGTGTGTTGTGTTTTTGTTTACCTGTTTGGTTTGCTTTTTAAGCAATGAGTGTGCCAGGGCTTGTAGTCATTCCACCCTGATACAGCACCCAGTAGACTGGGTGGGGATTTTGTGGGGAAAAATATGTAACATAATGATAGATCACTGAGTCCCTCTATTTGTGATTTATCTTGTATCTCTGGAAATGTATAGACTGTGGCCTTCCATATAGTGACTGAAGCACAAGAATCCCTTTTCCTTGAGAAGGCATGCAGTTACTTTAAAACAACTACAAAAAGTACACTTAGATTACTTGTTTTCTGCAAAATGGAAAGCTTTAAGTTTTTGGGCAACCTCATCTAAAACTGACCTAGAGGACTCTTTAGAAGGTTTTGCTTCACATCTCCAGTTCACCAGATGTTCAGCAGTCGTACTATGAGTGTCTGCAGATTGAGGACTGCATGTTTGGATGAAGAAAGCAATGAGTGTAGGTATTTAACCTTTTCTAGGGAGGTTCAAGCTCACTCTAATTGGAACCCTGATATCATATAAAGAAATACCTCGACCCTGTAGGCCCATCTTCTTCACTTGGATGCAATATCAGAGCCACCACTGCTCTCTGAGTCCTTCAGTGCATTGACAAAAGGGCTGGAGAGATGCAGCACTACTGGTTACCTGATACAAGTTGGGAGAAATTGAACCAGCAGCTTTCTGGTCCTCTTGCTGTCTGAAAAAAATATAGAAATACTTTTATTGCAGCAGAAGTGAACGTAAATCCAGGATTCTGGGAATACTATTTTAATAATGTTCCCATCATCACATGGGCTTGAAAAGCTGAAGTTTTCTGGGCGGCTGCCAAATGCAGGTAATGAAAGGTTCTTTAGCACATGGGAAGTGTACAAAGCAAATGCTAAATACCAGTTACATTCTCTTGTCCAAGCCATAAGACTGCCTAGAGAACTGCTGGTGATAAATGTCCATAATTATGGTGTAGAAATACCATCAGGAATTTAGGGTGGAATGAGGCAGGGCTACCCCGGAGTAATTACATGGACTTAAGGAGAGGAGAAAACTTCCTTGAGAGAGAAGTTTTGAAACAGATACATTTGATTAGATGTTGTCTGTATAGTACATAATACTTTCATATAAGTCTGCAGCAGGTTAAACTTACAAATTCTGGTTTGGAAAGTGTACCAGATTATTCACAGAGCGGCTGTATCCGAGGGCCAAATGGGATTGCTTCTAATTGGAAACCATCATCTAACTAAACATCTCACTGGTGTTTTTATTCTCTATAGTACTTCCCTTAAGTCACTTAAGCATCTGCAAGAAGTTCAGTGGTGCATGAGATGAGGATGAGATGTATGAGGTGCATGAGATGTATGAACAGGTCTAATTGCATTTCCAAGATGGATTTTCTCCATGCACAATAGCATGAAAAGTTGGTTAACAGAAAGTACATCGCACTCATTTCTTTTATGTGTCCTCCTTATTGCTTTATTAGCAATTCCAGGATAATCGCTTGTTTCAAACTAATTTTACTCTTGTTTTGCTGGATTAGTGATAGAACCATTGTAACAATCAGCTGAGGACACTGAAATACTTGAGATCTGATCTCCATTGGCACCCGCTGAGCAGATGTACAGTGTAGGTACCGAAACTGTAGATTAAAAATAGCAGCATCTGAACAGAAGGCATCCCTTATCTTCATGATTTCCCTCAATCAGCTTGGCATAGAATTAAATTGCCTTCCCTGTGGAAAAAAGTTTCTGCTCATTTATACTTTGTTTTCTGAATACAACTGAAGCCTTACCATTTATATAAACGTTTTTTTCAACAAAGAGCGTTGTCGTGTTTAGGCTTAATGCAGGATGAGAGACAGGTCAATGAGTTAGGAGATTATTCCTGGGGGGAGGGAAGGACATTTCTGGTCTGTGAAAACACAGAGTATTTTGTAAGAAAGCAGAAAAACTAGTGAAGGAGGTGGGTGATGATTAAAGAGAGGTATGAATGGAAGAGTCAGTGAGAACAGAATTGGGGTAGCAAGGTGATATGTGAGGCCACAGACAAGGAGCAGGAGCTGAATTTGAAATGGTAGCAATTCAATTATTCATAAAGACGTATTTCCCCCTTAACAGGACAGTAAATTGAACACTGGCAGGTTGGTGCAAGACAGCAGCTCTAAATGCTCATGAGCAGGATTACACTGGAGAAAAAGCGGCCCAAGCACGGGCTGATACTGGGGGAGGATAACCACAGGACCTGCAGAGGGGAAGACAGAACCAATGTTCAGATGGTTGTGTTCGTGTCAGCAGTTCAGTTAGTTATCTCTTATGAAGTCACTTTAGAGCCATCTGTAAGTCCTTTGAATATGATTGACAATTACTGGGACTATTTGCTTTTCCTTCTTGGGGATTGTGAAACTTTAATCAAAATTACCTCAATGTAATAAGTTCGTAAAAGCTGAATTCTTAATGGTTTTTTTTCCCTAACACTTTTACAATCTGATCAATCTTTAATAATGAGAGTCAGCTGAAAAAAACCCCACCCTCCAATTTTCTACTCAGACAATGCAATTTCATCAAAAACGAATCATCTTAAGTGAATACATTGATTTAGATTAAATTTGATGGGAAAATATCAAAATGAATAATTTTACCTTATTTCTTTCTGGCAATGTTGAAATATTTTATATTGGCATTTTATTCCTTTAATTTCAGCTTCTATGATATTTACATTATTTTGATATTCCTATACTATTGCATATAAGAGTTTCAGTGATTCAAGCTCAACATGTTTTTTATTTGCACTGAAAATAAATGTCAAAATGTTGGAATTTCCCATGGGATGAGAAAACCACTTTCTATTTACACGAAAGTGGGTAGAGAAATACAATACTCCAGAGTAAGTCTGACCTTAGTACTCCTCGGCTCTGGAACACCAGGCAATCTAATATATGGATCGGGATTGTGTAATAAGATTTCCGAATGATTTATGCCAATCACATTTTCATTATTTCCTCACCAATACTGGCAGTGGTAATTCCTTGTACATTAATGCATCTTTTCCATCCAGCTAGATACAACTTACATGAAATAAACTACCAAGAGTCTCCTTGGAGCATGGCTTCTAGTTTTAGGAATTGTTCAGATATTTCATCTTTTTTTTGATGAGTTCAGTCCAATGCTGGTCAATGTATTATTTCAATTTCTAGTATTATCATTGATACTTATTTTACAGAATGTTCTGCAGGGTTGATGAGTTTCAATCCATGCAGAGAAAATGGCAACTGGCCTCTTGTGCTT
The DNA here is from genome assembly GCA_013390025.1 of Pitta sordida. Lineage (NCBI taxonomy): Eukaryota > Metazoa > Chordata > Aves > Passeriformes > Pittidae > Pitta > Pitta sordida. The sequence continues at coordinate 131,074 of WEKX01008750.1, forward strand.
GCTCATAAAATTGATCTGAAAGCGATCAATGAGATGGTGAGACTTTCTTTAAAACACCAGAATGACACTTAAAAATATTAGAAGAGGATTTTTATTTTTTAATTAACCACATATCCAGTCTTCATGTAAAGCAAGATGGTTTAAGCTTGTGCTGAGGAAGTAATTAAGATATTAGCTGAAAGTTAATCTATATAAATGGTGTTCCTGAAGGAAAACCGAATACATTCTAAGTTTGTTCATCTGAAATAAACCCATATAAAAATTTATTGATTTAATACTTTCCTGAAGCAATTACAAGGTGTATAAACTCTTTCATCACCGTGTCTAGTGGAGCGAAACTTAAATAAACCCTTTGCAGACTTTGCTTCAAAACTTTATATTTAGGTAAACTTCTTGATTAAGGTATTTAAATTTAGCTGTCTTAATTCAGGTCCTGAAAATATAGGATTTGATCTCTAAATAAGCTATCTTCTCTCAAAACATCGCCAAAGAGCTCAGATAATAGCACTGAATTTTCTTCCATGTTATTACCCTCACTGAGGTCTCCTGTCCACCTTCCCTCCTGTTTATGAGATATACTTGGAAACCCAGTGCAATAAATGTAAGCATGCCTATACAAAGGAGAAATGGTAAGCAGAGCTTTCATAATATGCTGTATTACACTTTCTAAACCTAAAGGAACACAGAGTAAATTATATTGTTATCAACAGAATCTGCTGGTGATCCGTGAAAACAGACGTTTTATATTCGTTTTCCCAAATGCGAACTTAAAATGCATTTGCTGATGCCTGCTGAACATTTCCAGCATACCTTGTGCATCCTATTCTACCCGAAGTACTGCATGAAACCTGTTTGTAGCAGCCCTGTGGGGCAAATGCTGATTAAGACTCCTGAAGTTCTGTCAGAAACCATGTAAAATATCAGCATATTTTTTTTTCTGCTGTTTCTGTCATCTAATGATGACTACACCCTGAAACTCTTAAATTCATCTGGTTTTCTCTAACCGAAGTATTCTTACCCTGTTTTGGTCTGCAAGGTATGTGGCGTCCCATCCAGGCAACAACTATTGCTGTGGGAAAAAGTGCTTCTGGCCTTTACTAGGTATAGATTTTGTGTTCTAGTCTCCATTTATTTCAAATATGACAACAAAGAAAGCTATTCCACTGACCAGGGACACCACAGGAATTCCTTTACTTTGAACAATCCATCATCTTCTCTCCTCCTTGCTTCTTTCCTGCTGAGTCTGCTGGGATGAGCTGGTCTCGGCTGGGTAAGAGAAGGTCCATTCTGCCTTAGAGGATGGCAGTTCTGTGAAAACCTGCTCCTGAAAAATGTATTTACTGGATTAAAAACGTGTTGCCTTAGATTCTGTGCTATCTGACAGACTGATCTCACAGTAACAACACTGCAGGAATGTGGGTTAGAAAAGATTTCGTGTTTGTCGGCTTTTAATATTATCCTCAGTATTTTTTTAATTTATTTTTTGAAGCAGAATACGGTAATATATGTCACTGTGTTTCACTTATAGTATTTGAAAATACTTTCAAGTAATCAAAAAAAAGCACCATCTCTCAAAAACCACCCTGCCTCTAAATTCAGGTTGTGCACTTTGTTTCACATGGAGCACAATTCCGCAGCCTACACGAGCACGTTTCCTTGTCTCTGGTTGTTTGCCAAACTAAACCATCCATTACATGTCCTGTCACTTGTGCAGACAATCTGTGTTTGAACTGGGGTTTCTAGATACCCCTTTGGGTTCTGTAAACAGAGCCTTAGCCAATTTTTTCAACGCTGTTTTCTTTGTCATGAAGAGTTTAAACCTCAGCCTCTGCTGGCAAGTTTCCCTCCTAATTGCAGCAAAGTGGTGCTGCCCATGTCTTTGTGAAGCGGCTGACACTGGCAGTGTTTTAAATGACAAGCTCGGAGCAAGGCGCAGAAGAAAAGACCCTGCTCTCTGGAACCTGCTGTAGGAACAGATAAATGTATGTTAAGTATATAATTAGCAAGGCAGATCTTGCAGAGGAATCATTTGTGGCCTTGCTGGAAGGATCTCCCTTGTAGGGCTGATTGAATACAAGGCAAGGTGGTGGGGGATGTACTTAGTGGAGGCAAAACCAAAGGCAAAAGGTGGCAAGCACAAAGAGGGAAACTGATGAATTTTGAAAAATTCCGAGGCAGAGCATGTGGATAAATGAAATAAAAGATACTTAGATGCAAACAAGGCAGAGACATAGAAGTCTGGGGTGTGGGTCTGAGAGGAGGGGAGTAAGATTGCTGTTGGTAGGGAGTGAGAGGGTAAACTGCAACTTCCATCCAACAATTTGGGATGGGGTTTGCTGGGGAAGTTGCTTGTCCTTCGGCTGTTTTGATTTTTGGCAAATATTTTAGGCACAAGTTTTTGAAGAAAAACTTGGTACTTTAAAAAAAACCCAACACGTGGTGGAGAAAAACCAAAAGACGTCTGTGCTAAGGGCAGTGGGGATATGTCACAAGGATGATTCCGAAGTCCTGAGAGCACACTGAGATAGCGAACCTCAATGACAGGATAAACGCTTTATTTTTCTCATGCAAGCCGTCAGAAATAATTACACTTAATTTATAGCTTTTGTTTGAAGATACATTCAAAATTTCTTATAAGACACTCCTATGTCCAAAAGCACATTCCTAAAGCTCTCATCCCCTCTGGTAGAAGTAATTTTGTAACTTATAAAAACATGTTTGGTCTCTCCTCATACCTGTCTTTGGTACACAAGTTTAGCAAATGCAGACATTCCCATGCTGTTTGTTCCGGCAAGGCGAGTTATGATTGTAACACCAGGGATGAGCGTCTGACGTTGACAAGATTTTTCTGCAAGTCACCATGAGGTAACGGGAAGTGTCTCTTTTAATGATCTTCACTGTTTAAATTTTTATTGTATTCATCTGATTTTTTTTTTTTAATAGCCTTTGATTATAGTTCAGAGGAAAGACGAATTTAAAAGTCTTCAGGTTTCTTAGATCTGCTATGGCTTGCCAGTCACCCTGCCAAAATTTTCCACTCTGTACTTCTTATAGTTTAATTGACTGCAGATGAGAAGCATCATTATGGATCTGTCATTGCAGCCACTCTTCATATGTTTCACTAGGTGGAACGAGCAGTCACTGGGTTTGTTTCTGACCTAATGCATAATGATGTAAAGCAGCAGTGAATTCACAGGAGAGGAGAGAGATTTAGCTGGTGAGAAGGCAGAACTGGGCTCAGTGCTGTTCCAGTAGTGCTCATTTACAGGTGAGTGGAAGAGTACAGTCCATTGTTAAAACACTAGATTTCAATTTTGTAGGAGCAGAGGTACATTATATAAGCTGTTCAGCTGGTACAATAACATAATGCATCATTTTATTTCGCTGACTCTATTAAGACAATACGAATAACCCAGGGTTTCCAGCCTAGCCTCCTTATGAATTGTCTTACTGAATTGTCTCTCCAGAAGCAAAGCTCTAAAGATCAAACAATGGACAGAGATGTATTTATCATGTCAAATTATGAGAATTGGTAATGTTATTTTGGTGTATTGGAACATTATCATTCCAGTAATCTCATTTTATTAAGTTCATGTAAATTAATTGATATGTGGATGTTTGTATTGGTCTGTGTATTGATTTATCAAGTGTGTTTGTTTATTAAATCCCCCTTACTGATAACAAACAATTACTACTTCAGGTAATTGATTTAAAACATGGGGGAGACTACTGCCAGCTGATACTGTGCCAAGAGTTATAGTACAAATTAATACAGACCAGAAGTTTACGTGCCTTGTACTTGCTCTACCAGATCAATATGTGAAGTAAGACTGTGGCATCCACCAGGATTGTTAACAGGATCTTGTCTGGAATACAAATGTCCAGTACGTTGCTGGCAGGATCTGGTTTTTTTCCTGCATGTAATTTGTATTAACAGCTGACTCTGGGAGAACAGAAGACACTATGATCATAGTGGGGACATGCAGGGAGAAGATGAGACTGTGATCCTGCCTCTGTTAAAATTGATTGTCATGTCATGGATTTGGTCTCTCTTTAATCTGGGGCAATCTCAAAAATTCCTGAGAGACTTCCTGTGAATGCAAATATGATACTGAAATGGGAAATCTTGTGTGCATAGCCATTAGCAGTATTTTTAGGCATATAAGATAGGAAGAGATAGAAGTCAGATGGACTGAGACACCTTAAAACAAAGCCCTCATTAGAGCAGAAATGTCCAGCTTCCTGTCAACACCATCAGTTAAATAACTCAGCAGCATTTAAAACAATTGCTTGGACTGGAGACAGGAGCTATAAGCATCTGTGCTGTCAATTAAAGAGAACTCAGTGAAGTCACTGGAGAAGGACGAGAACAAACACTTGTTAGCGGAATATTGAATATGAATAATTGTCCTTTGCCCTCACAAATTGAAAGTGGTAGGGTAGTGATTTACTACTGAGGAAGAGAAGCAGTCATGGTATGACATGGAATATTGCTTTTCCAAATCAGATTTTCAATACTATCATATAAATATTATTAAATTAATCACTAGAAGTAAAGGGTCAGATTAAGGTTTGGAGTTTTCTTCCTTAATTATTTAGGGTTTTTCCCTAGCTACTTCAAAAGTTTTACCTGAGGTCAGCAAAAAGTTTAGTTGCATTTATAGGGTTGTTTCATCCAAAATATCTCAGAATCTGCAGTGTGTACACCATATCTTCCTGCTGGGCTGTTTCTCCTGCTTGGAGTATTTCCATTTAACAGAGAAGATTCACACTAGATTTGGAAATTGAGATTTTCAAAATTTAGTCCAAATTCTGATGAGATTAGCCCGGTTGGTTGGAGCATGGTGCTAATAACACCAAAGTTGCAGGTTCAAGCTCAGCACGGGCCATTCACTTCAGAGTAGGACTTGATGATCCTTGTGGGTCCCTTCCAGCTCAGAATATTTTCTGTGATTTGGGGCTTCTGACAAAACTTAGACTTTTCTTCTGACAGAATTTGTATCTTGGGGCCATTTGGGATTTTCAGAAGGGCAAGCCAATTCTCAGACTTTTCCAGCAATGAAGATTTTCAGTTCACCTTTGGGGTTTTTGGCCTTAGAAAAATGTGTTTTCTACCATTTCTTGTACTAATGATTTGTTGGTTTTTTACAAGACTGCTTGCAGACAGCAAGTTTAGCTAATAAACTTGCAAATATGTTCACAGCAAAGATTGTGCCAGAAATTTTTATAGGTTGCCATTCTGCTCCTGATGGAGTAAATCATTATGGTAGCTCTAATTTTCTTCCTTGTTTCAAATCTGATAACCAAGATGGAGCAGAAAAGAACTAGGTGAGAGGAAGGTTATCAGCCCAACATCTACAACTGGAAACATAAAAACAAAAGTCCCTCTGATTTTTCCCCAAATAAAAATCTACAAAATATTACTTGTGTTGTCAATTTGAAGTAGTCAATTGAAAGAAATTTGACTCAAGGCTATTAATATACAATTAACTTGGCATATTTTTAAAAATGTTGCAGTGGCAAAATAATATTTGGGAAGAATATTTGTGTGTGAAAATTTTTCAGTTCGTTTTTCAGTTCTTTTGACGGCAAGAAATCAGTGAGCAAAGTGTGTGAGAGTGAAGCTTGATGGCAAAGTTTTTCTCCATTTCAGTCTCAGTTATTTTTTATGATTCTCACTTGCCTCAATAGTGTAACTCAGAGCCAATCCCAGTGTCACCTCCCCTATCCCCAGTCACCAGCTCCCCTGCCCTTTGCATTACACCTGTGTGGGTGCTGCTTTAGGAGCCTACACCGGCCTCATGTTCTGGGATAAAACTCCCCTCCTTTGTCTTGCTACTCACAACAAAGTTTCAGAGTTAAAACTTAGTTCTTATGTTTCTGTTACACTAGAGACAGAAATAAAGTTTATTTCAGAGCTAGCTCAGCTAGTCAGCTGGGAGGGTATTGAAGCTGGTTACTACAACTCATGTAATATCCTCTACTACAGGACAAACTTTCCCTCCCTTAAAATAAATTGAGTTTTAGAAGCTGTGTTGCCAAACATGAAATTAACCTGCAAAAAACTTGTGTGTTAGGTCTGTATCCCCTAAAGCATTAAAGAAATTTGGGTCAAATTCAACATTACAAAACTAAATTACATTGGGAGATATACTGTAGTTAGATTTTATAGTTCTGTATAACATCTTTTATTCCTGGAAAGTCATGTGGCTACTATTCTCTCAACAATAGTGTTTGCAGCAGCAGCAGCAGCAAAAAAATGTTCAATTTGTGTGTGGTATGAAAACAATGCAAGAATCAAAATTTTTAAGATCTATTTAGACTGTACAGTGCAGGCCAAATGGAAAGACACTGCTGCCACTGACCTATAGGGGAATTATTGGTAAATCACCTTGTGATTTGGTTGGCCTGTCTGTAGACCCAGCTTGCTAAGAGATTTTTCATTCAAGTATCAGTTGCTGTGGCAACAGGACGAAGAGCAGATCAGATGGATGCCAGCACCAGATGGGTTTCTCTAAGAACTCCACATACGTGAGTGATTGGTGGTGACCCAATTCCAAAAGGTTATCAACATAGATTTTTGTACTGCAGCTGACTTAATATTGCCTTCTCCAGGGGGTCTGCACCTTGTTTCTGAACCCCAGGGGCTCTTGTGAATTAGCAGCCCTGGGATTTCATCAGAAGCTCATGGACTTCCCACAGAGGAAATGCTGGCGGATTAACAGAACTGATAGTTTCATATCCTGATGTTTTTGCTGCCTTCTCATTGTCAAGGGCTGGGCTGAGCCCAGTCTTGAGCTCTGTCAAAATGTTGAGTAATTATCACATGATAATCACACACCGCAGTTTCTCCCAGGCTTAATCTGATTTCTGCACTGTAGTTGCTTATAACCCACTTAAATTCCACCCACGTGTAGTTTAACCACTATAACTGATTAGATTCAATTTTCCATGGTCAGAGCTATGTTACCTACAAGACTCATCAGCAAATATTTAATCTTTACTGAGGTTTTTTTGGTTGGTTCTTTTGCATTTAAACTGACTTGGTTCTTCTGAAAATTTAGTTGAAATAATAGTAATTGTCTGGTACTTCCTATTTAGTAAAATCTCGGTTTTCCTTTTCTGTTTTGGAAGGTTTGGGTTTCTGTTTGGTTTTTTTAAACAAGAAATGTGTGAAGGGAGTGTGCATGTCATGGTTTAGATGCAATTGGTTGGGCTGGGCCAGTTGGCGTTCCAACTTTATCTGGAAAGGGGATGGAAGGCAACTCCTTAAACATTGCTTATTTCTCTTTCTCTCCTACCTCCAAAATATGTTCCAATATGTTGACTCATTTAATCTTGATCCAATCTCCACTATCTTGAGGAGTTGTAGAGAAATAATGCTACACCGCAGATTTGGGGTTATTTGGGAATACTCCCAAACCAAGGTCCTGCCTGCTCTGTATGAATGGTGCGTGTCCCTTGCCTCCCTGTCCTGGCAGCAGCGTGTTTGCAGATTCACAGCCATACAGTTGGGCAGGTAAAAAGGTGTGGATATTAACTTAAAGAGGTTAAAGTATACCTTTAAAAATACATTTTATGTTTGATAATAACATATTAGAAGGCTATTTGTAGAACCGAGTTCCCTCCTCAGTTTTAAAGTGCACATAGTTAGTACCTTGGTGCCTGGCTGTGCCATGTAAATGTCAAGTTGTTCTCTGGTCTTCAAGCCTATTGCTTCATGAACACCAGGAGGTGTTCAGCCCATGCAAATGGAAGGTGATTTTCAACTCATATTTTTCTGTCCCTAGTCAGCAAGAACAGCTCTAAAAATCTGTCAGGAGGCTGGGAGTGAGTCTCCACATCAATTAGATTCTGTCAGCTTTTCCAGCCACTTAAAGCAATTACATCTGAGAACATTCTGGCTAAAATTACATGGAGCACCTTCTTTTTTCATGCCCCTTACTTGTATTTATGAGGCTGTGCTGTGGCTGGAGGTACCCCACTAGCACCAGGGAACACATTATGCCCCAGGTTAGTGCTCTGGGCTGTTTGTGGAGAGCAGCCTCCCAGATTCTCTGGTCATGGCTCAGCAAATTAATCTGCCCATGGTGCTGAAATGAACCACAGACTGCCCATCCTCGCACGAGACACGCTGAGCTGCTCCTCACAGAGAAGTTTCAAAGTGATTAATTTCTGCATTTTCAGCTTTGTGCTTTGAAACTATAGATGAAGAGAAAATGCTTGGCAATAGATAGAAAGCCAGAGAGGAGCAGATCAAAAGAAACAGCAGAGCTCTGAAAACTCTGTGGTAGCAAATGAGGACACTGGAGCATTTCTAGGACAAGGTCACTGAGTAAGGTGGTAAAATAGTCCATTTACATATGTCTGGCTTTGGAGCAGAATGCAGCATTCTGGGAGATCTTACACAGAACTCTTCAGTGTCACAATGTTCACACCTTATGGTGGAAATGGTAAGAGTTCAGCTCAAGTTTGGTATTTCTGAAGAGTCAGAGTGTGTTTTAGGCAGGCTTGTGCTGGCTCAAGTTGGCACACATTGTTTCTCAGTGGGCTCTGCCGTCTGTATATGTAAGTCCCCATGGTAAAATGTTGCCTCATCTCAACTGAGACTGGCTTTGCTTTTCTAAGGTTAATTTAGCTGCTGCTTGCTGAAGTTGCTCGCTGCCACACAAATGGAATAAAATCACCAGGTGATGGATTCTTCCTGTGGCAACATGGCAAAAAATTATTCCCCAGAGAGAAATCCACACACAGTGTCTGCATCACTTAAAGTTCCATTCATGACCTATTTTGGGGAGCTGATGTACCTTAGGTCTCCTGAGCCTCATCTAGTCTGGGATGAGTTGTATTCACAGGCAATCACTAAATCAGCATTAGAACTGTTTCATAGACGTCTCGATTCCTTGATCTTCCAGTGCAAGCTGTTCAATAAAGCTCTGGGCTATTTAGGAGAATTTGCTGGCTGAGAGCCTTCTTGATAACACTCCTGTGCTTGTTTCCCAACTGCTTTTGAAGGTAACTTAGAAGCTTTAAAAATGATCTTTGTATCTTGCTGTGCAGCTAAAGCTCTAAGTTTCTCACTGGGATGTACAGATGTTTCTTGGATATTGGTAACAGCTAAAACATAGGAACGTGTAAAAAACTTAGCCAGTGGATCTTCCCATTTTTTCAGCTGTTGTTTTGTCTGTTTTCATCATCTTCAAAATATACTGCATTGTTCCATCAGTGAGTGGAACTTGATCAAAATGTATCCTTTGTAGAAAACCGAGATAATCTGAATTTCAACAAGATCCAAGCCTAGCTTTTTGAATCCCTTAAATGCTGGCCATTTCACAATGTTATCGAGTACTTGTGAATTGGAATAAGTGCCCAAATAAATGAATGTGCAAGGTTAATTAAATGTTAAAGCCAAAGAACAGATCTGAACCTGAGCTGGGGGAAAAAAATCCTTCTAATTATAATATATATTTTAATGTTTTATTGTATTACTTTTATTTTTTTAAAATTGCCTTTACTTGTCTCCGTCCTTTGAAGTGCTTGCTGTCCATACAAAATAGCACTGGGCCATTTAGTGCAGAGAACTCAGAATAAATCACACTGCTTTCACTTCTGCTTTGAATGAGCTACTGAAAAAAGAAAATAGCAGCATCATTTAGAGGAAAAATAAGGTAGGAATAGGCACAGTTCCTAGTGGAAAATCTTGAATTGAAATTCTGCAAGCATATTTTTATGTAGGTAGACAAAATTTTAAACTTAATAATGTCCAGTTTTACTATGCTCATAAAATATGACTTTTTCAATATCCTTACCACTCTCACCCCTCTTTGAAAACCCATCCTAAACACCAAAAGGGAGAAAAGCTGCTACTCCTGGAGTCACTGCCACTGACTCCCACCAGGAAGGTTTCTTGATGAGAATGTAACATATGAACAGCCACAATAAGCCAGACCAGGGTTCTGCATAGCCTCTTATGGAGTCAAATGCAGAGGAAATTACAAGAAATGGGAAAACATCCCGTGACAGCCTTCTTGGAAGGACATCTTCACAGCATCCAGTGCACTATAGTACTGCTGTTCCTTGAGCTTTAACGGGAGCATCTCATGGATTTTTCTGTCTTGGGTTTGCCTGATTGATTTTTGAACCTGTAAAAAATGTAGCTGGACTCGTACTGCTGTGAAATACAAGGAATTGAATTCTGAATGAGCTGCTGCATTCAGAAACATAAGAATCGGTTTGGAGTCAAGAAGAACTGATCCCAGCAGCTAAGCCTGCCACCATGTGCTAAATATACTTCAGAACAATCCTTTGTGGCAAACGTCTGGAATTGCGCTGTAGGCAGCAGAAAAGAAGAAAGGAAAAAAGGAGCCTTTTGTGAAATCCAGAGCCAGTGCACAAGTTTTGCAAGAACTACTATTATTATGGCCAAAGACTGAAAGATTTCCCACCCTACTTTAGAAGTGTTTCTTCCAAAGCAGAGATTGTTGCCTCCTGAAAGAAAAGTAAACCTTTCATATTGCACACACACACACACAAGGTGCATCTATCCCATTCGACTGTGTAAACAAACTGGCTTTTGAATAATTTTGAAGCTGGTTTCTTTATGTGATGCAGGTCGAGTTTCTGAAAAGAATTCCCTTACAAAGACTAGACACAGTAGCCCTTATTTCTTCTCCATTCTCCTTCCAGCTACCTCCCTGTACTCTGCTCCTTCTACATGACACTCACTAAACACACTAAAAAAATTTTATTGTGAAAATTTTCTGCTGGTTTCTGTATTTGCCATAGGTCTTCTATTTTTAAAAGGAATTTGCATTAATGTTCTTCATTGCAACTTAAGTTTTGGTGATGACAATGAAGAGATATTTTTGTGAAAGAAAATGCCTTTTGATCAATTAAGAGCTTTGAGGTTTCACTTATTCATCATAGGTCCTTTGCTCAGCCTCTATCTTTTTTTGTAAGAATTATGGAAGAAAAATCTTACATGTATTTTTATAGTACCAGATACATACATACATGCAGGTGATGTTTTGTGGGCTGGATTCTCATGCTTTTGGGTGTAGATGGGGATGGATGTCAAAGGCATTTGGGCTTTTTTTTTTTTTTAATAAGCATCTTTTTTATAGGAACGTTGATTTTTAAACATCCTGAAATTCCATATTGACACTACACAGCCTGACCCAGCTCTTAATCAAAAACCCTCATAGTCATGTTCCTAGACTCATCTCACAGCAGCAAAGTGTGAAATCAACTCAGGGATTACCTTTTCCTTATCAGAAGGAACGATTTGACAGACAATTTGAATAACCACTGGGGTCAAAGCTTGCAGGTGACAGGGATTTGGAAACTCCTGAGTTTGGAATCTCCTGGCATTCTTCCTTTGTCGAGGTCTGTTTGGAGACGCAGCCTGAGGAACAGGTTTGTATGAAACTGCTTTGCATGGCTGTACAAAGGGCAGCAGTGTGTCATCAGTGTCCTCCTCCAGCCCTGCACCCACTCGGTCAGAAAGCAGAAATGCTGGTGAATCACGTTTGCTTTGGCAACCTCCTCCTCGGGTTCCTTCCAGTGGGATCCTGGTGCCTTTTGGATCCTCCAGGGCTTCATCGGGCATTTCTCTGCTCCTGGTGACATCTACTGGTAGAAGGATTTCACTTCGTGTGTTTGCAGGCGGTAGCTTGGATATGTATACATCAAGTTTAATATATTCACCTAAATCCAACACAGAATTTATTAGTGTAAACGTTTCTGTATTTGTTTGGGTTATTCTGTAAGCAAAGGGAGGCAGATTTGTGGCAGGAAGGCAGGGTTCTTGGCAATATTGAAATGAGAGCGGAATAAATCACTGCAGAGGGTTTTATAGGCAGCACTTCAGCCGAGCTATGAATAAGTGGGATTATGCTGTCACTGCCTCCAAGGCTTTTCTGTGGTTTTGTTTAGTTTGCTTGTTCTGCTTTCCCTGTACAAAGGAACTGTTGGTAGGAAGTGTCACGCTATCAGAGGTTACTCACTCTGGGAATCTGAGATGGGATTTTTTGTTTGTAATCAATGCTTTCTGGCCTTGGCATGTCACAGGCTGTTGGTTTAGGAAACAAGGGTAAAACAGGCTTTTCTTTCTGCTAATGAGTTGACTTATATGCTTTCTTTTAGGTTACCAATACTGAAAATTAATCCCTTGTTAGAGACACCTTCAGAATACATCATGCAAAGAACAAGAAGTGAGAAGTGGAGAAAGGGACAAAACAGATTTTTTTGAGACCTTTTGGCAGACAGAAAATTCTATTTGGACAAGGCATAGAGTTCATAAAAATGAAAACAGGTATTTAAGGATGATAACTTTGTCCACATTATTAGCGTGAATATGTTTACTTTGATCTATGAATTCAGAAGCAAAATCTTTCTGTAGCTGTAATGGTTTAGTCTTCGGGAAGTTGAATTATCTTCATGTGCCTGCAGCTGATTTGGCTTTACCCAGCGTTAAGTCCTTTGCTTGTCCATTTCTCATCTTTCCTGTGTAAAATTGCACAAGGTACTATATGGCTCAGTTAGTGTTTGTGAGATTTTTGAGGAAGGGAAACCATTTTTCTGCTGATATCAAAGTACTTGATTGAAGACCCAGCATGAACATTGTCCAAATTCTCTCTGCCTTGCTCCTGCAAGACCTGAACTCACTGGGAATTTTCGTCGACAGAGAAGGAAAATCAGAGCTGTATTCAAAATGCTTTCCAAATGCAATACCCGCCCTGGTCAAGAGCTGAACTCAGGCTTGCCTAGTTCTCCTGAACACACACATCAATATGCACAGGAGACCAGTTGTCTGATGAGTTCTTATTGATCCCGAGACTCTGAAAAAAAAGATAGAAAAGAAAAGGCTTCTAAGACAGCAAGCTCTTCAAGTAGAGGGGGGGGGAAGGATTCTCCATCATTGTAAGGGCAGCAGTTGGCAGGACATGTCCAGCAGTTTGTGTTTTTAATAAGTTCCTACAAGAGTCCTAAAGGCAGTAGATGAGAGGGAGTGTTGCTAAGGACAGCAGAAGGGGAGATAAGGAATTCAAGCTCTCTGTATTCAGAGGTAAATTTGAATGGCCTCATGAGAACTGGAGCTAAGACACACCAATTAATACTCTAAGGGACATTTAGTGCCGTGAGCAACAAATGATCCTGAGGGAGAAAAATGGGATCACACAAGAATCACGGGGTCCTGGAAGGCCCTACAATTAAGATTGCAAGAATATTTTGGTGTATTTTACTACAATCGTACATCTGGTTTCTCAGCAAGAGACACAAAAAGTGACCAGAGATTTTGAGTTTTGAGGACCTGCAAGATGTAAAAGATGTACTCACTGTTGTAACTGTAGGTGTTTTCCACAGAAGTGTTCTCTGTTTGCTATCATTGTTCTTGTGCAAGATATGAAAAATCTGATGCACTTACTCTACAGCTGGACAATGAAATGAAACTCATAAATGATATTAAAATAGACAACCTCACCTTAAACTGTTGGTTTTCTTGGATGTGTCTCTTGGAATGAAGTCTTTCAAAGGACTTCGAAAGCTTTGAATTTATAGGTACTTATAGGGAAAAAAGAGAGTGTTTGTGTATGTTTGGGGGGCTCATTGTGTTGGTTTTTGCTTTTTTTTACTCAAAAACACAAGTCCTACAGATTTCCTGCATTTATCCATACTGATAGCATATAGAAAAGAGAAGATTCCTGAGAAATGCTCACAATAAGAAGGTGGTTCCTGTGATCCAGACAGACCGTTCCATCCTTGAATAGGTATTTTCCACAATTGTTACCCATTCAGTATAACTTACAGGGAATGACACATTTGTCACTGTGCTGAGACTCTAATGACCCATAGCAGGATAAATTATGCTGTGTGCTCACACAGTTGTATCCTTGAAATACGTTTGTTTTTCTGTGTGCAAGCTAGGATCACAGGATGGTTAGAGACATCAAGACTGTCTTGTGAGCACATTTAGCTATTCCTGCAGGCAAGGTCAGCTATTCTTGTCAAATTTACACACAAATTAGTAGAGTTAAGAATTCATTTTCTCACTGCAATTTGTAAGAAAATTAATGAATTTTCTCTTGGTAGGTATTTTAAACGTGAATGAGAAAACTTTTGCAATTGACTCTCTACAGAGCCTGTCTACACTGACTGTGCTAAAATCTAGTGAGGTTGTAGACCTGGGAGATAGGCACTGACTGGTGTTGTGTGATGGCCAAGTCTGAATGTTTGCTTTTGTATTGCACCACTTGTGTTCCTTGTCCTCTTTCCCCACTACAAATATTTACCTTGCTCTTCCTTCCTTTCATTTCTATGGGTATTTCCTTGCCACCTCCTTCCACTATCTGATGGGTTACCTAGAGAGCTCTTTCCCAATGTCACCCGAGCTTGAGAGGATCAGATATCCCATATCAGCAGAGTTTGAGTTCCCCTCTACATGTGACACTAACTGACCACAGTGTCACACTGCAGTACCTTGAAAACCAGCTTATAAAAATGTAAAAGTAAATAGGGCTACAGATTTGTTCAATTTAGTAACAACAAACACTGTCCTGCAGAGGATGCTGCTGTGTTTATATTATGGTTTATATTTTTATTAATAGAAATATATATACATATATACGCATTTTTTCCCTCTCTAGCCACTTTTTACTTCTTCAGCCAAGAAAGATCAATATTTTGTAATATTCGTAAAGCCGTAGCAGTGACATGCCTTAGCTGTGGCACCGATTTTCCGTCCCCCAGGTACTTTGGCAGGCGGATCCCCGCAGTGCTGTCCCGCAGCCGGGAGGTGGGGCACGGGCTTTGCTGGTTTGTGCTGGTGACTGCACGGGCCCCGTACTGAACACCCATCCTGAGCTTTGTAAGGCTCAGCGGAGGTAAAGCAGCGGCAGATTGCAGATTAAAATTACAAAAATAAACCAATAGAAAATGAGATGTTTTTTTAAACACTCTCAAAACTGACGCAGGTTGGCCATGAGATCTTTTGACACAGCAGTCAAAGGTTTGCATGTCCAGGGGTCAGAGGTAAGAAATAGGGGGAAATAGAAGAGCAGGGAAACGTCATGTAGCTGTATTTGCCAGTGTTTTGGAAGCTATTTGGGGCAGTATTGACTGAGAACACTGGGCTGTACCAATTTCAGCTTAAAAGAGATGTATTTTCAGTGTTCGTAGCAAAGACCTGGCAAAATTCAATATAAACGCTTGCTTTGAATATAAGGTAAAACCTGCTTATTTACATTCAGGTAATTTTAGGTAAAAAACATGAAAATTCTCTAATCGAGTTGCTATAAATTTATTCTGCTGCAAATGTAAGCAGAGGCATCTCCAGTGAGAGGTTCAGTCTGAGCTTTGTCACATACAGGATGTGTGTGTCACAATAATACTTGGCAGCTTGCAGGAAGCTTTAGTTCTAAATTGACAAACACATAAGTGTGATTCAACAAAACTCAGAGCAACTTCTTCCTTCCCTAAAGTGGTGCCAGTTTTCGTGCTGCCAGTGCACATCTCTGTTTAGGAGTACATAGTAAAAGGTACGTTCTGGTGTTTGGAAAATTCCATAACTGTCCAGAAATAGCTGCTCTGAGACAGCATTGCCATTAATTTATCAAGTATACCACTAGGTTAGCATGTTTATTCACTCTGAATGGACTGAAATTGCTTATTTTGTAGTTTATAAAATTGCATCCTCCGAATGTACTCCTCAATGTAATCTGCAGGTAAAGATGTGTGTTAACACAGCTGGTTAGTAGCATGTCCTAAATAACAATGGACTTCCCTGGAGGAAGAGACCGACCCCCACCTGACTATACCCTCCTGAAAGGTGGGTGTAGAACCATAAGGTCCCCCCTGAGCCTCCTTTTCTCCAGGATGAGTCACCCAACTCCCTCAGCCATTATTCACAAGGTTTGTGCTCGAGACCCTTCACAAGCCCTGCTACCCTTCTCTGGATACATTCCAGAACCTTGATGTGTGTCTTGTAGTGCGGGGCCCAAAACTGACCCCAGGGTTCGAGATGTGGCCTCACCAATGCCCAGTACCAAGGAAAAAACACTGATCAGTCCACACTCTTTCTGATACAGGCCAAGATGCCATTGACCTTTTTGGTCACCTGGCCGCCTGCTGACTCATGTTTGGCTGCTGTTGACCAGCATCCCCAGGTCTTTTTCCACCAGGCATCTTTCCAGCCACTCTGCCCCAAGCCTGTAGTGCTCTGTAAGATTTATATACAAATATATTGCATAACTCATAACCTGCTGATAATTTACACAACACTTTTGCTTGTCATCATTAGGCCCTGTTAAAAATTACTCATGCCCTAGAAACTGTCATCTTCATTCCCTCATCCCATTTTTCAGGTGAAGAAGGGAATTAACATCCCAGGTTCAGTTATTCGTGCCATGACGCTAGTCCTGCTGCTGGTGCTATCAAAGCAGGTCAGCCAGCTGCAGGTTTGAGAGCCTAATCTTTGGGAAGACTGAGTAAAAGAACTCCTCTAAGTCAGGTAAGGTCCTTCCATCTCAGTGCACTGATAATTATAATTGGTACCATCTTCCTTCTTTGTGAGGACTGCGAATCCAGTTGGGGATCTGGTGAGCTATCTCTGACAATATCAGATGTTCTCAGAACTCTTAATCGAAGGCAGCCCATGAAAGCACCCTGGGGAGTGCTTTATTCTCTGTGTTTAAAAGGACATGAAAGTACAATAGTTCTCTTTATATGGGTACAAAGCAGCCAATTGATCTTGTCAGTTTAATAAATAATACAATTGCTTCCATCAGACACTGTTAATAGACTCCTGTCTGGACTAATGTTGTACAGAATTGTACAAGTGCAGAAATGTTATCTTCCTTGGTCTGCCCTGGATTAACCACCTCCCCCTTTATCACCTAGAGGCAAAGCTTCCAGCAGTAGTTCCTGAAGAGCATCAAGTCCCCTGATCTTCGTCTCTTTCTTCATTTTAATGTGTGTTCTTGGAAGAGATGAGGTAATTTCCTGATGCATCTGTAGTCTGTCTGGTTCCTAGCATTTGTTCAGATTCAAATACACTTGTGGATGTAAAATAGGCAGGAGGCTGGGGATTTTTCTTTTTGTTTATTTTTAAATCATTCATTGTCTATATGGTCTCAAGATGCAAAATTTGGATTGTGCTTTCCAAACACAGCAAAGGTACAGGGAAGCTCAGATGCAGCTTCTTACCTGGGACATTATGAATACAAGGCTCAGACATCAGCAAAATTGATACAAGGCTTTGGTTCAAGAAGCTGACAGCTCAGGGGTTTGGGATGTTTCTGGTTCAGTGCCAACATAACCAGCTCATGTCCTTCTGCAGATTCCCCACTCAGCATTTTAAGTGGCCCCTGAGTTTTTGTATTATCAGCACTGCTTTTTAGGTGAGCATTAGAGGCAATACACACACCAGTCACGAGTGTTCACTGAGACAGTGCTGGTAACATTAGCAGAGGTGGATTTAAAACTTAATTGTCTCGGGTTTGGTTTTCCCACTTCTTTTCTTTTCTCTGCTGTGACACAAAGTGTTCTGGGTTTTGCAGCTGAGGGATGTGACAAAAAGGCAAAAAGAGAAAGTATTTTTCATAGACACTTGTTTCCAGGGGTTTCAGGATGCTATGCTTTGAAGATAGTTATTGAATTTAAATACATACATACCTAAAAAGAAAGTTTATATCTGCATAGAGGATTTATGCATATAAGCCCATAAAAATATAAGTTTGGTTTATATATAGATTTGTATAAATATGTATAAATCTAGTTTTTGCTCTCAGAGTCCCCACAGTTGTCTTCCCCAGATGATAAGTGACTGGATGTGAAACTTGGGCTGGAAAGGAGCATCTTATGCTGGGTTACAAACTGGTTAGAAGGGCGAGCTCAGAGGGTGGTGGTGAATGGTGCAACATCTGACTGGCGGCCAGTCACCAGTGGAGTCCCACAGGGGTCAGTGTTGGGCCCAGTACTGTTCAACATCTTTATTGATGACATGGACGAGGGAATTGAATCCATCATCAGCAAGTTTGCAGATGATACTAAGCTGGGGGCAGATGTTGAACAGCCGGAGGGTAGGAAGGCCCTCCAGAGGGACCTCGACAGGCTGGAGAGGTGGGCAGGCTCCAACAGTATGAGGTTTAACAAGACTAAGTGCCGGGTTCTTCACCTCGGCCACAACAACCCTATGCACCGCTATCGGCNAAAAATATAAGTATGGTTTATATATAGATTTGTATAAATATGTATAAATCTAGTTTTTGCTCTCAGAGTCCCCACAGTTGTTTTCCCCAGATGATAAGCGACTGGATGTGTCTCCTTGGGAGCTGCTGAGCTCTTCAGCTCAGCCTGTCCAAGCAGATATTGTGGTGAGTAAAATGATGACCAATTCTCTTCTGTATGTTTTCAAGAAAAATAGTTTTGATTTTAATGCTGGAATCAGTTATTCAGTTGTTAATAACATTTTCTTTCTCTAAAACAACCGAAATGAATAGTGCAGTGACCAATGTGTAAAAAGAGCTGCTGTTTATCAGTCCAGATTACTTCTATCTTGGTTTTCCCTGCTGTAAAACGTAGGTAGTAACAGTGTCAGTACTCAAAGGGGCATTAGAAGGATAAACATTTTACATTGAGCTGTTCAGGTATTTCAGCTACTGGGACAATCTATGAAGCCAAGGGACTTATAGCGAAGCAAAAGAGATATTCTGGTTGAGCAATGAAGTCCTACATCATGAGGAGAAGTAAACAGACATAGGATCCTTATGGATCAGTTGGAAAAGTAATTGGTGGGAATTGAATGATTCAGCCCAAAGGCCTTTTTCCCTGGATTCCTGTGTGATCAAGTCTGTGCTTGCACGAGTATTGCTTTTGAATTGTTGCATTACTTGCAGAGAAAAGATTCACATTACTTCCCTCCTACAAAGATGTACTCAGATTCTTTTTATTTTAAATTCAAAACCCAATAAAAATTCAAATTCCTTGGCTAGTTTTAGATGTGACTTCAGAAAAAAAAGTTCTTTAAATAATAAAATGCTTATGTTGAAAGTTAGTTTGCTTTACTCCACATTAATTTTGAGTTGAAGTTACTGTGTTTGAAGGGTAAGACCAAATAATGCTTCTAAAGTCACAATTGGTGTTTGAAAGGCAGCTCTGCACTCTTCTTTGTGTGCTATTGATACTTTCAGCTGAGGCATGAAAGACCTAGAACTCTGATCTCTGGTTTTGGCAAGTCAATTCAAGTCATTCAATTCAATTTCAGAACTGTGCAGCTGTGAAGCTTTACACTTTTTGATGTTTAAAAAGGTAGGAATTATTTCTGTTCTCTCTGATTTGTGAGAACTGCTGCTTCTGTTAGCAAACCCAGGAAGAAACCTGTCTGTCTGATGTGCATGGACTGTAAACTGATCCCTAGGAAACACCTGAGTAGATATTACACATCTGGCTGGCATCTCTCTGATCAAAGCACTCCCTGATGCTCTGCTGCCCTTTGAACAGCATTTAATTGGCCATGAGACCACATTTTAGGACCTGAGATTGAGCTTTGCCTCTTCGGGTCACTGGATGAATCCAGTTTAAGTCTGCAGGAAACTGGTTGGTGTTCTCAGCCTCCTTTCTAGTGGAGAGAGGGTTGCACGCTCTGGTTTTCTCACCTGCCGAGTCGTGGGGCAGATGCTGGGTCTGAAGCCCTTGCTCTTTCCTATGGGGTTTTAACCATAGGGTTTGAAGCAGATTAGCACGGGCTGTTAGGTGGAGATACCCTGGATGACCCCTGTAGAGATTTCAGGCAAGTTTGGCTGGCCCATCCCATGTCCTTTGTGGGGTCCCAAGGACCTGTCCTTGGCTGCACCAGGGGTAGAGTTTCTCTGTCTGGGACGGGTGATGCTCTAAAGAGCTAAAACTTGCTTTTGTGCAGAAACTTTTCCCTTTGATACCTGAGGAGACAGGTCTCAGATCCACATCTCTTCCATGATGATTTCACAGCCTTGACAGATGTTGGATGGACGTGTGGCAGGGAAGTGGAGGCGGTCAGAGCAGCCTGAATTGACAGTGTGTGTCAGGACACTGACAGAACTCCTCCTCACACCACTCCTGTGATGATAAAGAGGAGGAAGGTGGGACATGTGCACTAAGGAAGGGAGATTTCAAAGTCATCCTGCAGGATGTTTCTTCTGAGTGAAGGACTCTGCTAAGTCTCAATTCAGCTGTGCAGAGCACACCTGCTGTTTGCAGCCAAGTCTAAAGGCACTGAGGATACCAGCACCTTGCAAGATTAAGCTCTTTGATTCCAATCTCTTCAGCTAGAAAGCACGTTGTTTTATATAGTGCTTGTCTCTGTCTGTTTTAGGCTGTGGTGCCTGCTGAGAAAAGGTATGCATAATGAAATGATTAAATCATGCGTTTTCAAGTAATCAAAGTCTTGCTGTTTCAGCTACACGGAAATCCAGTTCCTCTTATGTGATATCTAGTCAGAATCAGAATTTCTTTTGGATTTTATATTTCTTAGAAGGACTCTGGATCAAAAAGAGAATCTAGTTAAGGGCAGCTCTGCTCTCCTGTATGCCCAGGGCCAGAGATGATGACATTCATATTCTTCTTGTGTCGCTGCAGACAGAAAATAACTTTGCAGTCTGATTTTATGCTCTAAAGAAAATCATTCACACTGTGACAGCACTTCAAAATATTTCAATCCTTATTCTGTATATGCTGCTGGCTACTACGGCAGTGCAGAAAAAAATGCTTCACTGAATCAGTACTTATGGGAAGGGATAAGGTTTCCAAATCATTCCTTTCCATCTTGATTTTGTAACTAATCTCTCGTGCCTTCCTCATCTCCCGTTTGAGATGTCTCCCCTGTAACTCTGCACTGCTTCAAGTTTGGAATCCCTGACACAGTTTGTTGCTCAATACTGCTTAAATATTGTGCTTGGTAAGGTTAGATGGTGCCATACAGAGTGCTACATATAGAATCACCTCCTGAGTGTGGGAAATCTTCCGAGGGAAATGTGCCCTGGAGTGGGCAGTAAAGGAAGTAAATCAGAAAGACACTTATGGTCAGAGCCCAGTGCATCCTATCCATCCACCAAGATAAGGTCTCTTCAAAGGAGGCTGTTGAGGCTGATTGGCTTAAAAAGAAGCTTGGTTCGCTTTTTTGAGAGATGAGCACATCTATGTTCCCATGTTCTGCTGTTTGGGGTCACTTATAGGAGCATGTGAGAAACCAGATTAAAACAAACAGGAAAGTTGTTATCAAGGAGGACGCTGACCTGCCAAGGTCATGAAAGTGACTGAACTGATGGACATTAACAGGCTTGTTTTAATGAAAGAATTGTATTCATAGGGGAGATGCCACAGCAAATATAAGGCAGCAGCACCATAAAAATTACTTACAGGTTAATTTTTCCAGATACTCGATACAGCCTCGCGGAAAAGAGTAGTGAACAAGTCCCTCCCTCTCTGAGAGGGGCACATTTAGGAAAATGTGCTGTTTATCTAAGAAGGCAGAGATATTTAATTGAAGAACAAAATATCAGATGTACATTTTTTGGGCCAAGCAGAAGTGTATAATTTTTACAAAAGAAGTTATAAGAACTCATCTGCCTTACCGCAATGGAAACTGTCACCACCAGTCTCATTTTTACTATGGAAATGTTGCTCCAAAAGACTTTAGATCCACATGTGCAATTCTCCACGTGAAAATCAAAATATCTTAGACCAAACGACACTTGCAGTTTCAGAGAGCCACCATCCCACACCACAGTGAAAGAGTGAGTGATTAAGTGGCACTACTGGGGTGCCACCTTTGCTCTGTAGCTCAGATGTTGGAGACAACACAGTAATAAGACAGACAGCATTAATCCAGCAGAAAGTGTTACTCAGAGACATTGAAAATGGAAAGGCTGAGTAGGTGTATGCAGACAGTTAAAGGAGATAGAAGAAAAGAATCAAATTCTGCATTAAGACAGAGCCTACTTAAATGACTGCTTCCATTTGCACTCACCTTGTAAGATGAATTCTCTAGTTTTACTCATGACGTGGATTTCCTCAGATGATAAAGTTTGAAAAAAAAGGCTAAACCCCCAGCTTAGCAGCAGTGCAGAACAAACCCAGCATTCGAAATTCAAAGAACAAATTCTTCTCTCCAGATGAATAAAGCCGGATGGTTACGCCGGTTGCCTTCGGCTTTAAAATGCTGCTGCAGAGCAGAGCTTGATGACATTCTCCTTTGCTCTGCCCGTGGTGCTCTTTGGGACAGGACATGATGTTGCCATGAAAAAACTCACCTTGACAGAAGAGTTTGACAGCTATTCACAGACCTCTTATGTGGAGCTTAAAACTTTTCCTGTCCAGGATTTGATATCAACAGTTTCCACATTCAAACTCTTCCTTGCACAGTTCTGCCTCATCCACTTTGCTGCTTTATGTCCTACTTGAACCTAAAACTTTAACCATCAGCCAAAAGAAGGGCTGTGTGCTGTTTAGGGTCTTCAGTTCAATCTATTTGAAAAATATCTGTTACTAAAAGGTATAAAGCCTCTAGCAGTCAAGAGTAGAGCAACTTGGTGTAAATAACAAATTATACAAGTCCATATTGATTTTTCTTGCCTGAGCAATTCCCACATCAAATGTGCCCTTTCTTTGAGTCAAAGGGTGATACTTCTAACTGCAGTCACTCCAAACTGAAGAGCTAAACCCCAAGTTTTACTTTCTCTGTTCCATCTTTTCTGCAAATAACAACCTCACAGTTAAGGCTCACCTTACCATTTTGTTGCTGATCCATAAAGCTTACTTTTTAAATAAGGAAAAAGCTTCCCAGCATCATAAATTGGACACGCCTAGGAAGATGAAATGCACATAAAAGACATACTTGTGTGCAGCTTTGATCCTCCCAAGCATCCCAAGTGCTCTGATGCATCCTGTCCCCTGCTCCCACTGTCTGACCTACAGGCTCAGCTTATCTGGGATGGGAGTGCTTAGAATCTGTACTCTTCTCCCCAGTTCCCTCTGCCTGAATCAGACAGTGTCAGACTTGTGCACACAACATTGACAAGAAAGAACATAGTGAGCTAGAGATGAAAATGCCTGAGCTCTTGGAATGAGATGAGATTGTTACCTCCAATTCTTATGCACTTTGGGGCATATAGATTTAATTCCCCCATCCTCCTCCTTCTCGTTAAGGTTTAGCAAAGGGATTCTACTTCTGCCAGGTAATCAGTGACGGTGATGTTTGAGATCTGTTGGCAAGGCTGACAGCAATGATGCTTTCAACTCTGTGCAAAGGTGCTGGCTGAGAGGAGACCTGGACTGAACCCCTCAAAAACTTCTAGTAGTGTAGCCTCAAGTAACATTACACAGCCAAGATGATGGACTTTAGGAAATGAATGAATTCAACATTTATTTGAGTGCTCTCTGGGAGGATTCTTAACATCTTTTTCACTAACAATAACAACAAAACTGGCATTTAAAAAATCAGAAAATATATCAAATACCAAAGGGACATCCTATTGAGGAAAAGGAAATCAAGTTGATTTGACTGCTGAAAAAAAATTGAATACTTTGAATATTTCTTTCCGTACAACTGATAAAATGCTTTTATTTTTCCAAACAAACAAAAAAAAAACTTCAATTGTCCTTTGTCTTCTTTTTTTAAAAGCATTAGTTCAATATTTTGGTCATGAAGATGGAGTAAATGGTGCCGATTTTAATTCTCAGACTTTCCTGAGGAAACAAACTTATCAACAAAGAGGTGATGGCGACCCGACCTGGACTAACACAGTTCTAATAAGGTACAACACCTTGTTTGAACCCATGTCAGAGCCCATTTTTTTTGTCTGATGTTAGCCTGAAGCCCCTGTACCAAAGTATTGGCATAGAGCTCTGTGGTCCCCAGGTTGTCATCAACAGCAGGTTTGTTGATCAACTTCAAATGTCCAGAGTGGAGTCATATGAAAAACCTTCAATGGGAAGGAAACTCCTTTTGAGCAATTCCTCTGTAAGAAGAGCAGCACTGTGGGCTTTTTTTTTTTTTGGTGTATGGCATAAGGTTTTTTGTCCCCCAGGGTTCCTTCCAGTCTTCTCCTGTTCCAGATCTCCCAGCCCTTCTGCATATGCATTTCTCCTTTGATCTCCTTCCTTCCCAGCAGGAACTGGCAAGGCTTGCTTCCCTTTCTTTCCTGATTATTGTCAATATGAGAGATGTCCTAGATACCAGGTTAAAGCTGAATACCAGACATCCTACATCTGCAGGAAAAAGGGCACTGCACAGTTATTTCCCATCCCCATTAATTGTGTGGTGCCCTTTGCATTCAAACACAGCACTAGATCTTTCTTTCTTTCTCAATTTATCTCTCTCATTCTTTTCTCTTACAGTCTCCCACAGCAAGGTCCCCAATGTTATTTAATAAAGGTGGGTGTTATGACATCCTCCCACAATAACTCTAAATATCGTATAGGAAACACCACCTAATAAATTATATAATTATTGCAAAGGAGGAAACCAGCACTCCTGAAAACACACAGTAAGTTGCTTTTTATCTTTTCATACAAATTATTTCTATTCTTTTTCTTGAGTGCGTTGTTTTGTCTTGCTTTGCTTTTCAAGATCTTATTTTGCCTCAATGCTTGTGATAACGTGTAACAAATTTGTATCTCCGGGCACAGAAATATAAAGTACAGTCATTCTGAGCTGCCACGAGAATGCAGGTCCACCCAGTTAATTTTTTCCCATTGTACTGGGTGGAGTGGCTCTGCAGAACCTCTCATATATACACACCCTTTCTTTTTCGGTATTGTTAATTATTTTAAACTACTCTTCAGGTTGGTAGCATAGTTTATTACTATGGAGAATGGGCATTTTCTCTCCTCTGTGGTGACTAGTAAGTTATGAAAAGCTTTTCAGCTTGATTTATTCTGAATTCTGCCATATCTTGCTGATTTATCTATTATGCTCTAAAATAAGGCCAATTAAGCCCAGCAGTTAACCCAGACAAAGGGAAGGGCACACATTTCCCTACCCAAAAGGTACTTTTGAAACAAAAAGACATGCTTTAAGTCAGTAATTGGTATCTTTTGCTTTGAACTAAGGACAGCACCATACGATTATCACTGACTCTGTTGTCACAGGCATGTCACATTATCACTTTGCTTAGCTTTGTTACCACATTCAGTCAAAGCAGTGGCATACAAAGGAGAA
Source organism: Pitta sordida (assembly GCA_013390025.1). Classification (NCBI taxonomy): domain Eukaryota; kingdom Metazoa; phylum Chordata; class Aves; order Passeriformes; family Pittidae; genus Pitta; species Pitta sordida. The sequence continues at coordinate 156,266 of WEKX01008750.1, forward strand.
GGCAGCGCTGTCAAATACTCCAAGGATGGGATTGCTGAACGTTGTATTTCAATAATCTGACTTGTTCACATGAGCTGAACCAGCCACAGCCAACGTGGGAGCAGTTGTTGGCCAACCAAAACACAGCTGTTGTAGCTCATTTTGAAGTCTACCAGCCTTTCTGCTGTCCCTTTTCAGAGATTAAGTTTAATCTTCTGTATGTGAGGCTTATGTCACCTTATTCAAGAACGGTTTCACTGACAGCCTTGGAGATTTTTCCTCTTTGCCTCATCCTTTGTGGTTTTGTCAGGGAAAAAGCTTTAACAGAAACGTACCCAGACAAAAAGGAAAACAGTGTAAACCCTGTGTGGTTCTGCCTCAGAGCCAGCAGCCAGCCCATGGCCATGCAAGTAGCCTGGGTTTTTGAGAAGGTTTTTGAGAAAAGTATGAGCTGTATTTTGAAATATTCTCCAAACTGGGGGAAGCTGACCCTTTTGTGTGGTTTAAGCCAATGGGCACATGCCCAAAACAGAAGCTGTGTTTTAAGATGAGCTCTATTTCCATTTTTTCAGCTTTCTTTGAAACCCAAGTGAAATTAAAGTGTCGGAGGGGAGGCAGTTGTCTAATCTGTATGGATCAAAATTTCATAAAATCCAAAGTGAGTAACAGCAAAACAAAGCAGCTGAGCTTCCCCAACCTGCTGGCCTCTCCCCACGGCCTCATCTGTGCACTGCAAAAGCCAGATCAGAGCTATAAGTAACTCTGCTCCACTGCCAATTGGTTTGTCCAGAAGGGCTTCTACACCAAAGACAGCCTCAGGCATGTGGGTTACATTTCATGTCTGCTTTTAGAAAAGGCTGTTCTGAGAGAAACTGAATGTCTGTCTTCAGGTCTGTGATTATTGTCAAAGCCTGGATTTGAGCTTTTTTTACCGCCTGTGTGTCACAGCATTCCTCTAATGACCACTGGTTGCTGCCTCAGTTGAATAAGTTTCCCAGATTAACCAGGAAAAAGAGAAACCCTCCACCCTTGGTTCTTTTTCATTTTATAATTATCTGCTGTTTCTCTAGACTTGCTCTTTTATCCTTATGTTTTGCTCTTGCCTGGATGTGCCCAGTGCCTTGCAATTAAAAGGAAGCTGCTCTATATAGTTCACAATCTAAGATCACATACTGCCAACCCTTGCTCATTAGAGCAATCCCACTGGAGAGAATAAGGCTATTTCACACCAGGTCTACTTGCTTGGTGAAGTTTAGTAGGTTCTGACCTTAAGTATTTTAAAACATCAGCAAAATGTTCTCTGACTCACTACTAATAATATAATTGCTAATGGGATGAATCTCTAAAAAATAGATCCAAATATGTTTATATAACACTCAAAAAACTTTCATTCCCAAAGGGAACGAGCAGTTGTACTTTCAACATCACTTGTGTTTTGGCCTGGAGGTGTCCTCTGTGCTGTGCCAAAAAGTCATAATTAAAGGGACACAGTCAACATAAAGCTAAGTTTATTGAAATTCCTTACCTGTGCTCCTTGGCAACACAGTAAGGTGTTCAGAGCAAAGAGTTTTTAATACGTGTAAGTCTGTTTCGCACCACTCAGGCTCTTTGTTCTTTCTGCAGTGCTCAGTTTTAAGTATAAAATCTGGTTTTTATAATTTCACTTCTAGTTTGGGTTCGATCACTCAGTGTTTCTGTGCTGTATGTGTTCTGAATTTAAAAGACATCTGCTTCACTTCAGCTGGATCCCCCGCTGTCACTCTTTGCTTCCTCCTGTTATGTGCATGCTGAAATATTACTGGCATGAATATGCAAGAAAACTAAATGCAAAGCCAGCACCACAGATAATTGCCGATCCCTTTAAAGTGCCCAAGCTTTTCTTGAGTTCTTTGATGCAGAGGGTGTTAAGCAAGACAAAGATTTTGACTGTTCTCTTCGCAAGCAACAAGAGCAAGCATCTGCAATTACTTTATGAAAGCAACCACTGGTGAGAATTACAAATCAATACATGCAATGTGCGTGGTGTATTTTGTTTTAATGAAACCCTGCTTCACACAGCATTTGGACTTTCTCAGCTGCCTTGTTCATCCTTGGCATCCAGGCATGGTGACAAAGGAATGAGCTGCCTCCTCCACAGCTGGGATCACGTGGCACATGCTGCCGGCGACCCTGAAAATCTTGTTGATTTACTTTTTTGGGGCTTCCCCTGAATGGCTGGTGTTGTAAGTAATCCACTGTAAATCACAATTCACTTGGTTGCCGAGTGTCTGTGAGTAAAACTGCAAGAGATTCATATTAAAAGGAAAAAAAGGTATAAAAATGCATAATGCTGAGTCCGCAGGCAAGCATGACCCTCTTGCCCATATCAGATGCAGGTTGTGCCAAGCAGACATACCCCGTCAAGATGTTGGCACCCTTCCAACACCAAGAGTCTCAGATGGAGGGGGGTGAGTTGACTCCCACCCTTATGTTTGAGTGTGGAGGGCTCTGACCTGCCGTGCCGGGCTCAGCGCCACACTCATGCAGCACAGCAGATTCTGGCTTGGAGCCTGCCTGCATCTGGCCAGCTCAAAGCTTAGCCAGAGGAATTTATATCCATCTGCACCCATAGCCCGTAACTGCTCAGGGTGCAGTTTGAGGTTAAAGCTAAACCAATCTTTTTTTTTCTAGGAACAGTGCCCTGAGCAAGGCCTGTCTGATCCAGAAGATTTGATGTTCTCAAGAAGAAGAAGGGGAAAAAAAAAAAAAAGAACAACCTTTTTTCCTTCAAAGCTGTGCCAATCTCCCTCTTATAGATGTTAGAACAGGAAGGACTCGTGGTCTTACACTGTCAATCACAGTCCAAAGGCTGCACAATAGCCTGCTCTGTCAGTGACTGCTTGACACAAGTACAGAAAGGTGAGGAAACAGCTAAAAAGCAAAATAATAGGAGAAAGTGTAAGGACAGCTTGCATAATGCATATACCTGAGAAAACCATGGGCTGCCCATAAGGATTGTTCAAGGTGAAATGGAGGATCCAGGCAACAAGCTGATCTCTGCCGGGGAGTCAGCCCTTCCTCTGCAACGGCAGCAGCAAGGAGATGACCCAAACTTGGACACTTCCAAAGATCCAAAAGGGCATTGGGAAATAAATACAAGAAATATTTAGGTTGTGTGAATGCACAGTCAAGTCAAAAGCCAAGAGGAAGCACTCTGCAACAACCAGGCCAGTCTGCCCAAGGTGGCCAGCAGTCATAGGTTCTGTAACCCACAGATTAACGACCTCCAGAGAAACATGCCTCCATGGATGATTTACTGCTGCCTGATTTCAGTCATACATCCTTGGATGTGGTTCCTCTGAGCTGGCTGTGATTGACAGACCAGCACAAAACACGAAGGACGTTTATGGGAATTCATTATAACTGTGGGACTGACGAGGGGGTGACTGGGAGAGGCTCCCAGCAGAGCGGCACTGCTGGGGATAAACACTCTCCTTCCCAAGGGCTGGGTGCTTTCCAGTAGCTGTGTTGCTTCTCTTTGGATTTCCATTTAATTCAAATCTTTCAGCTTTCATTTGTATTTCTTCAGGAAAACCAATTGCTGTTTTGTTCTTCCAGGGCTCAGTAGTCACTTGGCTTCCTTCCAGCTGATGCTCCCCAGGCACAGTGAGGCAAGTGTGCTCCTCTGTATTACCGCTTTTATAAAAATATTCCTTCCCTCAAATGCCATGAAGAGGGTTTTGTCTGCATGGCACTGTGGAGGGGTGAGAGGGGAAGCCTGCAATGCCCACGAGGTTTAAGGGTGGATTTAGAGAAAATTACAGGCACGTGCAGAGAATGTTTTCAGGAGCATGTGGTGCCTTTGTGGATCTGAGCAGACTTGGCAGCTCAGTGTGGCATCGGCACAGCTGCTGGGGGCTTGGTTCCTCTGGATGCACACAGGCACTCGGGGGGAGAGTCTTCTGCTGTTTGTGGGCAGACAGGGGGTTTGTAAATCACACTCTGCTCTTGGCAGCTCTTGCAAGAGCAGCAGAACCTCTCCGCAGACAGAGGTTGCCTTTGGACTGGAAATGGCATTATGGCTTCTGTCCTTTAGCAGCACCGTGAGTGGGTTTGGATATAAACACCCTGATTGAATAGCCTGGGCTTGATCTGCACTGCCCCTTGCTGCAGTGGGCATCCTTGGGAAACTACAGCCTTTGCAGTTAGTGTGTTCCTACTGTAGAGAGAAAGCTCAGTGCACCTCTGTAAAATGCTCCATCTCTCCTGGTGAAGGTGAGCCCCCCAGGGAGAAATGCCTCACTTGCTGAAATTGAGCTGGTTTCTCAGCCACATTTCATGTTGGCTCTCTAAGTCCTATCCAAGCAGAATGGCCTGTGTGCTGCGATGGAGAACTAAACCACTGTGAGATCTCTTTTAGGTTGAATTGTGGGTGTGCACAAGGGAGAACCTGCTGAAATGATAAAACCCCAGGCTATGCACTGATGCTCATGTTTGCCTGGACTAACAATACGTACAACTTTTCCTGGGGCAATTTGGAGCAAAATGACAGATGGATATTAGGAGGGGTGAACTTCCTGGAGTAAACTACCAGGAATCAAGTCACCTCAGTCCTCTGTTTACTCTGCCACTGATTTTATCTTCCATCACAGACAAGTCACTTCATCTTGATGTAAGTATTGTAAGAATGTGCTTCCAGAAAAAGTCTGTCTCGTACTTTTCTGATAATTGCTCTGTTTCCTTTTTACTTTGTCCATGTTTCATTGACCTGTAGATATGTCCCTGATGTTTGGAAGAGGTGGTGTGGGTTAAAAATCCTTGTTAAAAGAGCCAAACATGCAACAGATGATTTAAAATGGTAGTGAAGGTGTAATTGGTCAAAGACTGAGTGAAATGGAAAGGAACATGTGGCTACTGGTAGGGCATATAGTTCTCACCTCATCATCACACAGAAATGTTTATGAGGGTACTACAAAGATTTCAAGATTCAATGTATCGTGATTCAATGTACACTTGGCTGCACGTTTTTTGCCATAAAGAGCTATAAATATGTCATGTTCCCCATGGCATTAACTTGTCTGGAAACACAGCCTCTTCTGAATCTTCTGAATTCTGAAAAGTATTTTTATAGTGGCACTAAAACCATGTTGCAGCCTGCCATGAAACATTGAGCATCCCCTTTCCAAAGCAGAATGTGGAGGTAACTAGTGACCCCCCTGGGCCAGTGTGCTTTCCACCTGCCCGTGCCAGCTTCAGGAAATTCTTCAGAGTGTGTGAGCAGAGCTTTGCATTGCCAGCTGCTTCACACTTGTTTTACACAGGACTCAAGCAGTATGGTAAACTGCAAACAGAGCTTGTCATTGGGTGTGGCTTTTGGGGGAGCTTGATGGGATAGTTGGGAGGTCTTTCTCACGGTTTTTGGTGTGCTTTCATAAAGTCTGATCCCAAAGGCTATCACCCAGCAAATATCCATCCTAGTGAGTCTTTGAGGTTCTTTGTTCGAAGTTACTTTGACAATTCACTTGTGTTGCTATAGGTAACAGCAATAATACTCCCCTAGAATCTGGTTGAAGAATTTAAATTCTGAACCCAGGGTGCTGTCATCATATTAATCTCTTTTTATGCAACTGTCAGTTCAACCTGTAGGCTGGTGCACTCACTGTGTGCTCCTTTTGGGCACCTACACTTCCTTCTTCAGCCTCAGTCCACTAGACAGCTCTGTAGGATCATATACAAACTACACCTACACTTTCATCTTCAGGCTTCTAATGTAGAGAAGGCATAGCACCTGTCTGCTGACCCAGCCATGTCCCCCGTTGTTTTCACTCCTGGCTTCTCTTGGAATGGATAATAAAAATGCTGCTCATTTCATCTTTATTAGGCTTTTCAAAAAGGCTTGGAAACTAAGATGCTGTCTATCTGAGAGGGGGCCTCAAAACTCACAGGCTTGGTTAACTGCATGGATTAGAAACTGCCTGGAGAGGGGGTTTTTTTGATCTCTGAAAATTTATATTCAGCAACCAGTATTTCCTCTGCAAGAGAAGGTGAAATTACTACCTCTTAACTCCAAGGAAAAAGCTGCTTTCCTTGATTTCCTTACAATGCTTTAGGTGTTAGTAATTAACACTATCAGGCTTCATTTCTGTCTTTGTCACTGCAATACTGGATTTTGTGATTTTGTGCAAGCGATGCAGGTACACCACGTATTGCTAAAATGGACCAGCAATTCCAGAACCAATAATTAATTTCAGCTGCTTAGAGTTTTCCAAAATTGCAACTACGTATTTGGGTTGAAACTTCCTAAACAGAGAATGTCTGCTTCATGATGATTAATTTGCTTTAAATTTCAGCAAAAACATTTCAGCTGGTGTTTGACCAAGATTAAGTTACAGTCTGTCTCCTGGATTACTTGATTTCCCTGCTCCTGTCCTCAATCCCATCATCCGAGCTTCCTTTTTCCCTCTCTTAAGCAAATACCTTTGGGGTTTCACATCTCATTCTCCTCTGTGTAGCAGAGCTGATCCTTGCAAATCTGTCCCAGGTGCTCAAGTGTACCTACTTGCCCTCCTTGAATTCAGCAAACAGGCTCATTTTAGTTGATTGTATGAGTCTGGACATTCTGAACGTTTCCCAGTTGTTACAGCTCCTGTGGAATCAGCAACCACAATTTTTTTGATCTCTGAAAATTTATATTCAGCAACCAGTATTTCCTCTGCAAGAGAAGGTGAAATTACTTACTGTGTTGGTAGCAGGATGGCAACAGGTTAGGTAACAGGGTTGGCTAGGTTAGGTAATAGGTGATAGGTTGGACTCAATGATCTCTAAGGTCTTTTCCAACCTTACTGATTCTGTGATTCTGTGATTCTGTAATTGGGACTTGATATTGCCATTCCTGCTCTCTTGATACCTTCCCTGGCTGACAGGTTCACGTTTGTCCCAGAGAACTCTTCTGGCATCTGACTTTGCCCAGGTGTCTACTGGGGTCCTGGGAACTGGGGTAATCCAGGTGCTGATCTAATAAAAAGTCCTGTACAGTCACAAGTGGCACATTCTTTACCTGGAGAGGGTATGGACACCAGTCTCCTGGGAAATGCTTGTGCTACAATGAGTTCCTTCAGGTTTCTTCAGATGGATGAGTGATTTTACAGATAATATTCTTGAGGGCAGGTGGATGGAAGGGCTTCTTCAGACAAGAAGAAAACCAGATATCTGAAGCTAGTTAAGGAAAGAGTCCCTTTCCCCTGCCCCCCAACTTAGTTAATATGATATTTACTTAATATCACTTAATGCAATTTAAATTTGGCAAGAAAGACTTGGTACAGGAGAACAGGGATATTCATATCCGTCACTGCAACTAACAGAGGCTTTTGCTGAGTGCAGCCCAGAAAGTCAGGTGCACTTGCCTTCACTGCTCTTGGATCTTTCACCAAAGTACTGTTTTTAAAACATTTGGTTCCTCAGCAGGATTTCCTGCTCTGGATTCCATGAGATTAATTGTTTTAAAATCTGGAGTGGATGGAAAGTTGTGATGGCTAAATCCATATAGAACTAGCACTACTCCTCTGTGCAGGAAAAGCTGATACTTTTAGCACTGCCATGTGTTTCTGTACGGTCTAATATTTTATTCAGCTGTTACATATTTTTACTTTATTCAGACATTATTTAACACATTAAGGAAGAACATGAAGTGATTTCATGTTGCTGTTGATTGATACCTTTTCCTTTCCAGCTTTCTCATAGCAATTTTTAAAGTTTCATTGTCACTCTCACAGACATCAACATGCTCTCACAGATCAGACTTCTTTGAATGCAGGACAGCTGTTTGAGACACTGCATTAAAAATGAGGATGTTTTACTTTGTGTCATTCACTGCCATTCATAACCTTGCTCACAAAAACTGGGATTTAGAAGAATACATTTGAGGGACTTCAGCTGAACATGGTTTTCTTTTCTTGGCTTCTGCATAGTCCAATTAAGATTTCATTGGAAAACTAGTTAAGTATATCTCCTCTTCGGCTAAAGCTGTAGCAACCACAAAACTATAAATTCCTATGCAGTCAGACAGTAGCTCACGAGATCCATGGAGCCATGCCCACTTTGTCAAGCTTTGGACATCTTGAGAGGAGGCTCTGGAAAGGCAGCATTCATCTTGACTGCATGTTTGGATGGTTTAGCACCATGAATCTCTTCTGGGCTCTGCAGGAATAGTTTGATTGGCTAAAAAACAGCTATGAAGAAAATACAGCCAAGAGAGCAGAATAGGAGAGGACAGGAGTCATGGTTTAACCTGGCAAACAGTTGAACACCACACAGCTGCTTACACACACACACACAGACACACAGGACTCGGGAGACAATTGGGAATGAAAAGCACAGGATAGCAGTAAAGCCATGTATATTGCACTGCAGTGCAGATGAGAATTAACTGTCAGAATAACAGACTTCCATTACATTTTTTCCCCAATTCCTAATCTTTTCCTTGCATGGAGCCAGAGTTTATCTTCTGGGCCAGCCATATTTCTAGATAATGTATAACCATGACTCCTTCTCACTGATTACCTTACAGCTCCGTTTCAGCTGCTTTGCTGGGTATCATGAAGCTTTCCCACATAGTCTGTGGACATCATTAACAAGCGACATGAACTTGGTGCTTTCACCCTGGGAGGATTTGACCCCCTTCCAGCAAAGAGCTGAGGCACATCAGCAGCCCCTGGCTCTCACCAGCTTCGTGGTGCAAAGGGGAGCTCTGAACAGGGAGCCTCAGCCTGCACAGTCCACGCAAGCTTGGATGAAAGCCATGTTGCAGTACAGTACAGATTTATATTTCATTCAGAGCATGTCCTTCTCTGCAATCTGAGCAGCAGTTTTTTATTTCCTCACTAATTATGAGGTATTCCTAGTCTTGCTTTCTTTGTTCAGGAGGATGGGGGTGCCTTTAGTCCCTCATCTCACGTTTGGGAGAATCCTCTGAAGGACTGGAGGACTTCAGGACAGAATTGTTGGGCGGGGGCATTTCAGGGCATAAGCCACAGAGAGGCTGACTGTAGCACTTTGTTCAAGCTCCTCCAATCCATTAGCTCCAGGATGCCAAATGGAAGTAAAACAGTGTAAGCTTCAGTGAAGTTCTCATTGCTTCAGGTTTTAAACATTGCTGCATATGCCTGAGCTCTCTTGTACGATGTCCAGCTAGTGTTTTCTGAACATATCCCCATTGAAAGAGAGATAATCGTGTTTTGTTTAATTTATGAACTTTAAAAGGCAATTTAAGACTGTCCAGTCCACTGAATTGAACCTCTGCACAGTAACATATTCAGTTTCTGCTGTAACCTGCTCCTGCTGCTTTTAGCTGTAGCTGTAACCACAGAAATAACAGCCAAAAAAAAAAAAAAAAAGCAACACCCTCTTTGATTCATTTATTTTATTTTCTTTTTTTTTCCAATGACACTGGCTGCACTGTTCATTGGAAAGAGGGTTTTGGGCAAGGCGTATGACTGTGCTTTCTTCCTCAGCTGAGAGAGGCATTGGAATTCTCTCTGGCTTTCCTGAAATCACACATTTCTACAGAACATCTGTAGAAATGAATTAGCTTTTTCTCTCGGGAGGAGAGAAATGGCAAATTTCAGAGAAGGTCAACCCATGGGTGTTTCTGTGGATTATTTTAGTGACACCAACAAGGGTAGAGCCTGTCTCATAGCAACCACCTGAAAATACAATCAACACAAGATAGCTGCCATCAATATATAGATTTGGTAGCAGTCAGACTGTTCTTGAACATTTACAGCAGTACTAACGTTACAAGCCAAGTGCTCTGAAAGGAAGTTTGGCCATGCCTTGAGCACCAGTAACTCAGCCAGACAGACTATCTGTGCCTAAATGGAGGTCAGCTTGTAGGTCATACTGGTACCTCCTCCAGGGTCACCCGTGATAGGGGACAGGCATATTCTCAGCGGGCTGCAACTAAGAGCACTTAAAAACAAAGACTGGAACTCACAGGCTTAAGTTCTTGTGAGCATATGATGCAGGAACTCATGAATCATCACTCCATGGCCAACATCTGCAAGAAGAGGCGAAGGCATTACCTTTGGTTTAAGTGATTTGGGCTGCAGTCTGTAGGGCTACTTGGGCTGTTTCTCCTGAACTAATTGTGGCAATAATAAGAGCTCCAGCTGCAAATCCAATGCCCTATTCCCTTCTATCTATCATGGACACTGGACAGAAGATTTCTTTATGCAAGATTGAAGCCAGCTGCCTTGGCTTTCTCTGCAGTGGCTTGGAGATTTGGAACAAGCTTTCTCCACTCCATACTAAGCAGATTTGGTAACTTTCCAGGACTAAACTTTTTGCAAAAGACATCTCTGGATAGAATTTCTGGTGGAGGCAGACACTATGCCTCTTTGATACACCTCCTAGACATTATGGGACAGTGGCTGTCTGATTTTAGCAGGGCTGGAGTTTCCTAATGCAGATATAATTCAATTAGGGCACCCGGAGGATTGGAGAAAAGCCTTTATTATTTTTAGTCTAAATAAAAATAGTATCTCAGGCTTCCTAGAATAGTGAAAACACAGAGTGTCATGAATGAGTGCCGGACTAGGAATATTTATATGCTTTTTCAGCCCGAGTTTCCATGAAATAGAGGCTCTTTGAATTGGATTTGACCAGCCCTGTCATGTCCAAGCATATGCAATTACTTCTTTATGCTTAAAATTGCAGTAACAAACCTGTGTTTGACTTTGTGGCAGTATGTGCTGGGTACACAAATGATATTTAAATGGTGATGATTATTTTAATTGCACCTCCTTCAGTAAATAAGAAACTCTGCTTTTAGTCATGAGGGTTCAGCAATATTTCAGCAATACTAAAGAAACCCCAAAACTCATCTAGATCTGGTCAGTGAGTGCAGTACCTAAGTCACATGCATTTCTTTGAAAACGTCATTACATACTGCTGTCTTTTTTTAATTTTCCTATTTCCCCAGGGCCAGACTGCTTCGTTGTAGAAAAAATCAGCAGTGTCAGTATTTCTGGATGGTCCGGTTATGCTGACAGGACATGGGATGCTGCAGGGAGAAGAGACAAACCTTCTCAAACGTCTCTGATGCAAGAGAGACAGGAACAAATGAGACCTCTGTCCCTGCTTACAACACAAGGCTTTAAGAAGAAAGAGAAGTTTCTCAGCACGTTCATGCTCTGGTTTAAGAGACTTATAGCAGTGTTCTGACCACTGATGGCAATTTATGTGTTTTTTTACAGTATGGGGATTTTTTTCCCTTTCCTTTTGCCTTTGGAGCCAATTCAGACAGCTGTGTGCATCATGGCAGCAATGTGAGCACTGCAGGGAAGAGAGATGTCTCCAGCACCTAATGCCCTGCCAGGCTGAGAAGATGCTTCACTTCGCCACAAGCACTTATCTCCACAGAACACCCACTCACTCCACTCTCAGGGACAAATTTGCCTCTGCTCAGACCTGGGGAGTTGGAGAACGAAACACCTCAAATCACAGCCCTGTGCCTGATGTTGCGAGGCTAAGAAAGGCGACTTTCCAGTTGTTAGTCACTTGTGGTGCACAACTGGAAGGCACTCTGATGTTACACTGCTGGCACAGTGGACAGCACCTTGGGAAGGTTCTCATGGGGCTCCTACTGGGTCTAGAAGACGTACGTATACATTGTTATAGATGCATAACAAAAGCTGGCAGCTCTCCTCCTGCCTGTTACTTGGCTTCAATATTATCAGTATCTTGTTTGTGATGCTACAACTCAAAACAAACAGATTTATGTGCATGTTCTGCTTTCCCAGAAACTAATCGCAGTTCCCAGAGACGGGCTGCCTGGCTGCTGTTTATGCGGATGCTATGCAGTGGTAGTGCCACCACACTGATGAGTTAAAACATGCTGGTACACATATAGGATCTTATTCACCCGTCTGATCCCAGTCATTTCTAGCAGGGGAAGCAGCACATCCCCAGACAGGGATGTTCCAATGCTGGATCGCCATCATGAAAAGGGTCTGTTTTCTTTGGAGAAGGCTGGTCATGTTTGGTTTTAATTCCAAATTCAGGCAGTAGGACAGCTTTCATAATCCCCTGGGAATTTAAATACTCCTGTAAGGTGATGAAGCAAGACATAGGATGCAGACAGGCTTTTCCATTGGTTTAAAAATTATAGACTTGGGCCCTTGAGAATCCATCCTACCCTGAGGGATTTGGGTGCATAGCTATAGGAGTATTTTAATTTTTTTATCCCACATCAGGATTTGATGTTATTCATTGGGACTTGCAGCCCAAGGTAAGAATAAGACAGATGTTTTTACTAAATAGTGAATATTCAGTGGCCCTTAATACTGAGAAACCTACAAGAGAAGGTGATTTGGGTCCTGTGAAAAGTCTGACAATGTACATACTCTGAGTTAGCTGCCTGTCAGGCAAGTAAAATCCTATGCGCCCTGTTTCAGGAGTTTTTACCCTTCCCTTCACAGCTCTCATGATATTGCAGATACAGTTCTTCCTTGGTGAAGGCAACAGCTTAAGGAATGAGAGGGAAAAAATCCCAACTCCAGAGGAAACATAAAATGTGTATTTTTCTTACAAGACCTATTTGTGCTTGAAATGCTTTAACTCCTCTTTCCCAGCCACCATAATCAGAGTGTAAAAACGAGCACTGAGCATACAAATCCCTGCTCTGTGCAAAGCCCTGCTCACAGAAGATCTATGTAACACAGTAGGAAAATTACTTCCCTCCATCTCCTCCCTCTGAGTTGTGTTCCCCTGCAATGCAGGAGAAGCTGTGTATTGAGTCGCCTGCTGTGCACAGCCACATGATGGGCAGGACTGAGGTGGTATCTTGCTGCAGGGCTTTACTGGCCTCCCTTGAGCTGTGAGGTCCTTGGCTGGCTCCCAACTCAGCCATGCAGGACAAAATCCCCTTCTCTTTGTACAACCCTGGCCACAGCACTTGCAGGGGTGGTGGGCAGAGCTGACCAGTTGCTTTGTGCAGCAAGGAGAAAGGCTTTGGTTTTCTGCTGTGAGTGTGCAAGAAACTGCAGAGCAGGAAGCAAACACTGACCATGTTCCTAGTGGGAGGCTTGACAGGTTTGCTGCTCTTGCTGTCGAAGTAACTGCAGCTCCGAACACTGTGCTAAGATCAAGGTCAATTGGTTTTCCAGAGTGTATCTGTAAATCACATCCCTTCCTCATGTGAGCCTCTAAATCAGACATCAGCAGAAAACAAGCTCCCAGCTGGGAACAGTATATAAACTAATGAAATATAAATGCCTGGTACGAAAGGCAACATAGTCCCTAGTTGCTACCACTGAATAAAAAAGGTTGATGGAAGTTTCCATCCTACCAATGGAATTTCCAGTAGATGCAGAGTAGTCCTGAGAGCCTGTAATTTGGTTTGCTCCCATCACCACTGGTGCTTTCAAAAGCTTTATTTTTTATTTTATTTTATTTTTAAACTGTGGCAAAAAGAAAGTTAAAGGAATGATCCCTTGAAATCTGTTTTGACAGAGGCCAGCATTTCAAAACGAGAAGAGACAGATCAGTTTTTATTTCTTGTCTCTAGGAACATTTTCAAGGTGATTAGGAGATAATTGAAAAATGATTCCTGGGAAGTTTGGGGCTTTTTCGGAGGGGGGGGGGGGGGGGGGGGGGGGGGGGGGNTGAGTGGCACAGGAGGCACAGGAGGTGGGAAGAGCAAGGTTGGCAAGCTATGGAATTAGCCAGGTTACAATATTGACTACTCTGGACTAGCTGCTATTTGCACCTTTCTGATCATCAGCAATTTTTTTTTTCTGACAAGGCATATGAACCTGCTTAACTTTAGGCAACAGGCACTGCCATACCTACCAAATCAGTGGGATTTCCCAGGGTGCGAAATGTCTTTGGCTGTTTTCTCCCTGCCCTGTCCCTCTAAAACCCAGGAGATTTCTCAAGGCTGGAGTGCTACTTTGTATGAAGTGTCAAAATCTGGCCATAGATTTTAAAAAAAATCTGTCAAGTATCTTGTTTTATTACATGTAATGATAAATTTTCCAGTTACTTCTCCAGAGGTATTAAATGTCATATCTGCCTTTTATCCAACATAATTTGTTTATTTATTGACCTTGGAAACATTTACTCTAGCACTTAATGGTGAAAAGTGCACCCTTGCATGACTCTCTGCTGCTGTGATCTATAGCTGTTATGTATCAGTGCAAAGTGGGCATAAAGACTAATGTTTTTATGAAATAATATACGGAAAGTTGCATTCTGCAGGTGCAAAGGACTACAAGAAATAATGCAAAATCAATGCACTGTTTGAGAAAGCAAGTATTCCAGCTTAGTGCTATCAGCAGCAGTGACCTCTCCTACTTAATACAAAAATGTGACAGAACCTGGTACCCTGCTTGTCTTTCAGGGGAAAATGTTGTGGGTCCAAGTTTCGACAAGGATGGTTCAGACAAGGTGGCAGGAGAAATTTTTGAGGATTCGTAGAGTTGCAAGGAATTGCTTGGCAAGAACTTAGGTGTCCGTCTTGGGGAAACTTCCAGAACAAGCTGCACACACATCTGCTCAAGCAGGGGATGGGCTGTGGCAACACAGTCAGTGCAGCAGTGCTGGGCCACCAGCAGATGGGAGTCTCACCGGCATGAGGCCAGGGTAAACTGCTTCTGTGGCATCCAGGCTCCAGAATTAAATAGCCGGGTGCAAAATCAAAATATCCCCTAGAAAGGTTCTTTCTTTCACAGTGGCTGGACAACCAGGACTTGGGGAGGAGTTCAACAGATTCCTCAGTTTTCAACTGAAACTGGATGCTGTTTAATTTCTATTCAACATGGTCATCAGACCAAAGCTTGGGGTTAATCTCACTCAGTGGCACCAAGGTCCTGGGAAAAAGCAAGGCATGTGAGAGAAACCTGCTGAGAAGACAGTAACAAGCACTACTAATGAGCAGGGAGGGAATCAAGCATGCACTGCATCAAAGGCACAGCATCTTTGCACCGGCAAGCAGTACTCCCTCTTCACCTACTAGTCAGCTGCAGTTCAGGCCTTGGCAGGAACAAATAATTTTCCTCCACAGCATGTTGTTAGTGCCTTTGGACGATTATTTTAGCTAATCAGTATTGCCTCTATAGTAAAAAATATCTCCAGCCATGGTCTGAACCCCACAGTTCAAGGTACTGTGCAGATGGAGCAGGGTGGCCATTCCACAAGTTCACAGCCTGTCAGGGAAGGAGACATTGCCATTCTGTAGCAAATGCTCATTTCTCAGTTCTTCTAATTAACCTGGCAAAGACTAAGAGAGCCAGGATCAGTACTTGCCACACTCATTTCATATGCACTGTCGAGAAGTTTCATTTTCTTGTGTGCTTTTTGCATCTGTTGCTCTCCAGCCACCAGTGGTGCCAGGGGAGGGAGAGAGGGGCTTCTTCAGAGCAGACCAAATCCAATGATTCCCATAGAAATAGGCTTGGGATAATAATGTGAGACTGAGAGCCTAACCTTCTGTCCCTCTACACATCTGGGGTCACCTTTCTTCTCAGGTAAGGACCAGCCACTGTTGTCTCCCTTAACGGGCTGGAGTTGCTCTTTCTTGCTGCAGGGGAAAGAGGGATGGTATGAGACAGCAGCATGTGTGACCAGGGAGGTTTATTAGATACACAGAAACAGGCAACAACAAAGTCCTGACCTCCCAGCAGCTGGTGCCATTGCCACCAGTCTATTCTTAACATAATCCACCTTTTCCCCCCTGCAAATGTGTTTGTTCTCCTAAAAAGGATTTGTCAGAAAATGTCCTAAAAAGGGTTCATTTGCAGCTGAGTCCACATAGGAATCCTGTGAAATCCTCATGGTGCTCTTCCCCTCCTAGTCCTGTGGATCTGAACAGCATGTTCACCTCAGACTGCAGGATGACCAGCCTTGAATATCTGATGTGATCACAGATGGGCCTGCCCCCTGGGTATGAAATACAGACAGCAGGCAGCAGGACTCAACAGGTCAGTGTCTGAGTTCCAACTGGGATGTTTTACTGTGTTTTCTTTCAAGGGAATTTCCAACTATGGGTGAAGTTTGGTTAATTCTACTGGTTTTATTTCTCCTGCTGAACACTGGGAGACTGGGCTAAAGGGATGATTATTTTCATTAGCTCCTCTAAGACCCTTGGGCTAGATTTCCTGGTGTTTCAGTACTGGGAGATGCAGATATTGAAAAATTCACCAACAGTATTGAGTATAGTATCCAGCTCCTGCAAAGCTACTGCAAGGGGGTTACCACTGCAAAAGCTGGTTATGCCTTCAGTCTCTGAACCTCACTCTGTCCCCAAGGACAGCAGCACCAACATCCCTTTTGAGTAGAGGACCTACAAGAACCACTTTGGTGTCTTCTAATGCTGACAAAACCTTCAAGTCTTTATTCCTCTCTGGGGTTGTTGAAAGACTCTACAGAAACAAAAATAATGGGAGATCTCATTTTGTAGTGCCATTATGAGGATCATGGCTTTAAACAGTCACCAAAAATCGTTCACACTCATCAATCTCTCCTCCCCACCTGAACAGGGACCCCTTTGTCCCTGGGGTCTCTCAGTTGTGGTCTCATTTCTATTGCGTCTCCCTAGACCATTCAACAGGGACTTTAAAGAGATGTGTAATTGAATGGTCATAGCTCAACTTGGTCTGCAAGATGCATGTTCTTATTTCATTACATCTTCCTTCATAACAATGAATTTCTCCTGGTTTACTCTGCCCTAATTGAGGGCAGAATGAAGCCCAGCTTGTGCACTCAACCAGGCTTTCTTTGTCATTTGCAGTGGCTCCTCCTTGAGCTGTCCTCTTTTCTTAAAGCTAAGTGTTTTGGGGCTAAAGAGAGGCAGTGAATGAGTGTTGTCAGTGGGAATCCAGCTCTCAGCCTGGCACTGTAAATGGACAGGTGGCCTTTCAGTAGATCTTGAGTGTTTTACAGAGCTGGGTGAAGAGCATTGATGTATTTCAAAACTGGGGCAACATAAGCTCAGGGCTGGTTCTGCCTGTGGTTACAGAGCCTGGGGGATAGAGGATGCAGTAACAGAACTTTGCGCTCCTGCTTTCCAAAAACATGCCGAGAGTAGCAGAAAATTACGTCCCCCTTCTATAGAAATTTACTGCTCGAGGTAGAATTAGTCGGAACCATTACTGCTTTCTCTAAAAGTCTGCAGAGCCGGGGGTAGATAAAATAAATAAATTAAAAACGAAGATGCACAAGAGGTGTACGTACTTTAAGGCCACGAAACTTCGTGACGCTTACAAAGTACGTACTGACCGTGCTGAGAAAAGTCATCAGGAAACTCCCGAGCCTGCCAGCACATCAGCGACTCTTCCCCTCGGGGAGTTTTAAAGCCGTGACGGGAGCTCGGTGGGGAAGTGCGCACTCCCGAGCGCTGGCAGGGAGCGGACACGGCACCGGGCGAGGAAACCCACCGCNCCGGCCTCGGCTCGTTCCTGCTCGTCCTCTTCTACTTCCAGAGCAGCTTCAGCCCAGGTGGGTCCGGGGACGCAGCGGAGGGTGCGGGCGGGTGGAGCGGCGCCGGGGAGCCGCGCACGGCGGGCAAGCTCTTGCTTCTGAAACCCCTCGGCGAGCTGAAGTTCGGGGGAACTCGCCGGGGGCTGCACATCCCTGGGCTGAGACCGCTGAACTTCGCCGCTGCGCCCGGCTGCGATATGTGACCGGCGTTACCGCCCCAGCGCTGCTGTTCCGCCGTGAAACTCGTGTCTCGTTTCTAAAGCCACCTTCTGTCGGGTGACTGTCCCGCTCGGTGTCCCCTCGGGACGTGAAACTGCTCAGCTCCGTGCGGTCATGGAATCGTGCAGGGCTTCGTGCGGGGACTGGGACGGGACAGGGGAGCTGCTCGGTGCCGCAAGTGCCCACTCACACCCGCGATCACAGAAATTCCTGGGGAATCGGTTTGAATGGCTCAAGGGACTTCTCCAGTGGGTCTGCTCCTAAAAATTTCTTCCACGCTGGGAAACAATTCAGAACTAAAATACGTATAAACAGTTTCGTACTGGAGGGGAAATTTATTTCACTACCCGCTTTCTGCTCTTTTGGGGAAATTAGCTCCTCTTTCCTACGAGACGTTATTGGGTAATTCCTGCCGTTTTAACAATGCACTAATGTTTTCTGAGTACAGCAGCAATCCATCAATGGGGCCTTTAAAGTTACATCTTAAAATTCAGCAGACTGATTTG
This sequence comes from Pitta sordida, assembly GCA_013390025.1. NCBI lineage: Eukaryota > Metazoa > Chordata > Aves > Passeriformes > Pittidae > Pitta > Pitta sordida. Next base: position 174,424 of record WEKX01008750.1, read on the forward strand.
ACTGAAACGTTAATGGAATTTTATCAGTGTGGACTAAATGAAATGCGATTTTCCTTTTATGGGGGCTGCTCCATCACTTTAATGTGCTTTGTTTCGTTAAAATAAAGAAGAAGCATAAATTGTTGGATGAGTAAGATTGAAAAGGAGTTGGGGTTTGGCAAGCATTTGTTATTTCTAGATGAGCATGTGAAGTTTGTCAAATAAATTCAGCAATCCCAGAAGACTACAATCAGTATTGTATTCCCTAGTAACTTTTCTAAAAAGAGATACATTTATGCATCTTATTTTAGATTGGGACTGCTCAGTAAAAAGTGCAACACTGAATCAGCTTTAATCTTCAGGGCTCCTAATGGAGAGATGATTGTGTTTTACACTGTGTACTCTTTCTAGCATCTGACTGGAAAACGTGGCTCTTTTCAGGACTCTGGTTTTCAAAAAGAAACTTCTGCAGGTGTAAATCAACAGAACTTTCTGTGCTTAGTTGACTTTAATCCCTTGCGTGATCTCAACACACTTTCACAGAGTTCCCGTGAGGCAAGTTGGGTATGACTCACCAGTGCCCTGGCAGCTGGGAGGGCCAGCCGTGTCCTGCAAAGCATTGAGGAAGGGGATTGCACAGCTGTGCTCTGCACTGGGGTGGTCTCACCTGGAATGTTGTGGCAGTTTTGGTCACCACAGCATAAGAAAGATGCTAAGCTATTAGAGTGTGTCCAAAGGAGGCCAACGAAGATGGTGAAGAGCTTTGAGGGGAAGTGTGTGATGAGTGGATGAGGGCACTTGGTCTGTTCAGTCTGGAGAAGTGGAGACTGAGAGGAGACCTCATTGCAGTTACAGCTTCCTCAGGAGGGGAAGAGGAGGGGCAGGCACTGATATCTTCTCTTTGGTGATCAGTGATAGGGGTTGAGGGAATGGTCTGAAGTTGTGTCAGGGGAGGTTTAGGTTTGGATATCAGGAAAAGGTTTTTCACCCAGAGAGTGACTGGGTGCTGGGACAAGCTCCCCAGGGAAGTGGTCACAGCACCAAACCTGACAAAGCTCAAGGAGCATTTGGATAGTGGGACTCCTGGGGATGGTCCTGTGCCGGACTAAGCGTTGGATTCGATGATCCTTGTGGATCCTTTCCGACTCCACATACTCTGTGAAAGAGAAGTACCTGAAAGGTCAGAGCAAACCAGATGACAGTAATGGTGATGTCATCTCACAAGGGGGTTGAGGGATTTTGGATCTGGAACGTTCCCTTGAGAGGTGCTGGACTGCTGAGGCTTTGGCAGTGCCCTACAGATCTGTACCTTCATATGGGGCAAGTGTGATTTCTGAAACTTACTGGTGATGGTGATAGGTCTGGGATAGAGATCTTCAACTACTGGAACCAAGTAATGTTTATCACAGTGAGAGCCCATTTCTGAGAGGATGGTGAACACTGTCTCTAGATTTGCTCTTTAATGTTCGTTGAAGACGTGAGTTAAAGTGGTATTAATGCTCTCTAAAATCTGCTTGGTTTTTAGCCCCATAGTTGGCTCCCTGGGTCCAGCCTTCATTTTTGTGTCATTTCTTTTCCTTATTATTTCTCAGTTTACAATTTTCCTTTCCTCTTCATTTCAGTGAAAAACTCACACTAGCAGAGGAAAGGTCATGACCGTATACAGGAAAGAAACAAGCTAAAGGTTGCTTCATTTTTTTAATCCCAAAGGAAAACAAACTGAGGCCAATTACTTGAGTTCTAGAAGTTACAAGTTACAATAACAGGTAAACAATTTGGAAACAAAAATGTCATCTTTAAAGTGATGGTTGCCTTGAGGTTATTTGGCGTTATAGTTGTTTGGTTTCTATATAGTAATGAAGAAAAATGCTAGAAAAAAAGCAGCAATGCTATGAGATTCCCCCAAGAGCAGTCAAATCCTTTCTCTATCATTAGGAAGATTGAGCAGGTTGCCTTTCCTAGGCCACCCACAGTCCATTGCATGTACATATGTATATGCTGAATTAATCCTTGCTAACACCACATAGAAACCGAACCATCCTGTGACCAGGACAAGAAATAGAACAATGGGAAGGAAGAAGGTAGGTATAACCAGAAACCTTTAACTCTGAGAGTGCTAATGGCTCACTCAGCATGGAGAACAGGAATTAACTACTCCGTTTGCCCACTTGTAACTCCATACGGGCAGTTGTGTGCTGGAGTGGTTTGCACTGAGCTCTGTGGCTGTGCTGAAATAAGGCTTTCTTGTTCTGCCTCAGGAACACCCACGCACCCGCCTGTGCTGAAATAACTCTGCTCCTAAATGCCGCTGAGTTGGTTATTTCGGTGCTGGCCTGAATTTGTTTGTACTGAAGTCAGTGGCAGAATTCCCCATTGTACCTCCTGGAGGGTGAAATGGACTCTGTGTGTTTGCCAGCCTCACTGGTGCTCAGGAGAGGTGGGACAAGTCTCCATGCTACACAGGGAGAGCAACCACACGTGGGCCTGTGTGCTTGCGTGTGCCCTGACTTTGTGCCCTGGTTGTTTTTTGTTGCTTTTCCTTGCCACTGGCTGTACCAGTGAGCAGACACAGAGGCTGTAGTCCCAGCTCTCCCCTGGCCCTCTGCTGTTGACTGTCTCCTTCTTGGTTCAAGTTGGCGATGACCTGTCTGTCCTGTTGACCTTTGTCTCACTCCAGGATCACAGACACATGGCCAAGGGCGGGATGTCTGCATGGTGTTACGCTCTGCGATGTGCTCTCAGTCTCAGTACGGGTGTTAGATGGTGAGTTGGACTAGATGATCCTTGTGGGTCCCTTCCAACTCATGGTATTCTGTGATTCTGTGTGTGTGATTGCAGGAAAGTGTTGAAGTGGTGCCGAGCGCATCAGCTGCAGGAATTTCCTAACACTGCCACAGTGGGTAGTTCCAGGGTTTGGCTGGAGCAGTCACCTTTCAGCATCTCCAGCCCTCCTGCATCTGGGCTGGTGGTGTGAACAGGCACACTCAGCTCCCAGGCAAACCTCATGCCATCTCAGCTAGGTTCAGGGAATGATGAGGGCCATCAGAAGGCCTTGGCTGTATTGGTGTCACCCAGGAGATTCTACCTGACCTCAGCATGATTGCCATCCATCTTCTGAGTTGATAATCCTCTGCTGTTTTCTCCGGGAATAGTGCACCATTAGCTGTGCTGACTTCTGCACACTGTACGTTTTTGATATAGAGGTGAGAATAAGCAGTGAGGCTCCCACGCTGCTGTTTCGTCTCACTCTGGAGGCAGCACATCCAGGCTGGCACAGCAGAAGATACTGGAGTCTGCCAATCCTTGTCAATGTCAGACTAGGTCACTGCTGTTCTCAGGGGCACCACATGGATTTTAGCAACAGTAGGGGAGCTAGGATGACTCTGCTAGTAGGTGTGGGGTAGAGGGAAGGAGGAACATCTGAAGGAGGTAGAGGGAAGTGAGTGGCAGGTGCTAAGGCGCTGCATTCATCTGCATCTGAGGTTTCTGGAGACCAGTGCTATGGGGCCACCTCAGTGGTAGGTCTTTAGGGATCTTTACTGATATACAGAGAGACAGTGGGTTTTTTTCAATAAGAAAGAAGGAAAAGCCCGCAATCTCAAATGACTCCTTTGTGTCAGTTCTGGTTTTGCCTGTCTGCAGCATCCAGCTGTTGTTTCTTAGGTCTTTTTAGCAGCACTTGTTTAGTGCTAGCTTGTGCACTCCCTGTGTTGTGTCACAACCTGCTGTCAGCATGTGGTGTTGAACTTCACAGGGCTTTGCAGGTGAGACCTGCTCAGCCTTTGGTCTGACTCTTTCACAACGAGACACCAGAACCAGGACTGTGGTAGTGCCAAGGTTGTGATGCTGCTCCAGAAAGGTTCTAGAGTGAGCAAACAGCAGTAAGATCCCTCTCTCCATCCTTATCTGCTCCTGCATCAACCAGTCGGACCTCCTCTGGGCACTGATAAAGCAAAGCCTTCTCCTGGAGTGGAGGTACCACTTCCCCAGTTTGAGAGAAGGATTGAGGTGTTACAAGAGGATGAGCAGCAGTCCTGGAGAAACTCTGACTCCTCACTGTTCCAACTCCCATCCTTTAAGTTTTTTGAGCTATGCATCCAAATCTGTGGTTGCCTGTGTGAAATCTCAGCCAGCTCCGTCCTTGTGCCTAAAGGTTTGTCTCTTCAGAGGGATACAAATTATTGTAGGGATTATAGACTGATAGAAATTATACAGTTGATAAGTGATGTGACTGAGGTCCTGCAGAGCCCTAGTCCCCGCACCTACGAGGGCACCTAGACCGGGCAAATGTAAATATACCCTTAAATATTAGCAAACCCTAGCAAAACAGGGATTTCTTTTTTTTTTTCAGAACAGGAAAGACGCTATTTTAGGCCTCAGTTCCTACCCATTGTTTAAAGGTATTTTCAGGCTGAAATTCAAATGCTGCCTTGGGACGTGAGTGTGGTTCAGCCAGCAAAGGCTCTCTGAGACTGGGTCATGCTTCCAGCTGGCTGACACATGTCCTCAGCCTTCCAGATAAGGAAGGCTATGCTGCCTTCTCCCTGGCTAAGACAGCAAGTGCAGGCAAGACACCCTCTGATGGTGTGGATTTTTCTTTTATTTTATGTTGATTTTGTCATGGGGCAGTTTTTGCCCAGCTCAGACTCTTAGTCACACTGCTGTGATGCCCAGGATGCAGCTGTTGCCCTTTGAGGAGTCAATGCTCCAAGTACAGCAGCATTTGTCAGCCAAGATGTTGGGCTGCACAGGCTAGAAATCCTCAGATGTGCCATGTTTGAAGAAGACATGAGCTGTAGCGGTGACCCAACATGGTAGAAAAATCTGCCCAGTCCTGTGCTGAGAGCAGGGCAGTAATGCAGCCCATCTGCTCCTGAGGGCCAGGCTTTTAATGAGGAATGCTTTCTCTAGTCCTTCTTGGCTTTCTACAGTTTCCTGAGAATCTCTGATACGTGAGAGAGGTTTTAGAGAGAGAAGGAGTGAGCTTAGCACACCCAGAGTTAACTCTGTCCCTGCAGGAAAGATCGTGTCTTGGTGGCTCTGTGGGTTGGATCCTGCCTCTGTTGGTCCCATGTCCCTCTGCATCCCAGCCTGGCTGTTTCTCCCTGGCTGAACATTGCACCTGTGTTTTGTCCCCACTCCAATACTAAAAAACTCCAATACTACTAATTTATCCTGCAATAAGAACTCCACAAAAACATCAACAGTAGGATTTCTGCCTGTGTTGGTGCAGGTAACCATCAGTCAGGTCTGAGGCTGGGAGTGCTCATGCAATGGCCAGGGAGCTCCTGAGGATGCTGAGGTTTGTTACGTGCTGGGTTTTCTTTCTTGGTCCTTGCTTTCTGCAGGCATCTGAATGGAGAGCATGGCAAACCCTCCCTCTTAATTCCAGTACGAACACGGCTGTCTTTCCAAGGGCTTCATATCAGAAGCCAAGAAACTACAAAGGCATTAGGTACTTAATTCCCAGTACTCCCCCTTGTAGCTGAATACCCGAAGAGGTAAACTCCCCAAATACCTCTGTGGGGCCAAGGGGAGATGTTTCACATTGAAGCTTTGAGGTCAGCTGGGCAAAAGTCCAAAACTTTCCTCCTTAAAAAGGCAGTTAAGGACTATTAGGAGTCTGAGGAGGGGGAAACATTTCACCAAGTATCTCTAGTTGCTTGAAAGGCCTGGGTTTAACATCACCATGCCTTGGTCCTGCCTGCGTGGCACAGCTTGCACTGATGCTGAAAACAGGGACAGATAGAGCTACCCTAGGAGCTGGGAGCACTGTTTTCCCCCCAGTAAAATTATTCATGGAGAGAGGGTAGTGACTGGTGTCAGCAGAGAGTTGAACCTGACAGTGCTGGCTTCTACTGCCCAATTCAGACCAGTCTGCTCTCTCCAATACCTGTAGCTGCAGAGCTTGCAGTGCTGTAAACTGGGACACCCTTTCTCTGTCTCCTGTCTGGGTCAGCAGCTATGGGACAGGTCAAACCATCTGCTATTTCCCCACTGATTAACACAGATCTTTTAATTTTTCCATTCTTCAAATACAGCTGCCCCTTGGCAGTAAAAGCCTTCCAGCAGAGCTGGATGGTGGGAGATATGATGCACCCTACACATGCTGCTGCCCTACGGTCTGGTCCCTCATGTTCATATCCAGACACTGGGATCCTTGCTTTATGGCTGGCTGTTGTCATTTATTCTGGCTATCCTAGTTTTTGCTCTGTTGCAGGTTTGCACCCCATGTTATTCCAGCGAATTGCCCAGTAAAGTCACTTGCAGAGCTCTGATAAATAGGGTTCAAACCCTAAATGTCTCTTCTGCAGCCTAGACTTGCTCTGTTCTCCATTTCCCAATTGCCAATGGCTTCCACTGGGATCTCCAGATAAATTTTAGTCTAAGTCAAAGCCCTGCATGGGTAAAGGAAGAGTTGCTCTGTAATCCCAGGAGCTGGGTAGCTGCTGCTTGGGTAAACTCTTTCTGCATGTCCTTCAGAGGAGATCACCCAGTGTAGGAGTAGTACTAGGATGTGTGATTTGGTTTGGTTTCTTTTATAGCTTTAATGAGCTGAGGAGCAGGGATGATACTTCATTTTTTATTGAGTTGGAAGGAGAGCATGATGCTCTGAGGGAGCATACAAAATGCATGAGAACAGGGAAGGGAAGGGGAGCCAAAGGACACAGCCTGAGAAATGGCTCTGTGCAACTTGGATCCTGTGCAGAAATTATATCCAACATTGCCACTGCAATGGTCATGCTGTCAGGAGATGTGTGCTGGGTGGTCAGCAAATGGGGGCTGCAGCAGCACCAGCCATGCAATGGGACATCCACAGGCTTTGCAGGAGGCAGCACAGTTGGTTCCAGGAGTGCCAGTTCCACTCTGCAAGGAGCTGAGCAAGCCATGGAGACCCAGTAACCAGAGGAACCTGCAGTGGTTGACAACCTCAATTGTCATCCCACCGTTTAACAGCCCACAAATCGCTGCTCCCCTCTTGCTGACCAGAACATATCTGAGTACAGAGTGCCCTGTGTGTGCTTTCAGTCTGAGCCCTTCAGACAGGACAGCAATTGCAAAAAGCAAACACACACTACCCCATGCACACAAGCTCTCCTGCAGTTGGCAAATTGGTCTCAGCATCAGCCACAGGCATTGTTGTGACTTCGAGCTGCCTAAAATGCAGACTTTCAGTGTGAAAAGCTGGTGAAAGCTGTGTGAGAGCACTGCGTAGAATCTGGGCTACAGCCATGCCATAGGAGCTCCATCTTGGACCTGGTGCTATCCTGCTGACCTGACAGTCTGGCAGGATCTGTGGATGTGGGAACATCTTTATGCAGTCTGCTGGTAGACAGGGGGAAGTGAAGTGAAAAGGAAGCTGAGCTCTCCCCCAGCATTTCTTTTGAATGCTATTGAACAGATTTCATTTTTTCACGGACCCTTGCAGCAGCCCTTACAGGGATAACTGAGGTCAATATGCTTTTGAAGGTCCCTGCCTTGTAACCCTTTTCAGCTCCCACCTTTTGAAATTTCAGAGGCAAACATCTGCCTGGAATTTTGTTTCTACATCTGGTGATCTTTACCTTAGAGTTCCTTCTACAAATCCATTCCCTTTAGCTCAGTGCCATGGCACTGAACACATTTAGCTACAGGGCATGGAGGTGCCCTGCTTTGAACCAGCCAGTAGTGAATTCCTGCGGCCTGTTGGAGAAACAGGCTGGCTGCTCTGCCTATTTCTGTTTTCTTCACAGTGCCCCTGAGCTCTTAATATCTGGATAAGCTTTGATTAGATAAACAGTTGTAAATTTATGGGCAGAGAGACTGATGGGAATTTGTCTGGGAAGATCTGAGTGTTACTCCTTCCTGGGAGAAGAAAGCTAGGTTTCTCCTCTCTGATTAGGACTGGAGCAGCTCTGCCACTCTTGGGTTCGGCAGCTACATCTTCAGCTGGGGTGGCTTGTCACTGTCTACCACGACAGGAAAGCCTGGCCCCATAACCCACATCCTTTGGCAGCTCTGTGCTGAGATAGAAATCATTGTTCAGCATTTAACATGGTCAGGAACCTGGGTTTGAGGGCGTAAGTGCTTGTGGGTTCAGTGTCTGCTGACTTTTACTGTTGCAGTTGCACATGCTGTCCCTCAGGTCCTTCCCTGTGCAGCAGCAGGAACCTACAGCCAGGCTCTCCAAGTGCCAGCCATTCCCAGCCCTTTAGGCCGCCCAGCCTGGCTCCTGCAAGCCCTGTTTGCCTCCCTGTGCGTTAGCATCTCCTGCTTTCCCTCCACTTTATCCATGATCCCTGATACATTGGGACAGTGAATGACAAAGTGTTCAGCGCAGTGCTGCCCTGCCTGATGGTGTGCCACATTGTGAAGCTGTTTCCACAGCTGGGAGATGCTGCAAACCACAGCGTCCCGGCTCTGTGTCTGGTGTCATGCTCGGGTGAGTCTGTTACATGGCCGTATACGCAAACTGTGATGAGCACAGGTGCTGAGACTGGCTGTGCTGAGGAAACACCGGATTCTGATGAGACCCAGCTTTTTCATAATTAGACTTTATTTTCATAGACTCCCTCAGGGCATTATCCAACTGGACTTGAAGCTGCTTTCTCCCCAGAAGGGGCTTTGAAGGTGTCGCTGTCTCTGCAGTGGCTCGAGGGACGGATCAAGCCTCTAGCCTGAGCGTGGCAGGTGGGCTAGGTGCTGGCATCTGTACCCGTGGTACTTGTGTGTGAAGATGTGTCATTGAATGTTTTGGATCTTCACACCAGTGCACAGAGTGTGTCATGGCCCATGGGTCCCTTCCTGTCAGCTTGTCACTTGTAGTACGGAGGGACACTAAGGCCGTAAGTCCTGGCCTCCTGTCACAACAGTGCTCACAGCTTTTCCTTTCCATGTAAATGCCATTTTATTTATGGCCCTCCATCTCATGGCTGCTTTCCCAGCTCTTCCAGGGAGGGAGCAGCAGCAGTGGGTTTGAGGCATCCCTTGCAGTGCTCTCTCACTGTGTGAATTTGCAGCCTCACTGCTCATAGGGATCCCGATCCAAGCCTGCTCTCTGGCCAGATGTTGCTTCACTGACCTTGCAGGAAGGTGGGTAATATTGACATGACGTTCAAAGGTGATGTTTGTTTGGAGTCACTGGGTGAGGGTGTCTCTGGCACTGGCCTCCCTGTTGCAGAGGGCTTTCTTCAAGTCAGGGACCTGGGAAATCAGCATAAACTAATTGGAGGTCAGAAGCTCCTCATCAATTCCTCTGTTGTCCTGCAAGTGCATGGCTCTGCCCACCTTGCGTGGCCACAGGGAACATCTCTGCACAGCCCGATTTCTCCATGGCAGGAGAAGGTAGCGAGTTCAGTCCTGCACAGAGCCAGGCCCTTCCTTTTGGCAAGGGTGCAGGGGTAGTGTATTCACAGCTGGATCTTTTCCAAGTTTACTCCTGGCAGTATCAAGGAGGTTGATTTCCCTTAATAGGATCGGCAGACATAGGCACTGAGACTGAAACAAGGCTGACTTGACACTGGTGGAGTTTTGCACCCACAGCTCCTGCTGGGTGGCGTAGGTGCAAGCCTCCCAGTTCCATTCTTCCTGAGGTCTCCATCAGAGCTTGCTCATTCCCTGTAAAAAGGAAAAATATATCTTCAGAGCGCCTGCTGCTAACAGCCACTCTCAGGACTGGACTGGCAACAGGGAGTTAAATCCAACAGCCACTCAGAAAAGCTGATCCAGTGATGCTGGATCTGTTGTGTCTCAGTGCTGCGATGGCACTGGAGGGGTTTGTGTCCTCTGTTGAACATGCTGGCTGGGGAGACAGGACTCTTTGGTGGCCTCAGGCAGTGACCACCACTAAATGCAGCAGAAGTAGGTCCAAGGGGTGATGTGGCGGGATGGTCTGTGCTGGAGGTGATTCTCCCTGGTTTCCAGCAGGCTGTAATTAGCTCCTGTCCTCATGCATCTCTTCAGTGTATTGTGAAGCCTCTTGCTCTGTAGCTTGTGACAGTGAGTCTCACCAGTTAATGGCCTGCTCTCATTTATAAAGGCAGGACACAGATGCTCAGCTGCCTCTGCCAGGTGCAAAATGGTGAGAGGCATGAAGCAAAGCCAGGGAGGGATGGCTGTGTGAAAGGTGCTGCGTTGGGAAGGGCTTGCTGAGTGTGCATTTTTTCCAGGATCTTCTTGTTGAGGCTTTCATCAATCCCAGATGCAGAGAGCTGACAAGATGGCTTGAAACATATTCATCAAGAATTCTCTTTGTTGTACATGTGTAGGTAGCCTGTGTGCAGAGGGCACAAACAGCACCTGGCCAAACCAGACCTGACTGGACCCCGATGCACCATGGCTTCAGCAGCCATGCAGAAAGCAGCATGCTGGTGCAGATGGTCTCCTGGCGTGGTAGATCTGTGGTGCTGTGTGAGCAGCTGTGGATTGCCTGAGCCTGGCTGGCAATGAGAGCCTGTGAGAGTAGAACACCTTGTGTGGTGGTGCAGGGAGAGGTGGGTCTCTGGTGCAGCTTTGCCTGTGGAAAATCAGCCCCTGTGTATCCCAGCAGGAATTTCTGCCTTGGCACTGCCAGTAAAGCCATTTTCTGCTGTTTCTTCAGGCAGGAGGCTGCAAAGGAGGAGTGTACTGACTAGGAATGGAAGTGCTGGCAGTCCAGGATTGCATTATAAATGCAAGGAGCCAGTTGGAGCCAGGAGAGCGACAGGCATAATGGGGAAGAGAAATTGCTCTTGGAAACCTTCTAGCTTGAGTTATATGAGGAATTTACCATTTGGAAACAAAAGATTGTATGGTACTTATACACAGATACTTTATTTGCTTTCAGAGGCCGTATTACTGCTGGGTATCATTAATTTACTGTTTCCTATAAAGATCTTAATTGAAGTCTTTGTGACAGCAGAGAGCTAAGGACATTGCCCCAGCATAATACATACCTGCCCCTCAAATGCCAGTGATCCTTCTATTGAGCCTTCCCAGCATCTGCCTCAGGTGACCAGAGCCTCCTGCTGCTGGGTACACATGAGGGTTTAGGAAGAACCACTGACTGGGACAGAGTGTCCAGACCAGCTGCCACTGGCTCCATTCCTAATATGATCCCCACAGATGATGCTGGGGTATTTGGCAGCTCCCTGGAAGCAGCTGGATTTTTTCTTTCCCTTTCTGCATGATTTATTATGAGCTAATCCTATAACTGTCACCATTTTCCATCACTTGATTAGAGTTTCCCTGACTGATCCTTGACTCAAGTTGACTAAACGGGAATAAGAAGGCCTTCCTTGAAGAGCAGAGCCTGAGCCCCCACCTCTGGGGAGGAGGTGGCCACACAGCCAAGGGCCGGCTGTGCCAGCCCCCATACCCCAGTATGGCTGGAAACACTGTGATGGTCCAAAAGGAGTCATCAGTGAGAAATGAAGAAAAATTGTCTTTAGAAACATAGAGGCAAAATACGTTGTGTGAGAAAGCAGGAGTCAAGAGAGGAAAGGGCTTTAATGAGGTTTTATAGAAAACAAGGAGTTTCTTTATGTTATTTTAATATCTTCCTAATGGCAATGGGAATAGATTCTTCCTAAGTAAACCTCCCAGGATCTTCAACAAGAAGAGTAATGCTCAAGTGGTTTTAAAGCACGTCCAGAAGCCAAATCTCTGAATCACAGTCACTTCTGGGACCAGTGACTGCCAGTCCCTGCACTGGCTTGGGTACAGACAGCACTCCTTAAGCAGTAGTCATCTGGCTGAAGCCTGGACAGACCAGGGATTTTAGGTTTCAGAAGTCTCTTCCAGGCAGTTAAAGGCTGAGCAGCCTCCTGTTAGGGGAAAAAAAAAAAAAAAAAGGACAAAAAAATAAAGTTAGAAAGATAATTATTTTCCTGCCCAGTGTGTGTGACATGCACTAGAAATCTAAACTAGTGCAGGATGTTCAGACCCAATCTCATGTCATGAGTTTAATGCTCTTTTCGGAGAAGCTTAAAAAAACATCCATGTGACGACACCCCCTCAAACCTCACAGCCACCTTTGTGGCTGCTGTCTGAGCCGTTGTGTACGGCAGATTGGAAGCAGAGTTGGCTGCAAACCATCAGCGCTGAATTGTCTCTCAGCTGCGGAGTGCTGAATGTGCACTGCAAATATGAAGCTCTGTGGGATGGGTTTGTTGGCCAGGCACATGGAGCAAAACACACACGAGTCCATTGTCTCTTTCACCAGGCAAGTGCTCCAGCAGCCTGCTGGGAAGTGCCCCTCCAAAGGGCACTGATGGGGGATGCAGGATCACACTGGCTTGGCTCATCTGGGAGTGCTTGCATGCCTTGGACTGTGAAAAGTCAGCCCCATGCCTTCCAGTTCCTGCTAAACCTGTAAGAGCATTACTAGGAATGGAGAGTGGAGATTAAATTGCCAGCAATGCTTGCTGTTTCTTTGGAGTGCTTTCAGCAGAGATCCCTCATTTGTAGTGATTTGGAGAAAAATCCAAATATCTCTGAATGCTGAACCGCTGCCTCCCTCCCATCCCACATCACATGTGGTGCTGAATGGGACACACAATCTGTGGTGCAGCAGTGACTTGATCTTCCCCAGTGCCCTGTTTCCAGCCATGAACTGCATCAAAGGCACAGCAGACCCTGAGGAGCGAGAATGGAGAAGCTGCCCCTTGGAGGCACGTTTTCTGGAGCCTTTCAGTGGAGGAGGGAGTGGTGATGTGAAATAGGTCTGTCACATTTCTGTAGTAGTAACAGTGTCAGGCCCATATGTGAACTGTCACAGGGCCCTCTTCAGGTGTGATTCTTGGTGAGGATCTTGGCCAGAACATGTTCTAACTAGAAGGGAAAATACTGAAAAGTTGATGACAAGTGGGACAGTCGTCAGGAGACTGTGGCTGGGGAGGGGGTCAGGTCAGCTGCAAGGCTGCTGCCTGTCGCACAAGCCATTCAGAAGATGTCTGCCACCATTCTTGGCACACAGACATTGCCTGCCCTACAAAGGTTGCCACAGCACTTGAGAGGCTGGGCTGAGGCATTTTCCAATGGAAGTCAATGAGTTTGTGTGAGCTGGACCCAGACGGAGAAACCTGAAGCCTGGTGGCACTTGGTACCAGTGGCACTGTGTGCTGTAGGCCAGTGCCCCATGTCTGCCCTCTGCAGTTTATTGTGTCTGGCATGAGCCACTGAGCATGGAAATGGTTATGGGTAGGTGACAGTCATGAACAAGGGGCACTGCAACTCCACATTGAGGAAGCAGGGAGAATCCATCTGCCTTCTGCAGGCTGGAAACCGTGTGAGTGCATTTAGTATCCCCAGGTCTCCCTGGGCTGTCTGCCCACCTGTCTGCCCTTGGATTACTGTGTGAGGGTCCTGTGCTGTGGGTACTTTGCACTGTGTGAACGGGTAAGTGCCTCAGTATCAGACAGAGAGGTGATGCAGCTCTGCTGCCTCTCCATCCCCCGATGCAGCATGCCAGAGACACTCCAGTCCAAAGAGCCCCAAGTACAGGGGGGCAGGCAGCAGATTACTGCACAGATAGCAGGGATCTTACATGCAGGAGGAGGTAGGTGTGCTTGGATTTTTGGTCCCACTTCAGTTCCCTGAGGCCATGTGTTTCCACCCCTGGACATTCACCACAACCACTGCTGATTCTGGCAGGCCTGACTGTTCCCTGTCTGGCTGGAATGAGAGCAGGACATGTAGTCACCCCTCTGCATAGCTCTTCCTATCCATCACTTTCCAGAGAATAGCTTAGAACCTTTATCCACACCCTGCATTAACATTTCCTGGAGGCAGCACATCCCTTGTCCCTCTCTTGTCCATGGACTGCTCCTTCCAGCCAGCAGGGCATGTCCCTGGAGGAGTGAATGACTTGTCTTGTTAAAGTCAGTGTGGTCCATTGAGTTATCCCATGTAAAACAGTGACTCATTGTCCCTTCTTTGGAGTGTGTTTCTTGGCTAAAGGAAGACTGTCATCAGTGCCAGGGGGCCTGGCTGCCGTTACCCCCCAGTTGTGCCACACAGCCTTGGGACTCTGCAGAAACTGCAAGGGGGTGATTGCTGAAAAAAGGGGTATTATTTTTAGAGCATGACACCTCCTTTCATCTCCTTCCCAGAGGAAATCATCTTGGACGTCTTCCCCATGAACACCTTGTAATGGTGAGGTCTGGGGATCCCAAACACCTCCACATTTGTGTGTGTGTAGGAACTGTGTGGTTTGGGGCACAAAATGTTGCAGAAGGTTTGTTCCAGGGTATAGTAGCTGTGGAGCATAAGCATTTGGTGGAAGGAGTTTGGAAAATTCTCCTTTCTCTCTTGGCTAAGAGGTTTTACAGCTGTGCCTCTTCAGAAGTGAGCTGTGTCACTGCTTGTGGAGCCTCTTCTGAGGAATGTGGCTGGGAAGGAGGTACTCGGGGTGCTTTGTCAGCAGAGACGTGGGCTGGGGGTGGGGTGTCTCATCACTCTTCAGATGCCATCTGTGGCTCCTTGGAGTTGGCCTTGAGTAGCTTTCTAGAAAAACAAGTCATTTGGAGAAAAGAGAGAGATTTCCAGGGGTGTAAGGTCTTTATGATAGAGGCTGGTAGGACACTGACATTGTCTGCACAAGAAGGGGACATGTTTTAGCCAGGTAGTGGAGAAGAGGAAGATGGTGAACATTGTGCAGCCTTCATCCCTCTTTTGCACTCCTCTGTCATCTTGCCCTGAAATGGTACTTTGTCATGGTGGCTAAAACATCACATCTAAGTGACCCCAGTGCCTGTGGTGTTGCAAAATTACCTTCTCCCATCTGAAAACTTGTGTGGGTTCACCCGTCCAATTGATGGGAGAGATTTGTCTTTCCCTGCTGCAGGTCATTGTGCTTGTTGTACGTGGGCTGGTTCACTGGGTAAACCTCCCTATGTGCACGTCCTGTCTTGCCCCACTCAGGTTTGCCCCAAGCTGCTTTCCTTGTGGTTTTTCCCCTAGCTTTGTGGGTAACCTCCTCCCAGTACATCTCTGTTTAGTCCTCCACAGTTTATAAATGATGCGAGGTGAGGGGAGGAGAGTGGTTAATTACTTGGTTTGGCTGTTTTAAAAGGGCTAGGGGGCATAGGAGAAAATGTGCAGCACTGGGAAAAAAGTCTGAGCTACGCTTTCAAGCATCCCCATACTGCTGTGACTTGGTTCTGTCTGATCCAGCCAAGTTCAAGTCACTCAGTTGGTTTAATTTCTGCTGAGTGAAATGTTATTAAGTCAGGACCACATGAACCACCAAAGGGAGCCTTCTGCCTTCCCATGGGGAGCAGTCCCTGCAGCCTGGGCTGCTGGACTGGGTCATCTCTGGGCACGATCCTGGACTTGACTGATTCAGCAACAGGAGAGGAGCTGGCAGGGGGAAGGTCTGATGGAGAATGTAGAACTATTCCGTTTCCCTAAGAAGTGAGCCAAGACAGACTCCAACAGACTTTACGCCGCCTCTTCCTCAACAGAGAGACACGCAGAGCAGCTGACCCTCACTGAGGCTTGGCCCACAGAGCTGAGGGCTGGCTGTCAGGAACTATATGTCAGGCATTATATTATGTCAGGAATGGGTTATATATTGTCGGCTTGTTCATCAGCAAGGAAAATACTGGAGGCAGCCAGTGGAGGGTCTGCCTGTGACCACACTGCAAGGGGCTGTGTTAGGTGGCAGCCTGTTACCTGTGTCCACGTAACCACCTGCAGCGGAGAGCCAACCACTGCTCACCTGCTCATGGAAACGTAATCTCCTGTGTCTGTGCTGAGCCTCTGCAGGAGGACATGTCATGAGTCAGAACAGGCTGAACAAACCATTACTGGGGAGAAAAACACCATTAAATAGGAGCAAAGGTGGGAAGGGCCATAGGGGCATTTCCTGAGCTACAGACAATGTTAGTCTGGAACAAGAAATGCATGCTTGTACTGTAAATTATCAGAGTTACAGGGTTTGTGAGTTGATGTCAGCTCTCCTCCATCACTCTTGCTCATCACTCACTGGCACAGCCCCAGTGAATAAAAGAGGTCAAATACAAAGTTTGTTTCACTGCCACGTGGAAGCTGTGCAAGGTGGGAGCTATTGGAGGTTGATACCTGAGCTCCCTCTTCTCAGGAAGCATTGCTTTCTTCCCAATGAAAAGATCAGAAACCCTCTTCTGATTGTTCTCCATAGGGCTGGTTACTTTTTGCCATTGCTTGTGCTTATCTCAGTATTGCTGTTCCCTATGACTTGTTCTCTCCCCCCAAAATTCTTACTAGTGTATGTGCTTTACCGCCAATTTACCTGCCAGAATGGGGCATGGATGCTGCCCACCACCTCTGAGCATTCTGAGTGCAAACACCTGGATGAACCCTTTCACTTACACCTCCTTACACTTGCAGCTCCCTAGAGTGTTGTGTCTGAATTCACAAAGCTGAAGGATGCATTTAAGCAAATCATGTGGCTCTGTTAGATTTCTTTTCCTTTCTTAAGCGTTCAGCCTCTTTTGTCTATATCCTTGACTTTCTAGATGCAGTAAAAAAGAGCAGTAACAAGCATCTTAAGGAGATTTTATTGCTGCTTTGAAGCCAAAAATTTGATTTGATTTTCTAGCCAAAAAATTCCATTTCAAAATCAAAACCTCTCAGTAAGAATTAAAATAGGAATTAGTTTTGGTTTTAATTCCCAGAGGTCCTCCCTTAGCTCTTTGAATGCCAGAATTACCACAGTTCTTCACAGCCAAGTGTATCATGTGAGAAAGCGAACAGTCATTTAATCAGTCATCTTGTCCATCAGAGAGAGGTCACTGCTTTCCACAATGTTAAGTCAGTGGAACTGGAGTTTTCTGTAGAATTTTGGTGTTTGGATTCCCACATCAGCCTTGTTTTGAAAAGTATCTGTCTTTATAAAAACCTAAAACAACAATCAGCACTTATACATAGGTAGAAATTAAGGAAACGTGTTCTCTACTATTAGAAGCCCAACCATAAAAAACAGGCCTTCCTAGAATTAAACTGCTTTCTAGGGAAAGCGCTGTTTGACCCAGTAACTCTGATCCTCCCAAGTAGGACTTTCCATGTGGACCACTGGCCACTGCCCAGGGCCTTGACTGCTGCTTCCACGTGGGATTTCTTGGCTACTGTGCACTGGACCATCCTCACGCAGCTGATGTGTTCAGCTGCATGTCCCAGGCTTTGCTATCAAACCAGGAGGGAGAACTAGCTCAGACTGAAGGAACTGTCTGGATTCATGACTGCTGCTGCCAAACTCTATTTTCTTTTTCCTTCTTTTTTTTTTTTTTGGTCTTGCTTAAAATCAAAAATTGGACAGATTCTGCAGCAGGGGTTTGGCTTTGACTAATACAGTCACAGTATCCTCTCATAAAATAGATGGTTGGATCCTTCCCTGTGTCTCTTGGGTGCATTATTTTAATAGTGAGGAGCCTGTCTTCACAAAGCAGGGCTGTGTTTCTGCAGGCAAGGATGAGTGAGCCATCACTGCTGTGGCTGAAGCCCTCATTCATTGCCCTATGACAAATGCTGGAGAGGAGTCAGTCAGCTCTGGAGAAACGCTTTGCTGTGCCCACAAAGGGATCCAGGTCCTAATTTCTGGCTATTCTAGTGACTGAATTAAAGCAAGTGCTAATCCCTTTACGCCACAGAGCCCTGGGTGTTGTTTACCCTTCTGATAAAAAGGGGTAATGTGGTTATTTGTTTCCCACTGTAAACTTGTCTTTCTCCTATGAATGCAGCTCAGCTGCACACATGCCATGTGTGCCAGGCAGACAGCTCCTGTCACCAATACCTTTTCTTATGTTGGAGTCAGAATCCATCAAAAATAGCACCTCCTCTGGGTTTAAAGCTGGGGTTTTATTTTCAGTCTGAGAACATCCCCTTCCAAGAAAGTGCCCTGAGAACTGATTCTTCCTACAGAACACAGAAGCACCTATCCCACTCACCTACTCATAGTCGCAGGCTGTAATTAACACTGATCATTTCAGGCACCACAATTATTTTTCCTCTTTTTTTAGGTTTTGCACAGACACAACAGGAAGCGAAGCTGGGGCTGTGAGACAGCAGCAGGAGGCTGTGGTGGGGTCAGGATTAGCTCTTCAGGGCCTCTGGGGTGCCTGCTCATGTGCAAGCACATGTGCTGTCTCTTCACTTCCCCTGGCTGGAGATCACTGAGTCTCCTCCAGGTTTAACCCTCTCCAGTGTTTCGTATTGAAAACCACAAGTGGAGTTTTGGGCTCCTCATGGCCCCAGGGTCTAGCCTGAAAAATGCCTGAAAATTCATCCTCCAGCCCAAAATGAGTTGGGATTCCTTGTCTTGCATCTCAGCCGCTGGCTCCCTCTGATCTGGGGTTTCCAAACCTCTTCCTATCTGGCATCTGAGCAAGTGGACATGCAGATATCCTGCATGTGAAACACCTCCCATCCCTCTCTGCTGGCCTGTTCCCAGGCGATCATCACATCCTAGCTCAGCTAGTACCTACATCCTGCCCTTGCAGCCTCCCATGGGATAGCAAGTCCTGGGACCACCTGGTCACCTGGCAGCCTTCTCAGCCCCTTTGGATCTGCCTTTGTCCCAGGAGAGCAAAGCTGGGACAGCAGTGCTGCAGGTGAGGGTCACTAATGCTATGGATAATAGTATTCATGCTTTTTTTGCTGCTATGGCAAATATATCATCTTGTATTTTTCAGGATGTCATTTGTCATTGTCACACTGTCAGCTGATAGCCCAGAACTATTGCATCTGGGACTTCCTGCCCCTTCCAGCATTCAGAACCACTGAATTCCAACATTGTGAAATTAAATCCTGTTAAATTTTCACTCCCCTGGTCCAGGACAAACTTCAGTTTCCCTGTTGTTGTTTCAGTCTCTTCCTACCATGGCAGCCTTTCTCAATGCTTTGTCTATATCAGTGTCTTTCTGCTAATTCCAAAGCAAGTCTTGGAGATATTTCTTCTAGAAAACTGCCCTCCGTCCGGTATTTCTCATTTAAGTGTCACCTGCTTTCTAGTTGATCGTGTCCTTTACAGTTCAGTTTTTAAACTTCATCTTCCACTGAAGTACTTGTTTCCTGCGGTGTGTTGTATCTATCTCATGCACTGTGTGTATCTAGCTGAAGTTCTGGCACATAGGCTCAGTCTGAAGAAAGGGCTTATCTTATTCATAAATGAGGTTACCTGGGTATGAGCTGCACTTGGCAAATGCCATATTGATTTTTCTTCCCACTTATTTGTTATCCAGTTGCACCCACATCTTTTAATTGTTTTATTTCCTTCAGACTGTTTTCTAAAGCCTGGGTAATGCTGATGTCAGCCTAGCAGGCTTGTCACTGCCTGAATCCTGTCTCCTGGCCAAACTCTTCAATTGAGGCACTGGATTTGCTGTTGTGGTTGCAGAGAACCGCCCTCCCTTCTTCAGGGTTTCTGCAGCCAAAACAGCAAATTTTTTCACTGGTGCTTCCAGAAGTCTGGAATGGGCATGATCCAGTCATTCTCTCGCCTCACACGTCTGGCTGTCTTTGCAATAAGCTAGTACACCTAAACAGTCACAGATTTAAAATCTGTTACCTTTTCTAAGGAGAGCTGCCAAGTCATTGAAACCCCAGATCAACTGCTGCAGTGTTGATGTCACGCTGCAAGAGAATAGTTTTGGTTGTGGTGGGACTCCACGGGAAAAGGAGGGAGAAAATATGATTAGTTTTTAAGCTCCAAAGGAAAGTCTGAAAGCATATGTTGGACAGGAGGCTCAAAACCAGGCCTGAGCTCGCTTTCAGGCTCATCTCCTTCAGTGATTTCTGGTCAGGGTCTCTGCCTTAGCCTGAGAGTTTCGTTCTCTTGCTCTGCATCACTCCTATTCACTTGCCTCACTTTTGAAGATGCAAAGGACAAATGTGATGCATACTTCCTTCTGCCTGTCTCAGTGAAAAACATTTTGGATTTTGGATCACAGATATGCACTATTTTGATGCTCCTTACCCAAATAATGATCCAGCAGCTGCCAAGGGTTGATGTTTTTTTCCCCTTTAGAAAGTTGATATGCCATGGCTAAGTGACGTCCCTGCTTTCAGATGTAGTTGTGGCAATGCTAAATTTCCAAGGATTACCACTGCATGTGTGGAATCTGGGAACCTCAGTAACAAGCTATAAAGCCAAGAGAAAAGCCAGGACGTGAAGATCTTGGCAGCTCCTCCATGATGGAATATCCTGCTGTACTCAGGGCCATAGTGCCAAAATGCACACAAGCCATTGATTTACTCAGATGGTATTCCCTCCTCAACAGTATTACAGGGCCTTCCCACACTCCCCCTTTGGAGACCCAAAATGGGTGGAGACTCCAGGATGGGAACAAGCCGCGGGATTGCATGATAAGGTGGCAGCCAGGGAAGTGGGGGTTTGTGTTCAGCTTAGAGCTGAGATGTGTTCATAGAGCTGCATGGTGAGGATCTGGGCTCTGGCAGTGGGGAAGGACTAGGAGAGTACTGGGAGAGGAGTGTATCAGCAGTGATGCTACAGGTTCTGGGGCTGAGAAATGGTGAACAGGGATGGCTGCAGCATGGGGTCACGGGGCAGAGGTTAGGTGGCAAAACCTGATCTTAGTGGGGCTGGACTCTGTTAAATTGCCATTGCTGTTGATGGCTCAAGTGGGTTGCAGCAGTCCTGGCCTACCTACCACTGTGACGACCTGTGTCACTGCCAGGTGATCCCAGATGTTTTGGGAGTACTTTGGGCACAGGCAGCCTGGGTTTGACTCTGTCCACACACGCTCTGCCGGCTGCAGGCACCTGCAGCCGCTCTGACCCGGCCCTGCGAAGAATGGATGCTCTGGTCCCAGAGAATACACACACCAGCTGCTGCCCTCTGCATGCACTGGTGCCTCACAGAGCCTGCTGGGCTGCAGCTGCATCTCCCCCTCTGCCATGGGGCACTGGCTTCAAAAGTCATCGTCATGGCCCAGCCAGGATCCCATTTGCTTCTCTGCTTCAGATGCCATGTGTAGTGCGAGCAGACAGTTTCTAAGGGGGAAGATTTCCTGCACTGGAGCCTTGTAAAAACCTGCTTGTGGGCCAGAGACTTGCTCTAAACGGTTTGGCAGCACCCAGGGCAGGGATGGTGTCATCGCTTTGGAGTGCACAAGCCGTCAGGATGCAGCGAGTGTGGAGTGCCAGCGTCTTCCCCCCGCCAGCTCAGCACTCCCGGCCGCCTCCAGCTGCACAGGAGCAGTCTGGCGGAGATTTTTTTCTATTTCTTTTTTTCCTCTTCCCCTTTTTTTCTGGAACCCTGTACAGCAAAAGCATAGCGGGGATCCCAGGGGATTTGCTGCTGTCCAGAGAAGATGCCTTGTTCGCTGACAGATGTGGCTGGAGGAAATCCATTTTGCAACGTTTCTGGGCTGTTGGCAAGAGTCCTGCGAGGTACAGCAGCCACTGATTCCCCTGAAAAAAAGAGGACTGAAAGGTCAGAGCGTGGATGTGACCTGCCCGGCCTCTGCTCCCTCCCGGCTTTACTGCTGATTTGCCTTTTGTTCAGCCCAAAGAGGTTCCTGCCGAGCCAGCGCTCCTCCAGGGCCATGACCTGACGCTGCACCAGGCGCTGAAGCCTTTCCCTGGGACATTTCCACACCCCACTGCACAGTGCCAGTATCAGCTATTTGCATTTCTAGCAGCTTTAAGTCAACCTGAACCACCCGGGGTTTGCTTCAGTCCTGATGAGAAAGGTTCTGGTTGATACTCCTGTTAATCTCAAAAACAAACACCTCCACATTGTTTTTACTAAATATAGGACCAGTGTCTGCTGCAGTGCAGGACACTGCAGACAGCCCACAGTGGGATCATGCTCCTACATCGAGTTTATCAGGAGTTTACCAGGAAAGGAACTCGGGTTTAATGCTCTCTCCGCTTGCAGATTTGAGCTGCAACAAGTTGAGTTTTCAAAGTTGATCTCATTCCCTGTCATTTGCAGAGGGCTGAGCTTGGAAATATGAAATGGGGCCCCACTGGGACAAGCATCTCAGGCCAGCACTGTATATTGCATTTTCTGCTTATCTCTCTCTGGCATAGATACCATTTCACCCTCCTGTGGGATAACTGAAACAGAGAATTTGAGGAAGAAGCTGTACTTTCTCTTTGAGTCACATCTTGATCAATCTAGTGCTTCAGGAAGTGTCATTTCCCATGGACACGCAAGTGTTCAGGCACTGCTGATGAAATCTTGTGAGGTCAGGCAGTCACTTCCTCCTAATTACAGCTCCGGGAATGAATAATGTTTAGCTTAGACCCGGGTGACACCGTGTTTTGGAGCAGTCTTCATTTAAGCAAAATACGAGCACATGAAAATGAAGACAGGATTTGGAATTTTGCTTCCATGGTTATTTTGGTTATAAGAGATGCCATCTAGGGCTTGTATAACAAATTTGGGGTTGTTTGGTGATGGTCAGTGAACGAAAAGATTCAGAGCACTAAATTGTCATGCAAAAAGCCTCTATTAGAAACCTTCATATTGCCAGAAATGGGTTGTGGCACATATTTTCCCCGGGAATTTGGAGGACTGGAAGAGCTTGCCAAGCTGTAATCTTCTGAACAACGGTTCCTATCATTCCCTTCAGAAAAACACCATCATCTTCCATTTTAAAACTCATGGTGTGATTTCTCCAGTGGAAGCCAACTCCAGGGCTGCATAACCTCCATGGTTAGAAACCTCATGGTAAAACTTATGGCATCCTCTGCCAACAGGGAGGGTCAGAATCACAGGGTGGGTAACTGGTGGGTAACTGGCTGCTTGAAGGTGTTGCTGCAAATGAGAGCTTGTACCCCTGCCATGGCTGGCTCCATGTGCTAGGTTTGGGACATCCAGACCACATGGTTCTACCCATGCTGTGCTGGAAACGTGTCCCTGTGATGTTTTATTTGTTAAAGATTAGGTCTGGACCTTTTGATTCCTAAATGCAGATTTTGTTGAAAAGTAAGAGGGAGGCGCAAGCATTGCTTGAGCATCACTTCAGACCCAGATGGATTTGTCTCTTCTCAGGAGAAGGTGAGAGGAAGAGACCCTTCCAACTCATCTGACTTTTCTCACTCCTTTTCCAGCCTCAGAAGATGGGGTTATGAGATCCACCTGGCCGGGGAAAGCCGGTCGCAGCCCACTCCAGGCTCTGTATGACAGTGACCAGGTAAGGCAATGGGAAGATGGAGGAGGTGGGGTGAAGATGGAGTGGAGTGCTGGGCACTGACACTTTCTTTCATTCCTCTGGTCTGCAAGATAGAGACATCTCCAGCCACCTCCAGGGTCCTCACATCTGAACCTCTGACTGTGTCCAAAAGACAAGATTACACTGCTTTGGGGAGTAACTGCTTATGGCCCTTGTTGGTACTTAGGCAAACTGGTGGGCTGAGCCATAGCTGGGGAAATCTGGGAGATTTCACTGTCTGAGGATTTCAGAGCCAACTCTGGGTCATCGTAGCAGACTAAGAGAATCATTGCTGCCCTTCCCTAACTAATAATTGATAGATGTTTCTGTGTTGGGTGCTGTATATATATACACACACGTATGCATATGCATATTTACATCTATAAACCTGGACTCAACCATGAGTGGTTTATAATCCTGCTGCATTTCAGGCTTCTCCATCATCCTGAGCTGAGCCACCTACAACTGCTGAAAAATGGGCAGCCAGGCACAGTCTGGGCAGAGAATCACTCCCCTCCAGGTGGGCTTGGTGGGTCCCTCCTTGGGCAAGGATCTGCTGCAGGACAGGCCACAGTTGCTACTTGAAGTGGGGAGCACTCATCCTCACCAGCCCTCAGTGTGTCCACCCAGCCAGCATCCTTTGTCCCCTCATGCAGCCACACTTGTCCTTACAGAGAGATCCTCATCCAAGAGTTTGCCTGCAGGAAATCCTACAGGAAACCACCCTCCAACTGGTGCTACGGGCTGGGCCGTGCCACATGCACCAGCCACCCAATGCACCCTGCATCCCCCATCCCTCCAGCTGCCATCCCTCCTGCCTCCCGTTGGCAGTGCCCAGTGCAGCTGGAGCTGGATCTCTTTTCCATACGTGGTGTTACTGTCTAGGTTGATGCTTTTATGTGCATAAGCAGCCAAAGTACATTTACTCTCTGACAAATTACAAATATGGACTTCCTTGGCCATGATGCCGGCAAACCTTAATGCTGCTGGAATGTCGTGGTGTTGTTTTCTTAAAAGTGATACTTAATTTCCCTGGATTTCAAAGAGAAGGAAATGAAGGGAGCAATTTTACTCTGAAATAACTACAAGACGTGCACTTATTCCAGTGGGTGGCTGCTGAAAAGTAGTCACACTTATTTGTTGCCATGCCTGCAGACAGTGTCTGTCTGTCTGTCTCTCTGGTCCAAAAGATTTGAATTATGTAACTGCAGGGGAAAAAACCTGAACAAAATCACATTATTAAAATGTCTCTTTTTTTAAAGCCCTTGCAGAAAGTATTTCCATTTTTAAAAGGTGACAGGGAAGCTCCAAACAAAGGCAATTTCTACTGAAAGCTTTGGCTGTGTCACAAGGTGTTCTACCATGAGAATACCTCTTCAGCTATGGTTATCATCTCCCTACAAGGTATAATTTCTTCACAGCCAAGTAGCAAACAATGTATCTTGGTGGCAGTTAGCATCTGTTCACCTGCATTTCCTCCATCTGAGTATTTTCCTTTATTGTCTCCCTATTGAAGGAGCAGGGATGGGACACTTTCTCCTGCCCCTGTCTCAGGTTACTGCCCATGCCGGTTCCTAGAAAAAGTGGTCACTAAAGTGATCTGGAAAAGGTTATTTCTTTTGTGGAAATGAGACCCTAAAGGATCTGAGTGTGGTTCATCCTTTGCAGGAGGAGATTTTTCCCCCCCCCAGATGTTAGTGCCTCTGTGAAGGGAGCAAATCTGCTGGATGATTCACAGGCTGGGCAGTTTTTCCCAGTATCCCAACTCCTGGCAGAAGCTTTACAAACCCTCACATCACTGCCTCTCCCAGACTCTGGTGCCTCCCAAAACACCTTGTGGTCCCTCAGGGAACAGTGAAGGTGCACCTGAAGCTTGGCAGAGGGTGTCCTTTGGCTTGCCTAGGCAGTGACAGATGTCAGCAGCAAGGACGTAAGGGACCAAGGATGTGGCCTGTTGTTGCCCTCATCTTGAGGTTACTGTGGCTCTGTGGGTGGCAGAGCTGTTTGCTGTGACACTGCTGGGACTGTCTTCACAACCCAAAAGAGGGACCCACTGTTGTCTTGCAACATGACAGTAATTGCATGACATTAGAGCAAGAGCCCCATGGGGTCAGAGCTGCCCTGGGTTGGCAGGCATGTGGTGGAGCCGTTAGCGGTTGTCAGCTGGACAAGGCTGTTGGATGTTCCCAGAAATGATGAGCATGAAACCTCCCAACCCTTTTGAGCAATATGAGGAGGGAGTGGGCAGGAGGAGGAGGGAAGCTTCCCCTTCTGACCTCCTGGAGATGGTTTCCTTCTCCAGATGTATTTTAATGACATTTTCGGTTTTCTGATAAAACACATCCCCAAATCTGAAGGGGGGTTTCAGCTGAGGCAGGGGTTAGGGGGCTTTGGGGTCTTGGGAAGCCAGTGCAGTGACTTCCAGGCTTTGATCAAAAGGGATAAATGACTGTGTATTGATTCCTCGTCCCAGTGGCCACAGAAAACAGAGCTGAGGGCGTAGGACTGTCCTGTGTGTAAAAGTCCCTCAGGAGAAGGAATCCAAAGCCCTCGGGAAGGGCCTTATCACCACCTACAGCAGCCTCTTTCACTTCTCCATCATGCTCTGGCATCCCTCCTCATCTCCAGCTCCCCAGGGTTGGACTGTCAGCATTAAAGACCATTTCTCTCTTCCTTTCTTTGGGAGCACACCCACACCATTTCTATCACACATGCCTGAATGTGTGTGCCACTCTTGGCTGGGGTGTTCACGGCAAGTCCACAGGTGTAGGTGACAGTGCAACACAGTGATGCCCCATAGCAGCATGAGGTGTAGGAGCCCTACACCAGTGAAGAAGCTGCAGTCTGCCCCTGGGGCCATGCATGTCCCCCAGACAGTGGTGGGCCAAGTGTTGTGCATAGGCCACAGTCAGCTTGGGCAAGCCGGTGACTATCTCTGTTGGTTTTTTGTCCTCAGTTTGAACAGTCGACACTGCAGGCAGTTCACCATCAGAGACGGGAGATGTTGAGCAACGTCTGCAACCGTTATACCCGCAAGCGCCGTCTCCTACAGCCGGATGACTTGCGGCATTTGTTGGTGGATGACACGCATGGGCTGCTCTACTGCTATGTGCCCAAAGTGGCCTGCACTAACTGGAAACGCGTGATGATGGTCCTGACAGGGCAAGGCAAGTACCAAGACCCACTGCAAATCCCTGCCCATGAGGCCCATGTCCCATCCAACCTGCGCACCCTCTCCGAGTACAGCATTCCCGAGATCAATTACCGCCTGCGCAGCTACCTCAAGTTCGTCTTCGTGCGGGAGCCCTTTGAGCGCCTGGTCTCGGCGTACCGCAACAAGTTCACCCTCAGCTACAACACGGCCTTCCACAAGCGCTACGGGACCAAGATCATCCGACGGCACCGGCAGGAGCCCAGTGACAAGGCCCTGGAGCGTGGGGACGACGTGCGCTTTGAGGAGTTTGTCTACTACCTGCTGGATCCACGGACACAGCAGGAGGAGCCCTTTAATGAGCACTGGGAGCGGGTGCACTCACTCTGCCACCCATGCATCATTCACTATGATGTGGTGGGCAAGTATGAGACCTTGGCTGAAGATGCCAACTACATCCTCCAGCTGGTTGGTGCCGACTCAAGTGTCAAGTTCCCAGCTTCATCAAAGACCACCAGGACGACGGATGACATGACAGCCCAGTTCTTCCAGAACATTAGCCCCTTCTACCAAAGAAGACTCTTTAATTTATACAAAATGGACTACTTGCTCTTCAATTACTCCATCCCCTCATACCTCCGCATCCGATGAGGCAGGGGCTGGTGGGGAGAGGTGAGGGAGAGCTGGATAACTCTCATCTTGCCACAATTCCTCTCCTCCCACCTTGTGCTCATCTCTTGGTTGACTTCTTCCCTGTGCCTTGTCATTAGGGTCGACTCCACATCCTGATGCCATGAAACATGGTCTAGAGGGAGAACATCTCTCAAAACACTGGGGCTGGAGCTTTTCCTTTCCCTTTCCTTTCCCTCTCACCCTTCAATATCTACAGGGAATGGTGGTGGGACTGGACACTGCTGGGTAGGAGGTCTTGCCTTGGTTGGGGACTTTCTTTTAACTAGGAGCCTTCTCTGTAGATCCAAGTCACGGGAAGGCTTCTTTTTGAGCAGGATCCTTTCAGGTCTTTGTCCTTCTTATTGGGCTGTTTAGGGGCAGACATGGTGTCCTGGGGGCCAGGGTAGAGTGACAGAGATTTGTATGGAACCAGAAATAAAGCAATAATTTAATGTAACTTTTTGTTTAAAATTGCTCCCTTTTATTTTTGCCTTGTTTTCCTCCGTACTTGTCCTGCTCCCCACACCATCCCCCATTGCTGGGGAAGGCAAATGTGTTACTCTGACACATTCCTCCCTGGTAATAGCTGGAGATGATACTAGACTGGGAGGCCAGAAAAGTGTGTGTGTGTGTGTTTGTGTGTTTGTCTGTGTGTTTGTGTCTGTGTATGCATATGTGTGTGCATGTGTATACAAGAAAAAATTGAGGATAAAAACAGAGAGAGAGACACCTAGAGGGAAACAACCCTTTTCCTGGCTGCCTTTGGACAATCATTCCTTGAAGAAAAAATGGGGAGGAGGGGGTGAAACACAAAAGAAAATTACAAACCTTGCCCTAGGATTTTAAATTAAAACCAGTACAAAGAGCTGTATTTCTTTAAAACCATATTTCAGTCTTCCCTCTTTTCTGTTCGGCTTTGGCTCAGTGGCTGCCTTTGTAAATAAACACACTGGTAATAGATTCTGGAGAGTGTGTCTGCTGGCTTGGCTGCAAACACTTGACTTATTAGTGCAATACAATGGGAGGTTTTATAAAACCACAGTGCTCTCAAGCTCTTTCAAAAATGATGTTTCCATCTAACAACTTTCAGCTGTTATATCTTAACCTTTTTCCTCTCTGCCTCTGATTGGCACCTATATGCTGACACTCCCTCCTTGCTTGTAGATTGAGTTTAGCAAAGCAATGGAAAGGAAAAGTAAATGAAACTGCTGGTGATCAGTCTGATTGATCTCACTGGACTGGAGATCTCACAGAAATGGCCTTTCTCTTGCTATCTTAGTATCTCCCTGTCTAGCTTAAAGCACAAACACAGATCATATGATGTAACAAATTTCATCTGCAGCAGTCAGGCTTGGAGTGCATTCCTCCTGCTTTCTCAGGAGTCTCGTGTTCCCTGCTTAGCCCTGCCTCTGCTTGGAAAAGTAATTGTTCAAGTCTCCACAAGATCTTTTCTTTGTTTTTGGTCATGAATCATAATTTGGGATCAAATGCAGAGTCTCAAAGAGATGGATTTTTGGACAGACTTCTTTTTTTTTTCCTTTTCTGAAATACTAGTTTCTGCAGGTACCTCTAAAGAACTGATGCCACAATGAGTGGCACGGACAGATAGACTCTCTTCCTGCTGTGCTGTCTATGGGTGTTTAGGCAATATCTGGCTGTCTGGGAACCCTTTGGGGCTCTCTTTGGTGTGGAAGTGATGGAAGGACAAGCCCTGGTCTTTCTTCTTTAGCCAGGTGGTTTCTAACCTTTCCTGCAATGGTGGCGATGAGGAGATGGTCCCAGCTGTGAATGACTGATCAGCAGCCTGTCCCTGGCCTCCCCATCAGACCTGTCCCATTGACCCAAACAACAGCAAAGCCACACGTGTATGAAGTGAATGCAGCCTCAGCTATGGGCTGCTAAAGGCAATACCCACCAACAGGGCATCTTTTGGGTCACATAGGACCTTTGGAAATACCCACCTTTTTCTTTAAACACCCGACACCCAACGTCCAACCCACTTAGGTCATACCCTTGGCTCATCCCTGCCTAAATCTCACTTTCCAGTGCAAAACCTGCCCGTGCAAACAGAAAAGGGCCACTTGGCATTTCTGAAGTAAACACCTTCAGCTCAGGCTGGAGCTTTCCCGGCCTGGAAATGCGCTGCCCGTGCCAAAGCCGAACAGCCGGGACTGGGACGCTCCTGGGCCGAGATGCAGCGCGGTCGGGATGCTGCGGGGCAGGGATTTTAAGGGGCCAAGATGCTGTGGGTTTGGGATGCCGTGGGGCAGGGATTTTAAGGGGCCAGGATGCTGTGGGGTCGGGGCCGGCGCTCCCGGCAGGCACAGCCCGCCCCTTCCCCGGTCCCACTGAAAGCGCCCGAGGACAGCAGCAGGACGGAGCTCGGAGGACCCCGTGCGACCGGTGATCCCAACTACAGGCGCTGTAATTCCCCGTACTTGAGCTGGGGAAAATTTCGCCGGGGGCGCCTGGTTGGTTGTGGCCTTTTTTTTTTTTAACTGTTTCACTGCGTACATTTTTAGAGGAGAAAAATATCAAGGAGGCCTAGACCCCCTCTAAAGTGTATCTGAATTTGGTTTTCTCCTCTACTTGGAAGTGGGAATGTGGCAGCACCTGCCGTGCAACAAGGGCATTAAATACAAGGGAGAGCCCGGGGTCTGAGCCCCAGGAGCATGGAGCAGGGGAGTGTTCCCAGAAGGAAGACAGTGAAACGGTGATGAAGGGCACAAATACATCTCTGGGACCTCAAATATGACCAACATGCAGCTGTGTGGGATGTGGCAACCAGGCTTTGCTGCCCCTGGTCTGTGGAACTACACACCTTGTGGTATGCTGTGCTTTGGCCAAGGTTTGATGATGAGTGAAGGTGAAGATTTCTCAGTCAACCCTAAGAGCACCGAGGTGAAGATTGGAATGAACTCAAGTGCTCCCACCTGGAGAAGGAGCAAAGGGTTAACTCAAAGGGCAGCAGGCGCATTTCTACCAGCACTGTAGACTTCTTCTGGTGCCTTTAAATACAGGCTTTATGCTGCCAAAAACGAAAATAAAGTCTTGGTATTTCTGAAGGGAAATAAACCTTCCCTGTAGGGCTGGTGCCCAGAGGTTATTCTCCACTGACTTCCCACAGCCAGGGTCTGGCTGGGAGCAGCTGGACTGTGGACAAGGAGAGAAGGGTCCCACAGCAAAGCTGAACAAGGATGCTGGTGGCTGCCAAAGCACTGCTAAGCTCCCCGACCCTGCTGAAAGGAGCAGAGACACAAGTTAAACACCATGATTGCACATGGCTCAGCCTCGGGGAAGGAGTAACCTTGCAAACTCTATTTAAACCCTTTCTTCCTAATCCTCCTCATCAAGTCCCTATTAAAAATAAATAATTTTAGCAACAAAACATGGCCGTTGCCGTATGAAGTAGCTTTCAGACTCTGAATCACAGAGTGCCTGTATCACAGAGCCAAGCAGAGGTGAATGCAGCGTGAGTGTGCTTGGGGGTAAGTGCTAGTCCTGGCGTTGCTGAAGTGAGGGCCATGGTAGTAATGTCCCTCAGCCCCCTCAAAGGCAGCTAGTATCATTGGGGTTCCCATCCTGGCTTCAGATCTTGGGAACAAGTAACTCTGAATGAGTCAGGTTAGTCTTGGAGCTTGGCTTGGGTGCTATTGGGGAGCTCTCAGGGCACCAGGGACACAAACCCCCCAACAACAGCCTCACTTTGGTACGTTCATGTGTGCACAGATACACAATGTAAATAGTGATTTTATTATAGTGTAAAATAGAATTACGCTTTTCAAATACTTGAAATATTTATAGATTATAATACATGTATGTAATACAAATATGTGTATAAAGTATGTAGTACAAATATAATTAAAGAGCATTTATTATTATCTCTAAATATATGTTGTTATATTTGTATATGATTATAATACTTAATAGGCATTTGGCTTATCTATGTCTACATATACATATGTGTACAACATCATATGTATTATATAAATACAGAGACGCTCCCTAGCATAAAAGAAAGGATACCTTCCCTTCCTGCAGTGTTGAGCTTTGCCACAGTCCAACGTGGCTTAATGGTGAATTGGCCCCTTCCTTCTAGTGCCACTGGCAGCTCTCTTTGCTCCAGCCTTCAGAGCACACTGGGCACATTGCCTGTCCTGTGGGTATTCCATGCTATGGAGCTGCTGGCCCCATCCCTCATGGCCCGGGTTTTTCCTTCTAGTGGAATAAAACGGAGCTTCAGTGATCAGGAGGTTTCCTTCCAGAGTTTGCTGTGCACCACAGATTGGGTTGTTTACCAGCTGGAGGATTAAATAGACTTCCATTGAAGGGGAAAAATAAAATAAGTGTTTTCAAGTATGTCTTGGAAGTGGTGTCTCGCTTGAAGGAGGCTTTTCAGACTTGCTTGTGTTTGCTGGCTGGCTAGTAAGGATGCTGTATCTCACATAGGGTTTCTGGAAAATTACTGCATTAGGATGGAGGCAGTGAATGGAAGCTGGGGAGGAAGAAAAGTAAACTCTTGGACTACCCCTGAAAACAAACCTCTCTTCCCATCTGTCTCTACAGATGGTGATAGTCCCTTCTTTGCCTGCAAAGAGAAAAACTCCTGCACCCAGGAATAGGGGAACCCCTCACGGACCTTCCTCCCCAGTTCATTTGGGATCTCCCTGAGACCTCAACACATCAGCCCTGCGGTGGTGCATGGTAGGCCCCCATCCCCTCCAAAACTCCAGTGCCCTTCCTCAGCCCCCAACCCGCAACACTGATGCGAACCTGAGGTTTAGTTTATTGGGGTAGAACTAGTGGCTGATGTCAGGAGTGAGTGTAACTGCATTGCTAATACAGTGGGGAATAAAACCAAGGGAGATAAAAAAAATAATTCTGTTGTTTCACTGCTCCCTATTATAGCCTGGAGCAGCTGGCTGATGGCTGCACAGGGATCAAACAGCTGATTTCATTCTTCTGCCGACACTCCTCATTTTCCTTTATTCCCCCTAAAGATTATAAGGTAAACCTTCCACTAGCATCTCACAGCGTTTGTTAGGTTTCTCAGTCCTGGGCCAGCGCTGAGCCCAAATGGACAGGTCAGCAGCCAAGGCCTAAAGAACAGCAAGACTCCCACCTCCTCCTTTTTTAAGGATGTTGCTTATTTGGGAACTACGAAGACTAAATACAAATAAAAGTCACTGTTGGTTCAAATGGAGGCAGTGGTGACTCTGGCAGGGTGGCTCCAGCCTAGTGAGAAGCTGAGCACAGTAATGACACCGACACAGCAGCAGAGAAGCCAGGCCCACTGCTGGCAATGACTTCCCTGCTGGGTTAGATTAAAGACAGAAATCACTATGAAATGTCCACACCCTGTCTGGGCTCTGCTACCCACACAGATTTGCTCTAAAACTGTGAATTTTGTGGAAGAAAAGAGAGGAAAGCAACCCCTTCCTCAAATCTCCTCCACAACAAAATCACTTCAACACAAGACAGAGAGCACTAAAACCAGGTAGGTCTTGCTGTAATGTACTGAAAGTCCTTAAAAGCTGAGAATTCTGCAGGTGTTTAAGCTCCAAATTTCTGATTTACAGGAAGGGAAGGAAAGGATGCCTGGAAAACTCAGGGGCTTCTGGCCCTGCTGGGATGGCCAGGGCACCTAGTGCCAGGGGGAGGAAGCAGTGCTGCCCACTCAGTGGAAGGGCTGAGTGTACTTTCCTAGACAAGCAGATTCAGATGGAGTTACAGGAATGCTGATCCAAGCTGTGCTCTGGGGTTACATATAACCTTTGTTAGCAAAGGCACTTTCTCATTTGCACAGGGAAGTCGAAGGAAGAAAGAGTAAACAGGCTGAACAGCCAAATAACTTGCCTCTTGCTGCCCTTAAGAAAAGGAGAAAAAATCCCTTTTTATTGAATCCATTTCCTTTGGTTATATCATTTTGCTTGAGGCTGTAAGCAATTTTAAATCTTAAGTGCATTCCCTGCACTAAACGCATGGGCATGAGGCTCATGCCTGGCTGCCCACCAAAGGGTACCCTGGAGAAGGGCACGTCTTGCCGTGCCCTCTGTAATCTCCTCACATTGGCTCTGAGCCCCAGTGCCTTCTGCAAAGGGGGAACTCCCAAGCTCAGCACAGACAAGATGAAGCACAGGTCACCCTGGTCCAGCTGAGTCCCACAAGTAGGACACAGATGGCATCCATTACGTGTTCCCATGCATGTCCTCCGTCAACAGTGACAACCAGATTAAGGCGAGTTCTGCCCAGAAATCCCCTGATGAAGGGACATATCAGTGCCAGGGTGTTGCTGCAAGCATAGAGCAGAGAAGCAGCTGTTTGCTGGGCACTGGGAATTGATGCTGGAGGACTGTCACTGAGGTCCCTTGCAGTCTGCACCAGTCACAGGCTCTGGTCTGGGGCTTTTGCAGGATTGGAGGAAGCAAGGACAAATCTGTGCTATAAAGAGAAAAGCAGAAACATTTTCATATGTTTGGGATCCTGTAGAGGGCTGGGGTGTCCTCAGCAGCTTGGCTTTATGACCGGCCTTACCTGCTTTCACATGAGCAGCAAAAGCACCAATCTCAAGAAAGGACAGTGGGGAGATGCAACAAGAAGGAAAAAAGACAGTGTTGAGGCAGGAGGAATTATTTGCCAGGACTGATTAAGCCAGTGCCAAATTTGAGCTAATAAAGGTTTACAAAGTAAAGCACTAAGCTTGAACGATTAAAATATGTACATACATATCCCCTAATGCAGCCCCCTCAAAGTGGGACTGGCAGTCAGACACTTGCTTTGCTTTCCCTGTGAGCCCCCTCAGCTGCTGCTGCTGCTGCAATTATCACACGTGGGTGCTCGGGGCTGACGGCGCAGCGGAGCAGAGCTGACAGCACACAGGCTGCAGTGGGAGATAAAGCAGCGAGGCCCGAGTTGGGGGAGTGTGTGCCTCGAATGCTGAAAACTCCCCCACCGTGACGTCCATGTGCGCAGACTCTCCAGCTCAGCCATTGTCGGGCAATTTATCCTTCAAAACCAAAAAAAAGGAAGAGGAAGATTGGAAAAGGGGGAACTGACAGGTTTTATTTCTTTTTCAAGGATGGCTTTTCCCAATATATGGCAGCCCAGAGCTGAACAGCTTCTGCTGTTAGTCAACTTCAGCCACGTATTGTTCCCATGCAGGGCCCTCAGTGTTGCAGCGGCTCTGGGAGATCAGAGCAGAACTGGGAGCCAAGAAAGACCCAAGGCCAGCAGGCACCCAACACTCAGACTTAAGTGTTTCAGATCTGGCAGGTCCTTGAACAAGGCATCCATCTGCCAGGAGGCTGGGAAACTTGACCTCCCCCTTCTCCAACACGGAGAAGGGAGATTATTCTTCAACTTAAGGCCTAGTCACACTTTTCAAAGGTTTGATACGTCCTTCACTCTTTGCCATCTTATTATCTGAAGGATCCTATTGCATCTTCAAATTAGGTGAGAATTTTCTGCTTGCAGCCTCACAAGCCACACTTGTGTCCCTAGGAGCACCAGAGCCACCGTGGAGCAAGGACCTAAGGAATCATTGGCCACATTCTCATGCCAAATCATCACTCAGCACAACACAAGACCCATCCTAAAGTAATTGTTATTGAGTAGATGGCAACTGTGGGAAAAGGCTTTAATTCTAACCTTTAACATTTGGCAGCAAAAGGCTGCTCTTGGATAGGAAACACTGATTTTCCAGAAGCCCTATTAAAATTGCATTGTTCAACCTCAAATGGATAAGAAAGAAGTTCTACCTGACAAGTCAGAACTAGAAACAGGCACAGTCATGGCAAGAAAAAAACAATCCTCAAATCCACAGCATTACTTTTTCTTTACCCACTTTATTTATGTGTGTGTGTTTCTATAAACATTTTAACTACTGGACATTTCATAAACCGTAAAAATAAACTTTCCTACCCCCAAAATGCAAT
This sequence comes from Pitta sordida, assembly GCA_013390025.1. Classification (NCBI taxonomy): domain Eukaryota; kingdom Metazoa; phylum Chordata; class Aves; order Passeriformes; family Pittidae; genus Pitta; species Pitta sordida. The sequence goes on from WEKX01008750.1 coordinate 209,280, forward strand.
CAAACCAGCTTGTTGGTCAGACACCAGCAATGCTGCCAGGGCAGGCAGGGAGTATCCCTAGATAACCTTCTGCTGGGTGTAAGCCAGCAGCTCGTTGCCTCAGATCCTGAGTGTCTGAGCGATGGAAACAGGTTTAAAGAACTAATTGTTCTGCTCCTCCATGGATTCAGCTGGAGAAAAGAGGGGTGAATAAAGAATTTCCCTTGACAGAAAGTTAGAGTCTGATGGAGGGGCTGCAACATCCACTTGCAGGATTAGATACAGTGACTTCGGCAGGCTTTGGAGCAGCCTCAGGCTGGTGTCAGTGCTGGAGACTGAAACCACCAATCAAAATGCTTATTCATCCAATGCCCCAAGTGCTCCTCAGCATCTTGTTTGCCAGGTGCAGGTGTGAGCAGCAGGTGCCTCTTAAAACCAGCTTGGCTCCCTTGCAAGGGCACTGTGGGTGCTGATTCCTCGGGGCAGGTGAGCCCAGCTGTAAGGCACAGTGGGGAGGGGACGTGTCAAGGTGACAGGAGAGGCCCAATCCAGCCGGGTGACCCAGCGCTCGTTGCCAAGTACCCCATTGTCCCAGAGGAAAGCACCGTGTCGCATGAGTGATGCAGAGCAGCACATGGTGTCTCAGTTCCCCAGGTTCATGTCTGCACCATGGACAAGCCAAACTAGGCGGAAACAGAGGGCCAGGAATCCAGTGCCCAGGAGATCCCCCAGGGCAGTGAGGTAGGGGATGGAAAAGTTATCCGGATCCAGAGCCTTCCTCCACATCAGGCGCACAATTAGGTCAGCCACGTAGAGCAGGATTCCCACCTGAGAAAAGGCAAGACGGGCCCTGCTGTGAGGCAGCAAGAAGGTAATGCACACTCTTCCTCAGCTCACAGCCAAAGTGATGTGGCCATGGCCAAGGTACCAGAGCTAACAGAGATCACTGGAAGTTCACACCTTCCCCAGAGAACAGCTGTTCCTCTGCAGGATGGAGCTGTGCTGGGGTGGGTGCATCTGGTTCCTACCCTTTGGCACCGCATTTCTTGGCATCACTCATGGTGCCACTGCCCTATGCTGCCACAAGTGTGGAGGTCCCAAGTGAACTCCTCACCAGCATCATCTGCCCTAAACAGGAGTATGGACACACCAAAACAACCTCCCAAAGATACAGTTCCTACTTCCCACACTTTGAATGGGAGTACTCCCATTCATTTCACCAGATACAGGGCTGCTGTGAATATGCAGGCAACCCCAAAGGACAACTTTGTAGCCAGATTTTTTTCCTCTTCATCTTTCTTTTTGCCATTAGAAATTCAGATCATGTCTACTTTGTTTTTCCTAAAAATCTCTGTGGACAACTGGAGTTTGAGGCAGTTTTTACATCAAAGTTATCCCAAGCAGCACTGATACGTTAAAAAAAAATTCTTTTTTTTTTCATCTCAACAGTTTAAAAATCTTTGTTGTGATTTCTTTTAATTTCTATTTCATTCCCAATTCTGATAAACAGATGGAGGAAAAAAATACTTCGGTTAAAGATTAAAGACTGTTTTGTTAATTGAATTAAGAAGGGAGAGAGAGTTTGCACTCCACATCTGTGGTCCCTCCATGGGAGATCACAACACATCAGGAGCCAAAGCCAGAGGTGGCATTTCTGAAGGTGAAAACTGCAAGCTGGTTTGGGGGAAAGGGAGGAGGAGAGACGAGGGAAACAAATTCAATAACAGAATCACAGAAACTAAAGCTGACTGGAAATTCAAGAGTTTTACATAGATCATTCCTCTGTCTCAATTCAGGATCAAATGCACACACATCTTTTCTGATGGAAAATTTGTTTAACCTATACTAAACAACCCTCAGAGATGGAGATGCCATACTCCGAACAATCAGTCCAATGACACTTTTTTCCCCCCCTGCTTTTTCCCCCAGGGTCTAACATAAATCTGCCCTTTTCCATTTGAAATCCATGATTTCATATTTCCTCCCTAGTGACCACATAGTAAATGTTATTCTGTCCCTCCCTACAGAAATTTGATAGTTTAAAGACTGTTACAAATTTTCTCAAGCTTCTCATCTTTGGACTAGCTAACCTCAGCCCATTGAACCATTCCTCTGAGATCATGTTTTCTAGGCCTCTGATCCTTCTCTTTGGGCTCCCCCCGTGCCCTGATTTCTTTCTGTGTCTCTTTATAAAGCATAACAGAGGGGGAAAAAGAATCAGGCTGAGTGTATTCTCCTCCACTGGCCTCCATGGGAATTTTTTGGGGTCAATTGTGTTGCTGGGATGCTGCTCTTTATGCTGTCATCTGTTCTGACTGACAGAATAATTTAATTCAGAATTATTGCACATTTTCATGCTTGGCTTTGGTTGAGGAGTTACCTCGACACATAAAGAGAAGAACAAATGTTTTCCCTTACAACTGTGGCTGTGCTGCTGGGCTTAGGGTTGTGCAAAGGTCGAGAAAAACCGATGGTTTTCACACACAAGGAATTCACCCACAGACATGAGGCTGCTTGTAAGGCAAAGTGAGAGTCAGCCACCCCTCCCTGCAAATTAATAAATCACTGATTTAAAAGGGCAAGTGAAGTCAAAGCCTCTGTGAATTCAGGCAACAGCCACACACATTTCTGTCAGATGATAAAGTTTACAGGGCAGGAAAAACAGCAAAATGGAGCAGGCACAACAAATTGAATGAACTCCCCATTGCCTACCCAGAACTTTTACTTTTGAAGATGAACTGCTCAGGCCTGGGTTTTCCCTTCACTTTTCACCCACAAGGTCCTGTCCAGATTGATTCTTTACATCTTCACCATAATATGTGACAGTGGTTTTCAAGATGAGTGGAGAAACCTGCTGGCTGGGGTTCCCTGCCTCTCACTTGCCTCTTGCTTGGATGACTAGTGGCAGTCTAGAAATACTTGGAGCTTAGAGACTCAAGGAATGAACACTGTAAAACAAGGTACTTCATTGTTAAATGTCTCTGCACATTTACTGCAGTTCAGTGGATGATATCTTGTACCTCATCTCATGCCTGATCCCACTCATCCTAAAGCACAGTCATGCTCATATGGGAAACTAAACCCTGGCAATTTGAGTGAAGTATTACTAGACCCACAGAAGATATGTGATGTTTGGTAGAAGCACACCTGAAATGGCAGAAAATGGTGTCTGCTGTTGCATGTTTTACTGTGACTCCTGTTTCACCCAGAGAACATTTTCTTCATGTTATCAGTTTCCTTTTGGATGAGAGTTTGGGGTTTACCTGCAGCAAAGCAGCGGTCAGATAGAACATCACAAAGGTGAAGGACAGAGATGTGTGGCCTCCCTGCAGTAGATGGATGGTGTAGAGGAACACAAGATGACCTGGGATAACCAGGAGGAACAGGACCCGGGCTGACTTGGAATTCACCTCTGCAGAGGACAGAGACAGAAGCAGAGGTAACAGCAGCTGCAGAGTGGGGGGGAGGACAAAACAAAGCTGAATATTTAATGTATGGACCGGTGGCTGTTCCCACCAACCACATTGCTGTTGCCTTTTCTAGATCACACAGCAATCTGGAGCATCTGCAGGATCAGCCCAGCAGCTTTGTCTAGCACTGAAACTATGTGCCAAAGACTATGTACTCCATGTTGATTCACTATGATTCTTGCAGACACTCCTCTCAGCTGTTCTCTGCCTCCAAAACTTCTGCTCTGCCTTGCTGTAACACATTTTCCCACTTTATAGTTTGATCTAGCACTAACTCTCCCAACCTAGGAGGGAAAATCAAGAGGAACTTGCAATCTATAAAGACAACAGACCCAAACTGAGTTTTACTGATGCTTAAAGATGGAGAAATTGCTGATTTTCAGGAAGGTTATTCACCCCTCTGTCCAGAGGTGGTGGCTCTAGGCTGGCTGTAGTTAAAATGACTTTCTATTAGATCAAATCTAAGATTCTATTTCAATTACTTTCTTTAGTGCTCCCTGAAGGCCACTTTCTTTCCATGGCAGTGAGCAGTGAGCAGAGAGCTTTTTCTCATGCTGCCCACTGCAAAGATGCTTCCGTCTGGTCTGAGCATCTTCCCTGTAAGGGGCAAGTTCTGCCTTTGAAACCCACCTAGTCCTTTGCCAACCAGGCTTGATAAAGGAGCTATCTGTGATGACAAGCCTTGAGACATGGACACCTAGGGTTCAGGGTCTACCTGATGAGAAGAATGTGGTGCATGGGTTGGGCCAGTTCTGCCTCATCTTGTATGGCAAAACTCCAGGCATGCTCCAGAAGTGCAGGAATGTAGAAATTCGACTGGCCTGGATGGCGACCAGATTCCCTCCAACACCTACAAGGACAAAACACAGAAAACCTGTAAACCACCTTCAGCACAACAGGAAACATCAGACTAAAACCTAGCACCAGCTGGGTCAATCTACATTCACTTACAAGCTCACTGAGAGCAGCAGTGAGAAAAAGAGAAAACCTGAGCCCATATATCACGGTGATGCTGCACTATTCACTTTACAGGAACAGGTCTTAAAAATTAGGAAGGTTCCAGTGATAGTCTCTCTTTTGACTGTACTGAAAACCTTTTCACTTGATCCTCAGCACCAGATGTAAATGCCACATGGCCTCTGAAGATGATGTAATTGCAGCTGGTTTGACATAGTCTGTGAGAAACACCTGAGGAAAGCAGTGCAAGCAATGGCAGATACTGCTTATGGCCACTTCTTGGATTTATTCACCCAGACAACCATCATTGTTTCAAAGACAACAAACATCACAGAGCTATTATATCTCTCTGAAGGCATCTGACACACTTGTTAAATGAGAAGGAATCATAAGAATGAATTAGAGCCCAAATATGCTAGATAATTAAAAGGAAATTAATTCCTTCTAGACTGATTAATTCTAGCAAACATGAAAAAACAGCTACATTTTCCTGTAGAAAATAGAGGGATAATTATCTATGGAGCAAACCTCCACCACCTTAGAATTTTCAGAGTAGAAATACCACAGAACAGATAATAGTGAGCCAGATGCTGCAAGCTTCTCATGTTTTCCCTTCCTTGAAGAAGAAAATGCTCCGTCATTAAATACGAGATTTTCCAGATGTGATGAAGTGAAAATACTGAGACTATCTCATTGTAGCTCAAGATGGGAACTTTCTGAACCATGCACTGCCACACTTTGCAGGACTCCCTTGCACATGGAAAGTGAAGAGTTGCTTGTGCAAAGACACAGAACACTGCGCAAGTGTGCCACCAGCTCTTCCAAACAGGTCACCTGCCCCCACAGAGCGACGTCTGGGTCAATCATTGTTCAACTCAATTGCTATTGATGTACTCTCACAATTAGATTCTCTGGCTAACCATGTTGGAAAGGGTTTGCCAGCAAGGTGGTTGTCTTTATGCACATCCAGTAAGGTGGCAGCTGGGCAACACCTCCTGACACTGCAAGAGAGGACACAGTGCTTTGAGGGTGGCATGAGGCCAAGCCTACCATAGGAAGGTGGGTTTCCCTTGGAATGGGCCTGTCCTACAAGAATATTATAAAAGCAGAAAAATAAAGAAGTGGATCCTCAACGATACCAGGATCCCCAGCAGTTTGTAGTGATGTATATGTATAAAAGTACTGTGAGGATTCCAATAAATATACACACAAAAGGTGGGGAGACATATACCTGTATGTATTTAAAATCCCTCTAGATACAATCCATACATATATAATCTTTTGTATATATGCATATATATAATCTTAACGTATTTATCAACAATGTATAGAGGGGATGATTGCACAGCTTAAATTACTCAGTGGAGGGAGAGAAGCAAGGGAAAATGGATTTACTGTGACATCCTAATAGGTTTGATGTTATGAAAAGTGTCAACGTAGCTCTCAGAGACAATTGTCAGAGGCTGTTAACCTTTCCCACAGCTCTGCCAGTATTTTGCAGCCCTGCCTCCTATTTTGCTCCAGAGACGCTTCAAGACACGAGTAAGCAGGGATATAATGGGAACCAGGAGCTTAATTTCCGCTCATGATGGATGCAGAGAGTTGAATGCTGTGTAGAGGCACAGTGGATACCCCTGTGTAGAGGCACCAGTGGATACTATAACCATCGTGGAGGAGGGGGAAGTATAAATAAAACACAGAAGCCTCTGTGCCCAACCTACCATTAATCACAGGTGTGAAAACTGCCATGCCTTCGAAGTTTGGATCAGTTACAGTTTTGTCCAGGATGAGCCCACCAATGCTGTTAAAAAAGGACAGGCAATGAAGGTGGATCAATCTTTTCCTGGAGCAATTCCTATGCTGTGAAAATAGCACAATGAGATGGGTTACTGCATCTTCCCCATTGCCGGGGCTGGACTATTCACCATGTACTCCTTTTACAGCTCAGTCTTCACCAACAGATAGCCTTACAGTTTTTGTTAAGGGCATAGTGAGTTCACAGAGACCTCCCTGCACACACTTAAGAAGAACTAGTAGTAGATAGGGAAGATTTATCATTCTCCCCCAGAGTTTTGTTACAATTCTATACTGGCCTTAGCAGCTTTTTAAAATTCTCTCCCAGATCCCAGTTGGATCTGAAACATGTAGCACAGGAGGAATGAACTACATCTGGGTCTACATTCACTAGTCTTTTCTTTTTACAGCTGGATAAAAATGAAGCTGAAGCCTGACAATTTGTAATGGTCATCATCTCTGTTTTTGGTTTTCTGGCTTGCACCTTTGTGGTGTCTCGATGTGGGGCAAGACAAAATAATTTGCTTTTCCCAAGGATTTGGAGGCTCCTTAGCTGCTACCTCACAGCCTGTTGAAGGGTCGTTAATGGTTCAGAAACACTAGAAAAATACCCTTCTGCTGTCTCTTCCAGTTTCACAATTGATGGCCTTCTAAATGAGCACAGGGTCTCTCTGTAGTGTGAATACTCATGTGGGCTTCGGGAGCTGTTCCTTGGTTTACCTGCTGATGCTCATTGCAACAATAACTGGCTGCCATCCAGATTTCAGGACTTCAGCAAGAGAAGGACTCTGCTTGGCAATAGCAATCCAGAGAGGGATCATGACAATGAAGATAGCACAGATCAGAGGAGAAAGATATGTCACATCTGGCAAAGAAAAGAAATCTTGAATCAAACACCCACAGCTTCACAGGTTGCCAAAATCAAATTGCACAAAGACAGGAAGAAAGGCAGCAGGACTCTTGCTCCAGTCGAGTTATATTATCAGAAAAATCACATGACCATGATATTCCCCACAAAACCACTCCATTCCATCACAGAAATCCATAATTCACTGCTAGAGGATGCTGTTTGAAAATCAGCAGGATTCAAAGCAAGTTATACGTATTTGAAGATGAACAAGTTCCAATTCCATTTCCAACTAAGACAGACAAAAAGTTACAAAATTTCTAGCTTTAGGGTACAACTCAAACAACAGAGTAAGAGGGAAACTCCTGAGTGGAAGCTGTATCACACTTAGGGGAGATACCTCACATTTTCATCTAAAGCAAGAGGTAAGAGGTAGTTTGGGTGGCAAGCCAGCAGAATTGCTGAACAGCTGGTCTGCTCTATAGGAACAAATATTCTCTTGCACATACAAGCCAGTTAAGATCTGGGGTTTCTTTTGTGCTAGCTTACATGTGTTTCCATTAGCTGCTTTTTCCATTTGGCAGAGGCATAACCTTGAACTGATCTTTAGAAGCAAAGGAATTAAAAAATAAGTAAATGTGCAGCACGGAAAGAAAATAAACATGACTCAGAAGCATGAGAAACACCTTCAAGCAATGGGGCTGATGCCAATCCTTTTGATACAAAAATGCTTCTTCAACAAAACTCTCCATCTGGTCTCTGTGCTGGGGCCAAAGGCAGCAGGATGTGACTCCGACTTTGCAGGTAATCTGGGAGATAAAGCAGGCTCAAAATGTGCATTTTTTAAAATGTCATTGCCAGGGCCTTGGGCTACCTGGATGAGACAGCACTGACATGATGACATTTTCTGTAAATCAAGGGCTCTTATACAAAGATGTGAACTCTTTATGAGTGAATTTAGTGGGCACTGAAATGCAACCACTTCTGGGGTGTGAACAGCTGCCGTTGTTTGTGACAGTGCACTTTACCATCTTGGGTTATTCAGGATATATGGGCTGTATAACAGACTTAGCTGCTGTAGTGGGTCTCCTACTCACATCCCTTGTTTCAAGCAATTAATTCCTTCTTAAATAATGCAGACACAGAGCATGGAGTCTATCAAACCTTATCAAAGCCCACAGAAAGACTTCTGGTAGGATGAATGGCCTTCAGTCTCCACATTCCAGTTCTGCCACATTCCCTCACGCACAGCCCATAAACAAGCTGAAACCCTTTGCACAGTTTGTATCTCCATTGTGCAGGACTGAGAGAGACAATTTTAAAAAACCCCTGAATATCTTTAGTGGCAAAAGGATATTTTGCATCAGGAGGCATATAGTACAATCCAAACTTACAGACTCATGAATATCTTTGAAAAAGACATTTTGGTAGGACCCAGAAGTTTTCACAGCATGACGGTACCTTCCTACACACTGGGGAAGGAAATTAATTTATTCAACCATCATCAGCAGTGCCTTCCTCCTACCTGCTTCACTTCATGCTCCCATTGACTTGGTGTCTGAGGGCTGAGTATTTTTGTTCTCAAGGGGCTATTTAAATTACTCCGAAAACTCCACAAATCTTCTCTGGTCATAGCCATAGAGGTTATTGTGCTATGCCTTATGCTCCCTGAAAGATCTTATTTGAGGTGTAGCCACCTAAAGACAAACTAGATTTACAGAGGCAGATGCAATGGCATCATGGAAGAAGCTTTTTTTTTTTTTTTTTAAATCTACCTCTGAAGCTCAAGAAAGACTAGTGAAGTGATTCATGGGCCTCTCCTTGCAGTGTGCTCCTTCACTCCCTCATTTGTGCTTACATATGCAAAGAGTTATGCAAACTGAGAACAGCTGCCTCACTGCTTCTGCTCTGTCTGAAGCTACAGTTTTGAGTTTCAAATGTTATTGAGTTTGCTAGATCTTTTTATTTTCCCATTTCTGTTCTAGGTTAAGCTCATGGTAAATGGTCTAACACTTTAAAAGCAAGAGTCAGGCATATATCAACACCTTGTAATATGTTTTGGCTTTTTCAGGGTCAAGAGGTGCCCAAGTCTTTGCCAATCAGCAGCACAGCTAAACCCCATAGCCACGAGTCCTACTTAGAGTCCAGCAAGCATGAAACACTTAAGTCTGCTTTCTTCCAAATTGGTATCTTGTTCATCCATGTTTCTTCATGTGAGAAGATACAACTGTATTTTACAAATGAGGAAGGACCTTCTACTACCCATTCATAGAAAATAGTTATGCTTGGCTAGTGATAGATCCAGGAACAGAGACAGTGTCACATATGTCAACCGTCTGTTCCAAAGCTGCACAATACTTGCTGGTCATTCCTTTGACAGATCCACATTGTGTTTCGTAGTATCTGCCTTCCAGTTTGCTACTAAAAGAGGGTCTGGGAAAAGCCTCTTTGGTTATTTTTCTACCCCAGCAGCACAACAGCCTCCATTCTGAAACACGTCAGAAATGGGTAAGCACCCCACAATAATTTCACAAGGATTATTCCCTCCTTTGCTGAGCCACAAGTTCCTGCTAAACACAGTACCTATGTACTTGAAGAGCGTACTGCTAATTCCTGCCAGCAGGGAAAGGGTTATCAAGTCTCCAAGGCTTGCTGCTATGGGTGTGGCGACATTGTCTGGATTGATCCCAACTTTCCTTGCTCCGATGATCACGCCAATCATCACCAGACCTAGAGAAGATACAGAGCACGCATCAGAGAATGCATCCTGCTGCGTTTCACCCCAGAGCTACTGTTTTGGTTTCCAAAGGGACGTGGGGGTCTAAGAAAAGCAAGAAGCAGATTACCCCACAGCAGCACCATGCAGCTGGAGATTGGATATCCCCAGGAATTTCTCCGCTTGCTTTCACCAACCTGAAGGGCATGACTTCCCGTTGTGAACTGCACCAAAGGCCCAGAGGCACACACGCAAATTCCAGGGATCAAAGGAGATACCAGCAGGCAGCCCAAATGTAGAAGCTCCCCTTCTGAGCAGTCTAATCTTTGCTGCCTTGAAGCAGGACCAGGCATGAAGCACACTCATAGATAAGCACACAGCAGGCATACAGCAGCCTCCTGGTGCCATCCTCTGCTCTGCATTCCACAGCACAAAGATATTTTCCATATTAGACCAAAATGTCTCAAAGTTAGAATCACCAAGGAGAAAAGCACTTCTTTACAGTGGCCTACATTAGTCTTTCAGCCCATCTATTAGTGTGAATCCCTGTGTCCCAGAGTCTTTGGGGCTGCTTTAACTTGCACTGGGTGGATGTTGATGCTGTGAGCAGCTCCAGAGTCACGGGGTTATGGAGATGACCCACATTATCTCTCTTCCCTTGTCCTCTGAGCTGCACCTGGAAAATCCAGCTGCTTTCAGCATCCTCAGAGAGCAGGGAAGTTTTTCTTTCCCAGGTAAGTTGAAAAGCACAAACTCCAAGCCCTGGTGGACATGTGGGAATCTCTCAGCCATCAGATCTCCCACAGGCCTGTGGACAAGCTACCTGGAATAAACCCTACCTGGCCAACCTCCACTGCTGTGTGATTAGCAAGGGCAGTCTTGAGACAAGGCAAAGGGCATCTCCTCAAAGTCCTTCCAATGGTTGACAGGACACAGCAAAGAAAGCCAAAGAGATGGTGATTCCCTCCAGCTCACAACTCTGTGCCTGTCTACACAGCCCCACCAAAGCTGACCATGCAGAAAAGCATCAGCCCTCCCATAAATGTCACATTCTTCCATGATACAACATCCCTTATACAGAAACACATCCTCACACGACACTGACATTTCCACAAAAGTCATCCTAGAAACCCACGCTCCCCTTCCCACAGTGCAGTTCACGTTGCTTCCCTCCCTGGCCACAAAAATAGCAGTTTCCCATCATGCATACCCACACACAGGCTGCCTTGTGTCCATGTCCAGGGAAGAAACTAATGCCAGCTGCAAACCTGTGACAGTACAGGAGCAAAGCCTCTCTGTATCACACCAAGCAGGGAGATTGTAGGGAAGAGTAACGAAAGCCGAGCTGCTGTTTTTTAACGACCGCCTTATACCATGTTTTTCATCAAAGGCACCTACAATCATTCTTTGACTCCAGCTTCAGGATATGCACTTTTTCTAACTTGTTCTTTCAATTTAGAAAACTTGCTGTATCCGACTCTGCCCGCTGCCTTTATTCAGGGTACCATGCTGCCCTCACATGGCAGACCCAAAAACTGATGATCTTCAGGCCGCTCAGCACAGCCCCTGTCATCCAGCCCATCAAATTTCCCTCGAAGGGGAAGGGCCAGAGATGAGGACTGCCTGGCTCCCGGCTCCCAGCAGGCAAGCCACAGGGCTGGCCACAACCCTGCCCAGGGTACTGAGTGACCAAGCCCATCTCGAGCGTGGTCTGGAGACCCCACTTGGTGCCTGACATTAGTTCACCCTCCCCCAGGAAAGGGCCAGTGTAGGGCTCATGTGTCACCCACACACAGCATGTGGCATTTTCTGTGTGTCAGGTGAAGGACATTTTATTTGCTGCTGTGGATGCCAAGAGCCCAGCAAACAACAGATCGCAGAAGAGAAGCAAAGGCAGGATGCAAACAGGATGAAAGCAGCAGACATGACTGCATCCCTCCTCTCTGCCACACCAGGAGGATGTCAGCTGGGCCTCCCTGGCAGAAGAGAGGGAGTTTATTCCACACCTGAGTGCTGCATATTTGATCTGAGGAACCAAAATGACGCACCAAGTGACAGTGCAGCTATGAAGGCCGTGGTCACACTGCTGGCGCACAGCACAGCAGCCTGGCTCAGCTCCACAGAGCCTTTAGAGATGGCCCCCAGGATCACAGCAGCAACAGCAGCCAGCAGTCCCACCACAGTGGCCTGGACCTGGGGACCAAAAGACAGCTGGTCAGAAATCATCCGTATCTGCTCCCAGGCAGCCCTGGCTCCACACAACTGCAGCACTGCCACACAGCTTGGAGGGCAAAGCCTTGCACAGATGCTGATTGCTTGTGCATTTAAGCAGCATCTCTGTAAGGCTCCACTGGATTCCAAAAAAAGTCCTGACAAATTTTGGAGGCCTGCAAAGGCCAGATAACATTTCAGCAAAGGACACTGAGTCCATCAGAAAAGGAATGGCCCTGGTCGACACAAAAACGGGCTCCCCATCAACACAGCACTCCTGAAAGCTAAGACAGGAGATAAGGGAAAGCACACAGACACATGTTGCAAACCCTGTGGTCTTGCCATGTGCAAACTTTAGGCTGGCTCCTGGATTTTAACAGCAAAAAGAGCTACAAGAGGCACATTTCTCCCACCTCTCCCCTCCTGCCTAAGGCTGATTCCCAAACACTGCCAGTAAATGACAGGCTTTGTCTAGGGGCTGCTGTGGAACAGGAATTGTGCTGTAGCTCCCCCTGCAAAAAGAGGGGGGGTTATTATTTCAGTTTGTCAACAAAGGCAGTGAATGTCTACATATATTTTGCAAATAACTACAAGCTCTGAAGCCACACAGAGCTTTATTGGAGGTAAAGTTCAGGCTCTGCTGGAGAATTAATTCTCTGTTGAGAATATCTGCCCAAATTACCAGCTCTAAATAAAGCACTGCTGAGAACAGGTGCTGATGGTCTGCAGCATAGCAAGAGAAAAGTGATTTTTTCATCTCCCAGCTGAAGTGACTCACCTGGATAAGGGCTAAATTGCAGGTGGCCATTTTCCACTGCTTCTGGGCATCATCCATCTGTCCAGTGTTAGCCTAGGAGTCAAGAGAGACACCCTGAAAACCTGTTTCTGTAGCACAGGGGGTTGCTGGCAGCAGCTTAAAGTCAGAGAGAGGCAAGTGCAGGCCATCATCTCCCAGCCTTCCCTGCGCTTCCTTCCTGACACTTCTCCATCATGCTCTAGCCCAGTGTCCCAGGAGCACCAGAGGCTCACACTGGAGGTGCAGAGGCATTGCAAAGAACCCAGCTAAAGGTGGAGTGGGCATATCCACCACAGGCAAAAAAGCTGAACAAATCAAACCAATTTTCTTCCTTTGTTCCCTCTAAATTGCTCTGTTAAGCTTCAATTTCTCCTGAGACATGTAATATAAACAGCTCGAAGTAAACAAATCAGCTTAGGGAGATAGAAGAGATCAAATGCAGAGTAGCAAGAGCTGCAGCACGTTCCAAAAAGCCTTGGTTTGCTCCCAGGATTGCTGGGAAGCCCTGGTCTCTCAAGGATCAATACCCACAGAAAAGCAATCCAATACTTAAGCTGACAGCTGTAGAGCCCTGTCTTTGTCTCCTTCATGTGTCACAGGGCCCCAAATATAAGTGACTGGCCACCCAGGGATTAATTCACCTTCAAAGCACAGATGGAAATTCTCTGTTCCAGTTACAAAATGAGGGCAAACGCATTATTTTAACACTCACACACCACTAGTTTCTACTTAGCAGAAAAGGACATATCTCATACACAGTATGACTATATAAATGAAGAATCTCCTCATGTCACTTGCTAATCACCCCCCTCCCTAAATCCCCCACCACCACCACCTTGTTAACACTCACAGCAGTAGAGAGCCTGGATGCCAGTGTCATCTCAAGATTACCCTTCAGGCCAACCAAGGCAGGAACCAGGATAAACACTTCTGTAATTGTCCGAAACACATCCCAGTGCTGGAAGAAAACAAAGGCAATGACCTCAGTTTGTGATGCTGACCAGTTCAATGCTGTTGCTCCACAGTGGAGCAGGTTCTTATCTTACCACCTCTTCTACAGGTGTCTTCTATGCACATGAGGGCAGATGCTGCCCTGTTACACTTTGTTTGGGAGGTGAAGGAAGGAATTTTCAACTTGCAGTGTTCTTTCTCATCTCAGGCACAACAAACCACTATCCTAACAGGGAAGGATCTTTCTTCCTGAGGGCAACAGATGATTTTGGAAAGTCACAAATTAAAATGTGCCTTTAGCATTAGCCAAGAACAACATAATCAGGGTTCACAAGCCAAATGAAACAGAGCATGATCTTCATCTTTGCACTGACACTAGATACAGGAACATCTATTGCTAAGCAGACTTGTAAGAACAAACACAAAGATCTGGAAATGATCTAACAAGAAAAAGTTGTGTCTGTCTTCTCTTACCAAACTTCAAACTAAGCATCTAAGACTGGTGGTGGGAGGGAAGGAGATTTGTGCATCTCTTCTCCACAGGCAGTTCCTAAATCTTCCTGTTACATACTAAGTGTGTTCCCAGCACAGCTGAGAAAGGATTTTGAATTAAGATATCTCATCAGCCGAACTGCTGAGCCAGTATCTTGGCTGCTGTTGCTCCTCTGAAGCTGAACTGCACAAAGCTGTTGGATCAGCTGCAACACTAGAGATGATCTGAAACCTTAAGAAACTTTGTTGACTGATGTGTCTTCTCTAATTTATGGACCATATAGTGCCTTTGAACACAATTCGTTCCCCCCTGTGCATTCAAGGACATTGGCAAAGTCTCATTGTAGACAGACGTTTACATCAGGATGAAATCACAGAATGGGGCAGCTCAGCTGGAAGTAAAACCAACAAGCACAACATCTAAGAGCAGAATACAAGAAAAAAAGAGCAGCTGCAATGAGTCGGGTCGAAGGTCCCTCTAACCTATCCTTAACTATACCTATAGTCAAATTCAGGTGTACAAAACAAGAATGTACCAACATGACAAGTAAATGGGATAATTCTGTGCACTCTCCAGCCTACAACTGTCTGCTACAGGGTACTGCACTGCTGGGGGTTTTTCTGCACACTTACCAGTGTTGAAAGGATTTCTCTTTCGGGTGCTCATCCAATCTCCCCCCTCCAACCCATGTGCCATCCTGTGGCAAAAATTTCCATAGTTTAGCTACATGTCACGTGAAGGATCAATTTGTTCATTAATTTTGACTTGTCACTCTCTAGTATCCCATGACAGTCCTGAATTTTGGCACTAGAGGAAAAAACAAACAGATTTCTGGCCACCTTTTTCACATCCATTGTGATTTGATAAACCTGAAAATCCAGGAGGTTGGACAGACCCAGTGAATGTTGGTGCATACAGCTGTTGGCCTGTTAGGAAATATATGCAGGGTGTAACAGCTTGGTGTTTTGCTTTGGCTCTGCCAGGAGAAGCTGGTGGTGTGGCTGTCTGCTGAGAAGATCTCTCAGCTTCTCTCAGGCAGCTGGAATAAAAGTGGGACTGAGCCAGCCCTGAGCACATAGTGCAAGACATCCCTCAGAGGTGCAGGTAACAGAAAAAACATTATTATCAATATAAAAAGGCACATTTCCTGGCAGTGGTGACCTAGAAACAGGCACATTTCAGAATGTTAGCAGTAAGTTACTGTTGAGTAAATAAATAACACAAACATAGTCACCTTATTTGACACACTACAATTTGGTTTAAATTTGTTAACATGGAATTTAAGTACCTGAGAAAAGCTAGGGATAGACATCTCTTTTAAAGACTCATATTCCCTCCTTCTCTCTTCTCTTTAATTAAGATTAAAGATCCAAACACATCTTTGACACCTTCAAAATAAAAAGGAATAAGAACCCCCAACCATTTCAAATACAGAGGTGTGAAGACATTCATTTCCACCTTTGGGAAATACGACTTTGGTATATTTAAGTAGGCTCCAATCCTTGTGTTCATGATGAATTTTGCAGGTCTCAAACCACCACAACAGACGTTTCAGCATGTGAGGTATGATTTTGTGAGACTGCCTTACATGTAATTACACTGAAAGGCTCTGAACACTTAATAATCACACAACTGTACTAATAAAAAAGCTGACTTAATTGCCTCTATTTGAGTCTCACTAATGACTCACCAAGAGCCTAAAGACAGATTCATAATGATTTATACCACAGTAGCCTGGACTCCATTATATTAGTGACTGCAGAAGTACAGAATAAACAGATGATGCCTGTGCCTTTGACTTGCAGGACTGTGGCTCAGGAGTGGGTGAATGGGCCAAGCTAGAGCTGTGCAGGCAAGGGATTACCTGAATAAAGACATCTGAACTAGGTCTAGGAAGTCTCTCTGCCCTTGGAGATGAAAACTGGCCTAGGAGGAACAGAAACACTCCATGCAGCATTGCAAACCCACACAGGGACACAGAGTCAGAAAGACTCTTTCCCACTTTACATCTCCATAACGGAACTTCAGCCCTAAAACTCAGCTCTAAAGAAACTTGGTTAACCCTGTGCTCCACTGCAGCTCATCCCCATGGCAGTGGAATCTGCCCAGGAGGTCCCTCAGAGGAAGAGAATCTCAGAGGAACTGAGCCAGCCTCCCCAGCTGCAGTATAGCCCTGCTGTAGATCCTCACACTGTCCTCACAGTCCGACCATGTCCTGTTACCTCTCTGGGACATACGTCTCCCATGGCAGCAGCTAAGAAGCCTCAGAGGTTTTCCACTGCTCTGAACAAGTCAACAGAAATATCAAAATATCCTAGAGTACACAAAGCAAGCCATTTCAAAATCCTTTACAATGCTAATCATCTCATGAGCTTTTATCAACAAAGGATGGGGTTATCTTATCTCTGTGACTTTTACTTGGACTGTGTTCCACTGCAGTGTCATGGAAAGGGAGAATGAAAGAGAAGCATTCTTCCTGAATTCTCTGTTTTGAAATCTGATAATCCAGCTTCAATCTGATTCTTCACCTTACTGTAAAAGTGGATCTTACTGTAAGAGTGGATCAAACTCTGGCAGGGCCATGCAAGGTCTCCAGCAATGCCAGCCAGCCCAGAATCCAGATCAACCAGCTGGCCAAGGATCACTGGAGCAAAGGTGGAAACAGCCAGCAAGAAAAGACCCATACCATGCTGTCAGCCCTAAAGAGATTGCATCATGTGCACACAAAGGAAGAGAAAATGGCAAACAGCTACTTCTTTGGGCATCCTTTTATTGCAGTGTGAGAGACCCAGGTTTGAGCCTCAGAGTCAGGTGAGCTAGACAAATTTCTCTTGCTGATTTTTCTTTTAAACAGTACCATGAACAGTTCTTGGTCTCATCCCAGGACAGATGAAAAACTGCTAAAATCATGGAAAGTTTGGTAGACAGACAAGCTCTCCTCTTTAGAGCAACATTAATCCTGTAAAAGAGAGTGTCAGCTGGACTCCCAGCACAGAACCAAATTATTTCAGAATATTTTGTATGTATGTAATAAAACAAGAGCAAATGCACTAAACTCATATGTATACTTTTGATAAAATCTTTGAGCTTGCACGTATACTTCCGTCAAAGGAAGACACAGTTTCCTAAGAATGTTCTGCAGTGATGGCAAACATGGCAAAGCATTCCTCAGCCAGACCAACCACTGAAAAACGGGAAATCAGAGTCTCCTAGACTAGAAAAACTTGCAGTTTCAGTAGTGTGAGCCCTCATGATTGGCAATACTAAGTCTTATGGTACCTCAAGCAAACAAACTTAGTGACAGGTTTTAGTTGGACAGGACATCGAGTTTCCAGCTCTCACACTTGCAGGAAGAAAATTTGAAAATAATCAGCTCAGAAACAAAGAAGCACAGAAGAATATCCCAAACTTTTAAAGGCTGAAATATACTTGGATTTTCCCAGCTACAGATTTTGTTTTTAAATGTTCTCGATACCATGGCAGCTCACCTCACTAATATCTGTCCTATGGCAGTTGTGACTCTAAATGCACTGGACTTCCTCCTCTGGGAATTGGACCCATGGACTGACAGCTTCTGTTTCAACATAGCTGGAAAGACCTTCACCAAGAAATACATTCCCTGTGGTTGTGTTTTATGTGTGACCCCATTTTTAAGAGTCTAGTGAACAAATACACAAACGAGACTGTACACTGGTATTTAAAGGACACGTGCAACAAAGGTATACATGGCTTGGTTTCCACCATTTTGGATACAGTTACATTTTTGAACAGAGACCAGTTCTTAGCAAGTACATTTGATTTCTTCTAGACAAAAGGTCTATTCACTCCAAGGTATGTCTATCCTTCTCTGAGATAACTGCTAACTATTAACATAACATCTTGGGTAGTTCGAGAACTTCTGTAATGCTGCAAGACAGGTCTGTGCCTAAGCACAGCGCAAGGTGGAGATGACAAACACAGCACAGCAGCAGTGTGTGCCACTCCAGTTAACCCTTCTTTGATATTCCTCATACTGCCTCTAATTCAACCTCTCTGCCTTCTTTGTTTCTTCCAGTGCAAGAAAAAAACAGCAAGGTATTGTCTTTCCAAAAATTCAAGTATCCATATTTAGCTCCTCCCGTGGTATTAATGCCAGAGAATCCAATGTACTCCAGTGAGCTCAGAGTGCAGGATATATCCTTGGGAAACTCTGCCAGCCTTTTGATTTGTAAATGCACTGGCATGAGATGCACAAACTAGATCAAATTTTGCATTTCTATTTGTGCCACTGATACAAAGGAAAGACATATAGGATTGATTCCGTGAGTGGGCACAGTGGTGTAAATGCAGCAGCACTCCTTGGAAGTCAATGGAAGTCATACCCACACCAGAATCACCCCGAGAAGCACTTGATTTGTAGGCAATGCTAATCGTTTTGTGCTGGCATGCCTCTCACCACAGTATCTAAATGCCTTCCAGACCAAAGATTACATTAGGTTGTTTGCAAAGAACTGAAAGCATGAACTTTCTTCTAAGTAAGACAGGCAGTTAATAACAACCCTGACCTCAATCTCCCTATCAACAATTTTTGAAGGAAAAAAATTATATCGTGCAACAGGGGAATATGCTGCAGTCTGATCCAGTTGCTTCACAGCAGTCATTACCAAAGCATTTAGCTCAGTGCAGAAAAGAGAGCATGCAGTCTAACGCACAAAGGGCAGTGTTAGGCAGCCAGTCTGAAGGCTGCTATCCCACTTTACAAGCAGCCCAGCAACTGATCCAAAGAATATGGATAGTGTCTCTCTAGCACAGGAAAAATCTACAAGCATCATGCTGACTGGCTACTAGGACCACACAGATCAAAAGCAAAAAAGCACAAATACTCGAGGTCAGTGTCTTAGCCCACCCTCCCACTGAAGTTGCCTAACCACGTGTACCTACTTGAACAACATCCATCAAGAGGCCAGCAGCTACCATTCCCAAGCCAGCCAGAAGGAATGGCACGAAAATCTGGGAGGCAATGGAGAATGAAGTCTCTGGGAGAAATCCACTGGCTGACCTGGTCAATTTGCAGGTGAAACCTCTCAGCTTCTTACCATGGAAGCACAGTTCCAACTGCAACTGGGTGACCACCATGGTCACACACTGTTACCCCATACTCAGCAGAGAAAATGGAGGGAGATCAGGACACCACATAGATCCTTCTTGTAGCTGTCTCCAAAGTCAGATGAAATGCTTTTCCTCAAACTACAGCAATGATGCCAAATTGCTTTAGCTTCTTCCTCTTTTAGGCGTACATCCAGAGGATTGCAGCAAGGGTATCCTCCAAAACTGATTCAGCTGGGTTGAACCCAGGTGGCAGCAAACTTGACGGACACAATTCCTCTGTTTTATATCCAGCATAGAATTAAAAAAGAGAAGAGAAGATTGCGGAGATGTCTGTGGACGAATAGAAATGAGCCCACACCCCATTCAGCTCCCACCACTTCGGTAAAAACCAGTAAGACCTGCTCAGGCTACAGCACTGAAAGAGTGACAGGTCATGCAAGAATCCCCCAGCGTGCTTAAACGCACTGGTGCCCTTTCTCCTCAGGTTACATTTCTTGTCAGACCACGGCTTGCGTTCGATACGATGGTTTAATATGTAAGCCTGCTGCGAACCAGCCTCAGCTCCCTCAGTCCCACTGTAGGCACCATCGAACTTTTCTCACTGTCCCAAGGCCGAGGAGGTGGGAAGTTAACAACCACAATCCATTTAGCACTTCTTCAAGGTGAAGAAAGGTCAAGGAAAACACGAGTCCACATTTCTCATGGCTGACGAAATCACAGAGGTCTCATCCCCAGGCAAGGGACACAGCTGAGCTGGGTGGTGAGAGAAGATCTGAATTTCTAGACCCCGGCCCCTCATGTCTCCTCCATGGTCTCTGTGGGATATAACAATGTGCCAGCTGTACCTCTGAATGACTGGCTCTCAGGGGAAAAAAAAGTTCAGAGAACCAGCCAATAAGCTTCAAAAGTGAACACCCTTATCTGCTGTCATCACTTCAACTTTCTGCTAGTTTGCAAAGGCCAAGATAAGAGTCATAGCCAGAGCTTATTTAAGGTAGCTCCATAATCTCTCTACACTGCAGGCAAGGGAGAGAAAGGGCACACTGTGAGCTGGTGTCCCTTCCTGTTCTGAAGTGAAACATGCTGCTTCCAGGAAGGTGCTGTCTTTGAAGGATGGGGGGGGTCTCATCCCAGAGACTCCATGATCATGCAGCTGATACAAGATCAAAAACCACAGTTGCACCATGGCCACCTACAGCCAAAAAATTTTATCCTGGTCAGTACAGGCTTCAGCGCAAAGGCACACATGAAGGGAAAGGAGTCAGAGTATTATGTTGGGGCTCCTTTCTAATAATTAATTTGGGCAGACTTAATTGAATCAGAGGGTCAAAAAGCTTTAGAAATCACAATTTAGGATGGATCAAATCACTTCCTAACACTTTTTACAGGGAGACAAAGATTAATGGCTTCTGTAGTCAGTCCTTGTGACAGGGTCCCCAACTTGGAGCTAAATGCATTGGTGGTTCTGCCCTGCAGATAAACAGGGAACTAAAGAAGCTCCTGACCATTTAGACAGTATTTCTTTGGTCTGAATTCACACAAACCAAAGCACGGAGCCTAGTGGGCTGAGATGGCAGAGCAGATCTCTCTTCAAGCATGGCAGGGTGGAAAACAAGCCTGAGCCACAAACAGGAGACTGTCCTTTGCTGCTTTCAAGGCTGATATTTTGGTACAGTCCCTTCCTGCTGCCTTGTTGTGTACACATGTCTCTTACACCTAACAAGGGTCTGGTTAACTGAAAGCTAATAGGAGAGTACATTTCAGCTAATCTAACCGGAAAAAGAATCCCACGATAGCTGGAAGAGGGAGGTTAATAAAAATCCTGTAATAACCGCACATGACCCCACCCCTTTATACCACCTGGGAACAGAGACATGACAGCATGAAGGTCCATTTCTGGTTAGTAACTCACAGGAGCTTCAAGGAAAAAGACAAGACAACTTCTAGATTTTTAAGGCCTAATAATGAGCATACCTACTCCAATATGCCACTGTATCAGTCAACTGGATTGATGACAGAGAAACATAAATGTAAAGAAAATATTAATGAGTCTGAATTACTCAAATGTCATTAAAAAACACAGCAGCAACACATCCTGTACTGGAACATCACCCTGGCAGGGTTTATGAGTTTATCACACTCCGGCTCTCTCAGTTTCTAAGCAAGTACCATAAAAAGCTCTCAACTGATGAATCAGTAGGCAGAGAAAGTAATTGGTTCAGGTGACCCATGCGTGTACACTGGGTTATTTTATTACGCATTTAAGGAGCCTCTGATAAAGATCCACACCATATTTGTCAGCAAAATCATGCCTCATATTTTCCTAGCAAAGAGATATACCATATTTGTCCATAAAGAGATGCATCAGGTTTGAGAAGAAAGAGTACTGCTCAGCAGTGGGGAAAAAAATTATAACTGGTTGGAGAAAAAAACCAAACAAACCCCCCCCAAATCAAAACAAACAACAAACCACAAAACAACCACCTCATCTTTGTGCCACTGAGCACTTCAAAGGCTGGAGAGGTACACTGCTGTGCCTCTCTGCACACAGACTGTATCCCTGTGCTTGCAAACTGGCCAACAAGTAGCATTACCCTGGAGGAGGCAAAGCACAAACTGTGTCTTCAGTGCGTTCTGACCCTGGCCTAGTGCCTCCATCCATTGCCACGGTACAGAAAACAGAACAGAGAGATGACAAGTGCCAAAGAAGAGAGTTTAATAGGTACCTTATCATCCCTGCAAAGAAGAGATGGGAATACCAGTGAATACTCTCACAACATGGCAATGTTAGCAACAGGCAGCACTTTATTCCTGTGCCTTGGACTCATGGGAGGACGATGCTTTTCAGGGACTGCTTGTCCCAGTTGTTCAAGTACTATCACTCCTAACTCTGTGAACCCCCTGTTAGATCAAGCAGTGTATTTTTGTTTCTAACCTTCCTCTTCTCTTCCCTCCTTTAGGAAAGAGCAGAACAAAGAATTTAAGAAAAGATAACTGAGAGCAGGCAGATGGAAATTGCCCGAGGCCCAAAGCAGCATCCAGCTGTTGTCCCACAGAAACAAGAGCAGCAGCTGGGGCAAAGGCCAGGACTGGCTCAGAAAGAAAGAGCAGTTTCCAGCATCACCTCCATGATGACATGTGCTCAAGTAGCCCATGACCATGCACAACCAACCCTTGTGCTAATGGCCAAAGGCCTGTGCTTCCTATGAGATATTGCATGGGTTGATTTCCCAAACTCTATGCATTAACATGTCAGCTCTTTGTGAGTTCTTTGTTCATAGAAGCAGAAACCAGACTTGTGCAGTTTTAGAAGAGAATTAGGTTTGCCTCGCATTCTGTTCATATTATTGGCACAGTTTTGCCTAGGGAAGAAAACCCAACAAAAAAACCCCCCAAAACTCCCAAGAAAGAATTATTAAAAGAAAAACATTCCAACATCATAAACCCATCTGCAACCTATTTCACGCCTTAAAAACTCACAATAGGAAACAACATGTATTTAATGGCAGAGATCCATAGGAATAGGCAGGTCTAAACAATAAAAATGGAAGTGGCTGTTCAACACTCAAGACTCTCAGAATATCTAAGGATACAAAAACTAGTTTGTCACTGAGTTCTAGCTTTGTCTTTGTTTTTTATGATCTGACTAGACATTCTGCTGGATAACCAGTAGTGCTAAGGTCAGTTAAGGATACTGTGTTATGCTTAAGCCTTTATAGCTCTTGTAGCTTAGGGAGATCAGCCCTAGGTTA
Source organism: Pitta sordida (assembly GCA_013390025.1). Lineage (NCBI taxonomy): Eukaryota > Metazoa > Chordata > Aves > Passeriformes > Pittidae > Pitta > Pitta sordida. The sequence continues at coordinate 232,334 of WEKX01008750.1, forward strand.
ATAACAGAGGAACACAGCTTCAGATTTGTGAGCGTTGTCAATGTAACCACAGTGGTTTCAGGGTCACTGTATCAGATCGGTCAGAGTAATCTGACCTCACAGCTTGTTAGTCAAATAACAAGAATTAACAAAAAGGCACACAGCAGTGAGAGATGCTCAGAGTGCAAAAGTTTTAAACTGTTTAAAATTACTTGCTCACCACTACCTTAAAGCTCTGTATTGCTACACCGTAGGATGAAAGGTCTTATCCTGATTTTTACAAGATCAGAAACTGGACTAGAAGAATTCAAGTGATCTATGAGGCCTTAGAAAAAGATGTAGTGCACAGGCTGGGCTGGCTGATGCCTTGCACAATAAAGAAGAGGAGGCAGGGCTGTCCAGAGCTACATTCAGGAGTGATACCACTCCATCCACTGGAGGAAAGTAGTGTGCCATCACAGCCCTTGGGACTGCAGCTCAGTCAAGCTCTTTCCAGGACCAAGGTGAGATCTTTGCACAGGACTGCATGTTCCTACCTAGATACCTCATAGTCCTTCTTTAGTACCATGTTGTCTTTTTTTCTCCAGAGGAAGAAAGGGGCCAAAAAAGTCTCATGTGCTTTTTCCTGAGAGCTGCAGAGAAGTACATAATAGCTGACCTTGAAGGATATGCTGCAAATCCTCTCTTACTATGCCATCCCCAGAGCAAATTCCTGCCTTTGAAGAAAAGTCTCCCATCTATCCCTCATCAGGTTTGTCAGGTGAGTTTCTCTCCCTTACCTGAACATAATCCAAAACCATGCCTGCCAAGACCATGCCAAGCCCAGCTAGGAGGTACGGCAGGAGTACTTGCAGGCAAATTGAGATGGCTGATTCTTCCTGTGACTTTGCCATGGCTGCTTTCTCCTCAGCCAACAGCTTCTGCTGTGCATGCAGAAAGACATCCTCTGCCTCTTGACTGCCAAGTCGGCTCTCTTTGTGTTTGCCCTTGCTCCTTCCTTTGTGCCTGGATCGCTCTCCATTCCTAGTCCTGCCCTCCTTTCTCCTCTGCCGAACTTCCTCACCTCTCATGGTGGCTTTCTTGAATCACAGTTTTTCTGAAAAACAAAGTCAGAAACAGCGAGATAACAAAAAGAAGCATCAGATAGGCGAAGGACAGGAAATCCTTTGGTATTTTGTGCACTCCACTAACCTGAGGGCAAACTACTGTCTACTCCCAAACCCCACAATATTCTACTGGCCCAAATACTAGTATGTACTTGCTTTACCTTCAGCTTTGGATAGCTTCAAACTAGTCTCCCTTCTCAAAATTATATCTCTTCCTAGGCCTGTGTTCACACTGGAGTGCTTGCTCTGCATCCTAGCTTTTACTTTGACTTTTTCTAGAAGAATGCAGAATGTGCTGCACATGGCCTGAACTCTTGTCCCATCAGCTCTCACACTAGGAGTCACAAGAACTGATGAACCCAGCAGAATTCACTCTTTTCAGGGTCTGAGCCCCTACCCATGAAATGGGACCAATTGACATCCTTATATCCCAGCATTCTACAGTTCAGAAGAGGACTAGCATCCAGGTATGAACTGTGCATAATACCTAGCGCAGCACAGCCAGCTGTCCACTGCTCCTCAATCAAATGACAATTCTGTGATCTTCTTTCTACTCTGGATACTTTTCCTGCCTTTTGTGCCTTAGTTGACATGCATGCACTATGTGACTCATCTATCTGTAGAGAAGCTACCATGACCCCACAGCATCCTATAAGAGAAAACAAACACGCAGAATTGTTACCAGTGACCCTTTTCCTGCCATCACATCTCATTCCTTGATAAAACTGTTATTCATATTGTCTGTCCCACTGCTGGTTCAGGCAGCACCCCAAATCTTTCCCCATCACCTCCTGCTAGGACTCATCCGGGTTAACCTCCACCAGATGTTCTCTAATGCTCTCGTTTTCAGGATGGGCCTCTAACGCTCTGACCCCCTGCGCTACCCCAGGTAGGGCCAGTCCTCCTCCTGCCCAACATCTGGCGAGCAGAGGAAACTGCTCAGAGGCCCCAGTCACGGCTGGGGAGGGGAAGGAACGGACCACACAAAGTCCCCCTTTGCGGGAGAAGGAAACCCAGCCCCCGGCCCTCGCGGCGCTTACCGGCTCCGTGCCGTGCCGGTGCCCTGCCCGTGGCGGGGCTCTGCCCGCAGGCCCGCGGGCACAGCCGGGACGATGCGANGCGCGGTGCCGTGAGTGGCAGCCGCCAGTCCTGCCCCGGAGCCGTGCCCGCGCCGCGGAGGCTGCAAGCCCAGCTAAACGCCTCGGAGTCTCATTCCCGTGTCTGGAGGACAACAAGCAGGGACTGGTCCCGCTCGGGAAACAGCCGCCTGGAAGGCAGCGCTCGGGGGGCCCCGAGCAGCCCTCTCTGCTCTCCGGGTCCCCATCCCTCCTGCCACCCCCGAGACGGTAACAGATGGCAGGGAAAGGGTGACAGGATCCAGCGTGGGCAGCGCAAACAGGAGGCTGCAATGACGAGCTGCGGAGAGACGTTTCCACTGTTTGGGTTTGGTTTTGTCTTTTTTTTTTTTTCTTTTGCCCGCCTTATTTCAGCATTTGCAAGAGCTCGTGTTGCAAGCTTCCTGTGCAAAAGCCTGCATCCCCCAAAACCTCTGTCGATTTGATTTTTCTCCCCTTCCCGTTCTGAACCAGCGTGTTAGAAAGGTGATTGCAGCACCCATCACACTCAGGCACATAAATCTCATTAAGCACTGAAGTAACCGTACTCATGCAAGTCTCCTGAATCATGCAGCTCAAGTTTCCAGAACAATTGACGACATTAAATCATACCTCAGTACCAGAGCAAACTTATATCCTGCTGAAGTCTCTCAGATGTCATGCTATGCTAAAGGGCTCTTAAAGATAAAACGGTGCCTTTGGCTCAAAGCAGGGCACACCAAAAGGAGTTGAAGGGTTTTTTTAAGTGGCAGTAATGAAACCCTGCAGCTGCTGCGTGTTGAGGGCACACGTTGACTGTTGAACGTCACTCTGAAATGGCAAGGCTTAAATTTCAGCTCACTTGGTGTAATTTTATGTCTCCAATTTGCAACTGACACTTCCCTGAGAGCGATCAGAAGACGGTGTCTTAGTGTGAGAAATAAGAGGGGAAGGAACGCCATTTAAAAAAGTAACAATGTTGCCAAGACAGTTTTAGACATGTTATTCTCCTATCATTTTACCACTGAACTGCAAAGAAAAATATCCACAGAGTTAACACAAAGTGTCCTGGGGAACTGGATTGACAAGGGCATTTTGGTAACGGTTCTGGCTCAGGAATGCAAGCCTTCTACAGGGCGTCTCCCACCTGGGTATAACCAGCAGCTTCAACAAGAGCTCCCAGCTCCCTGCCAGACCTCATTCTGTGCGCAAACGACCGGTTTGGCTTGTGCTTGATGACCCCATGTACCAGGCTGAAATCCCAGGTGCATCCCAGTGGATATATATTTGACTAGGCTGCCTTTCAGCAGCAGCACAAAGCTTCACTTTCTCGGAAGCGCAGAAAGAGCGTTTAGATAGATCCTGGCTTTGACGTAAGGGAACAGTGGATGGACCTTGACTGCAAACAGAGCTCCTGTGATTCTTTAGATATGATAGCCCAGCTGCTCCCTGCAGCCTGGGAAGTGCCTGTTGGAACAAAGCTGAGCAATTTCATAATAAATTGATTTACCTCTCCATGGAGTTACAATTCATGTGTGCTGGTTTTCTCTGCTCTCTCACAGATGTGCAGGTAACACCAGCAGTTACAAGGGTGTTTGAGAACTCACTGCACTTGTTTCTGTTTCTTCCCAGTGCTTTTGAAGATTGTTTCCTGCAGCAGTAAAAATAGAGTAAGTTTGGTACTCTCTTCCTCTCCTCCATGTTACTTCACTACTGAATTTTCTTTCCAACTACAATTCCTTCAGCCAAGAAGAGTGAAATTCACAGCTTTTTCCAGTATTATGTCAGAAGATGTGACGTTTTCCCTTCACGGTTTTCTGTCATAAAATGACATTTCTCAGGTGATTATGGACCACTGTAGACATTTCTCAAATATAAAGCTTGATTTGTGAATTCAGTTAGCCCCGGTGACAGACTTTGGTTGACTGCTGGGCCACGCAAGCTCCTGCTGGGTCTGTGTTAAGGGTACTGGGGACAGCTCCATAGCTCATTGAGATGCAGTTCCATCATGGGACATGCCTCTGGATACCCAATGGCTACAGTTCAGGGATGCATAATATGCAGTTTCTAACCTTTCTCCTCTGTGACAGCGTTAGCCAGTGTGGATTAAAAAAATTATTTGGAGGTCTGTGCATAGACAGAAACGGGCAGTGAAAAACTGATTATGATAAATACTTTTTGCCTTAAAAATCTGGGGTTTTAGAGACAGAAAATAAAGCAGGAACTTCCTAGAGCTGGGTAAGGTGTAGAGGAGACATCTCTCCTTCTCTTCGCTTTTTCTTTTATGTAATATTTGAAGGTGAGTTTTATTGTCTGCTAGTCTTTGGGCCCAATAATTTCTAGATAGTTGACTTAATTTTGTTCTTGTATCCACCTCCTTCTACAACAAAGTTCTGGGAAGTCCAAATGTTTTGTGTGCACCAGTGATACTAAGAGAAATGAAAAACACCATCCTCTAAACTACTTTCTCTCATCACCCCTCCTTCTCACAGGCACCCACCACTCAGTTGACATTGCCCTTGGGTCTATTGTTAAGTCCTCAGGTTTCACTTATGGAAACAACCCAGCAGAGAAGAGCAAAAGCGGCATGAAGTCATGGTGGTTGTAGTGGGCCACTCCTCTGTTCATTTGCAGCACAACAGTCCTCTGTCTAACGATTATTTTACTAAATCACCATGCCTCCCCAGCACTCTGATGAGAACTATCTGTACGGCTTCTCCTACGCACTAGATTCCCAAAAACAAGATACGTACTGTATTTATATTGCCTGGGGCCTTTCCACTCTCCATCTGCCGTTAGATGGCAGCAATGGAATGCAGAATGAGCCCACGCAGCCCTGCAAGTTCTATTTATCCCGTGGCTTATGCAGGGATTTCAAGCTTTTCACTTCTAGGTCAATGGTTCAAATCTGGCCCAGGTCAGGAGGGGCCAGAGATCCTTATAATCTAACAGCTGCTCAGTGTCTTGTGTGAGAGCAGTTTGTGGGTTTCTGTTTCTGATCATGTGGATGAGTGCCCATCTCATCACTGGCACTAATTGGCACCCCTGCTTGATACACCAACAAAGAGGTGGAAGATGCTACAAAAAGACTGAATTCTCCTCCCTGAACTCCAGATGATTTGACAAAGGGGAGCACTCATCCCTGTGCACAAGCCTGCCCTTGGTAATGGTGCCAGAAGAATGTGCTGGCCCCATTCCTCCTTTAAGCAAACAACTGCCCAAAATTATCTCATTCCAGCCAGGAGGGTGACAGTTGGGGTCTTTCAGCAGATAAAATTAATTTGTTATTAATTTGAGATATGATATTCATATAGCCTAGTGCAATGAAATCCTGTCAAACATGTTGTAACACCTATGTTATTTACAGCCTTTATAACTGCAGGGACAAACTCCATCCAGAACTGCCTCACAAGGTGACCTAATTTGGAAAAGAAAACAGATACAGAATTTTCTCACATTACAAGACAGCTCACTGTGACTCCTTTCTTTACAAAATTAAATCCCTGTGAAGGACTGAAGCAACAGATACTCTCCAGAGAAACCCGTGAGATAAGAAATGAGCCTAGCAAGCATGTGATTGTGATACAGTTCAAGCCTGTGTGTGTGTATCACTCAGCTTGTTCTATTAAGATTTGAGGAGCGTGTCACTACGCAAATCCCTTTGGGCAGCTGGGCACCCCTCCAACACAAGATTTCCCTTGCTGCTCATGAATCAGGCTGTTTTGCTAACTTACCTCCAAAGCTCGTTTACTTGGAAACTGAGAGTGCTTAGGGAACAGGGTTCTCTCCATGCATAACAATGACCTATTTTAGATACTTCTCCTCAAGAGGTCATGGAGAAGGGGCAGCAAGAGAGAGTGCTTCTATACAAAAGGCATTTCCTGGAATTGGTCCTAGACAATGCAAGCCATTTCCATTTTGAGACCTGACATTTCATGGTGCCAATGCCACCACGCAACAGAAAATGCCAGTGTGAGCCAGGGATGGGATCCCTGCCTCATTCCAAGGACACATAGCCAGGCACTCCGCATACATGACAGCTCCCTTCCCATGGAAACTGGTAACAAAATGGTAACACTTCACAACACTCCCGGAGCAGGGTGGCAGATAAGACCAAGGGCACCTCTGGGCATGTTTTTATCGCTGGGCTTTCTAGGTATCATGAGCAGTATACATAGTAAGAAAAGCATACATGCATTAGGGAATCTGTCCTTCCTCACCGTGCTCTATGCTGCTAAAGTACTGCCGATGGTGAATTAGCAGCACAGCTTTACACAACTGTAGAAAAGCTGCACCGGGTACTCCAACAAAGAAAATTTGAAAACACAAAATGTGCCATCTTGCCTCTGAGGATGTGGGCTACTGCCTGGGTTCAGGAAGAAGCCAAACACACTGTGGTTTTCCCACGCTTAGTGACCTGAAGCAAAATGATAGGAACTAACATATTATAATGCATTAAACTTATATTATATTTAACCCAAACCTGAACACACAATTCAGATCCCAGATTGGAACTCTGTGGTTTCAGCCCACCTGTTTGATACCTTGCAAGACTAGAAAGGACCACTGATTGTCCCGTATGACTCAAAGGACACAGCGTGTCTTTAGATGGTTGAAATGTAGCATTTATGTTAGAAAAGTGCCTGACCTACCATTTTAGCCCTCCTAGACTTCTAAAGACTGGCACACTGGCCTGTGTGTTTCATAACTAAAATGCTGGGTGTTGGTCTGTACAACAGGAGATTATCAGTGTGTTACAGTGTCACTGTCAGCCAATCAATAGATTACTGTCAACCTAACTGGATTAATTTCAAGGGACACATCTTTCTTAAATAAATGTACACTGCTGCTAATTACCCAGTTATTTTCATTCATGAGTCAGCTCTAAGCCCTTTGATTATTTTGACTAATAACACTGTCACAAATAGTGACACATAGCACAGCTTTTTTCACATTCTCCTGGAACATACCTGTCCTTTCCTGCCCCTGCAGCGTCCATTTCTCATCACCACTGACAGCTCAGGCTACTGAGAGGGAGAAAAAAAAATAGAGAGCCACATACCCTACAGCTCCAGGGACATTGGTTCTGATGAAGGCATGCCAGGAGCATCATAGCAATGATCTCTTCTCCTGCAGTCCCTTATTCCTAATGATGAGGAACCACTTTCCAGCCTTAGACTGTAACCTGGCAAGTTCACATATGTGGTCATGCAGGAGATCTCATCCTGACACAGCAAGCCCAGATATTCTGTCAAAGTAGCTTCACAATCTCATTACATGCATGTGGGTATATACATAGCATTACAACACTAGAGACTAATGTAGTTCTAGGAAATCTTGGTTTTTTCATTTCATTCACAGCCTGGACAACAGGATAAGACAGTCTGTTCTTATTTGCATGCCACTACTCATTTCATGCTGGGAAACTCTCAGTTCTTGAATGCAAGTAGTGCATTGTCAGTGAGGGGCCTGTTCATCAGGATCCAACCCATTTGCCACCTCTAAGTCTCATTCCAGCATCCTGCATAGTCATCACATGCCTCCGATTTTCAAGAATCTGTACCTTCTCTGTAATCCAATCCTCTACATGCCTTTGGCCATAGGGAGAACTCTTGCTTCCCTCTATCAGCAGTGAGCTGTAAATACGTATTAGATGCAGAGCCCTTCTGGTTCAGAAAAAAATGAGAAGTCATAGCACATGACATATGCTAAGTAGCTTTTTAATATATTTACCAAAAGCCTTGATATGACTAAAAGATATTGGCCTTGCTGTACACTTCAGAGGTAGCACAGTCCAGCTGTTGAAAAAGCAAGTTTGGAGGAGGCAAAGCAAAGCTTACATTTATACATCCTACTCGTTTGAGCAGCATTTTATTCTCCTGAGTCTGTGTTCTCACTTATGCTACCAGTATAATTACAGTTAACAACTGAGCACAGTCTGTGGTAAATACTTCCTTAAACACTTCAGTGAAAAACTGCAGACACATTTATGGATTTTTGTTCCATTAGTAGTTAGATTCTGTCACAAATAGGACCCAAACCAGTACTAGTATCTTAAGATCTATTTATGTATCTGTGTGTTAAGCAAAAACCCAGAATCCTTGAAATGGCAAACAGGTTTCTCTGGAGAACCTCACTAGCAAGGAGAACCAATCAGCTGAGCACTGCGTGTTTAATGCTCCCCTGTGACACAAGAAAGAGACACACTGGTGAATGGATCCTTCCCTGCCCTGCCTGGAAACTCTGAGCTGGCAGTGAAATGGTTTGGAGTAATGGGAGCCATAATAGGTATGCAGGCCCTGAGCTTTCCATATTTGTGAAGGTCTGTTAGTAGGACATCACATCTCGTGATCTGCTCTGTAATAATAAGCCTGAACCGTGACATTAAGACCAGGAGCAAAGGGTTTGCAGTGTGCAGCCTAGGTTAAAGGCAATAATTTAATGAGCTTTTGAAGAATTTGCACCCTCTCAGAAAACTCTGGCTGTGAATGAGCTTTAAAACAACTTCCTTGCCATTTGTAACACCAAGGGACTATCACTCTATCTGAACAAATACCAGGTCACAAGTTCCAGAGACAGTATTGTACACGTGTAAAAAAAACCTCACTGAACCTCTGCTTACTTTTCAAATTGATATATGTATAACCAAATATACTTCATTAACCGGAGTTGGATGACATTGGAAGACATCAATGACTAAAGGGCTATAGGTCTTTCAGAGAATAAAATTCATTACACCTAAAAAAGAGGACGTGTAGCCCACATGATTAGAAGATGGGGCACGATATCTTAAGAACTTCCTCAATACCTGAGAAAAGACACTTAAGAAAACATTTTTAATGAAGTACATCTATTTAGGTCCTTTGGATAGGGTACAAACTCAGGAACGCTTTCTCCTCCTGTCCCATTTTAAGGTAAGATCAAGTTGTAAATACAATCCTATCTTGAACTTCACAAGTCAGCACTCCTGTTTCCAAATCTAGCCACTGGCAAGAACCCCACTGATCCAAGTGAGGCCAGAGATTGACTCCAAGATGGTCACACCTGGAGTTTTGTGCCATGATAAAGTTTTGCTAAACTTGGAACTGGAGCTGAAATTTCAGGGCTGGCTCCTCTCCATCAAGCTGAAAGCCAGAATTATGATAAAGACAATAAATATTCGCCCTTTCATCTTCAAAGGTTTGGGTGGATGGTTCAGTCAGTGGCTAGATAATCAATGGCATAATATGAATCATGCCATCAATCATTCATGTAGTATCTCTGCAAGCTACATATTAAGATAGCAGATGTGGTTGATAGGTGTATTCATTTTCTCCTAAAGACTTCATTATTGCTAGATTCCCCACAGCACAATAGCAGTGATAATAAAAATTCTTTAAAGGGTGTTGTTATGACCTAAAGGCAAGGAGGAGAGGAGGTGCAAATGAATACCCCTAAAGTGATTGTTTCTTAGTTTGCTTGTGGCTTCTGAGCAGCTCCTGTGTCTTTTTTTACCCTCCTGCTAAGGGATTTGGCTGGAAACATCCTCATCAGCTGCACTGCCTTCTTACTTGTTGGAGACATCTCCTTGGTGACCAGAAAGTGGCATAGAGGGCTAATTGAACATGAACCCTCTAAAGCACTGGCACTCTCCCAGTAAATGAGTGATCAGAAAAGCGATGGTCCTGAGCAGCCTGAGAGGAAGGAGCATTTTGCAAACCGACGAGACTGGGAACAGAGGTACTGTGGAAGCTTATACTCAGGCTTTTTTAAGTCTGAAGCTTTTTGTCCAGAGGATCAAACTAGGTGCATAAAGAAATACAGAACGAGTGTATCAGAATGCAAGAGGTGCCTGGATAAAATGCTTGTTTTCTTCCTCAGCTCAGGAAGGGGAAGTTTGCTTGACACACACACTACTAGTCCGACTAAGGAGTTGTTCTTGCCACACGCTAGAACGTTTTGGATTTTACACTCATCAGTGACCTGAGGTCATTCAATATTTTGCAGGAACATGTTCCCTGGCAATGTCAGGCTGTAAAGAACTTGATGCGCAGCTCCTTTCTTTGCTTTTAAACATGTCACATATCTGTTTAAGAAAGGATCAAGCTCACTCCAGGGCAAGAAAACCTTCAGGTCTTTTCCTCACTGCAGAGAGAGCTATGCTATACATTTACTTTTCAGTGCACTCCTGCAGATCACATACTACTGGAAAACTCTCACAATGCTGCTTGCACTGTTTTCACTCAAGAGCAACAGGCCATTCTACTTATATCAGAAATGTGTTTAAAATCTAGTGTAATCGATCTCTTTTCCTTCCTTCCTTTCCACAGGCAGTTTGCATTGATTTCTTGAGCTGTAGTCAATCCATGGCCATCTCCCCTTTGAAACTCTCTTGTTGTTCTTGCTTTCAACTTCTCCTCCTGGAAGTATGCAGTGTAAAATGGTCTTATTGTGGTTGATCCCTCAGCCACCCTTGGATGGGAGGGATGTTATGGCTTCAGAGCGATTACTATAATCAGTGAGACTTTCCATTACTTGTGGTAATTTAAATTAAAACCCTTCTTCTAAAATATATTCTTGTAGCTCCCATACAAATAGACGACTTGCTCCAGAAATTTTTTGATTCTTTGGTCTATGCTATGGAGGTCAGAACATTTGGTCATAATGGTCCCTTCTAGCCCTGCACATTTATTAATCTATGTAAAACTTCATTTAGTCCTGTGATCCGGTTTCCATTAAATCACTACCTCTTCAAAAAAAAAGCAGGGGGTCCATCATCTCAGAGAATGGAAGGAACAGAAAATCAAGGCAAGAACACCATGAAATAGTGAAGAGGCTGTCACAAACCAGTTATCAAGTACACTTCACCATCCAAAGACAACTGGTGATTTTTTTCCAGTACTGGAAATAAGTGGATTTAGTAAGCTCCAGGACCAGTTTGTAGTTAATGTATCTTCCTGAAGAATTGTGACCTTTTAGCAGAGTTGGGTTGCTCTGTCTCAATAACAAGACTTGGACGAAATCTGCTGTATAAATTGAGGCCTGCATCTGAGGGTTATAATAAGACAGGTCAAATATATCATAATTAACTCTGTGGGTAAAGTCATGAGTTCTGTTGACAAGTCACAAGAAAGTGGGAACTCACTGGCACAGACTCACTGGACACTGCAGCTCTCAAGGGTTCTCTATACCTGAACGTAAAAAACTGAGCAGAGGTAGTTTGGGGCATGTTGCTCGGCTGCCCACATTCCTGGTCATCCCTTCTCCTTCAGTGGTCCTGTGTCTTGCAAAGGAATTAATAATGTCACTGTCTATGGCCACAGATAAGGGCACTCTCTCTGCCCATCCCTGTACCACAGGGCAAGGAGTATCAATTTTGACACCACACCCTGGATAAATTGGGCTCACAGCTGCTGGACTAGGACCTGTTTTTGTCTGGCCAGCTCTGAGACTGGGAAGTAGAACTTAGCTCTGCCTGTTTCCATCTTCACAGATATATCCTGCAAAGGTAAGGGATAGGACTAAGGAATACAGCAGTCATCTTACGGTATGCACTTCATCCGATGTCAAACACCTCAGTTCTCTGCTGCATAGTGAGTGCCCCTCTTTCCCTGCTTGACACAGAGAGCAGGAACATGTACCAGGGAAAGACCTTAGAGCTTCTTGCCTACAGAAAGTTATGCTGACAATCCCCACACTAGGAAAAGCACCTATTTGGGGAGCTCATTTAATCCTGGAAGCCTTCTAGAGGACTCCAAAACATTTTCAAATGTTGTGACACATGAAAAACTAAAACAAAATCCCGAATACTGACTTTTCGGATTGCAACACAACTCCAGCTCAGCTTTAGGAACGTCATTCTTTGCCTACTCTGCTGAGTTATTACGGAGATGATTCTCTGGAGGCTCAGGAGCTAAGAAGCATGAAATAAGAGACAAGTCAATTCCATCTTCATCAGTAACAGAGAATTAATGGCTAATGGTATTTTACCTCATTGTAATTACATATTAAGTACAGTAATGAATGAAGATGAGAAACATGAGAAGCTTCATATGCAAAATTATCCAAATTACTCAGTTCTTTTGGTTTCCATAAAAGTCAACTGCAACCTCATGAAAAGGGCTCATAATACAAGAGACTTCTGCATTTTACTGCTTCAACAGATATCCCAGGAAAGGCAGAATGGCTTCCCTGAAAGTCCAGGACCAGATTTGAAGCCCAATTTATCTCTTTGCAGCTGAATCAGCTGTCTGGCCCAATAGCTGGGATAACCTGTCATATCAAAGGGTAAGAAACCAGAAGTATGACAGTAAAACTGATTGATAAAGAAGAAATTTCTTGTTCTATGGACATCACCAATGTAAATTGAGATTTAAACACAGTGTGCATTTTAAGCTTATATTAAACTTGATTAGTATTGAAATAAACAGCCGTCAACCCAATATATTTCTTGGGGTAAATAGTCTGGCCAGATAATAAGTACTATATGCAGCTCATTAAAAGTGTATTAAGTTTGCAGAATATGAAGTTAGTACTGATGAGTATTCATCAGGAGCATCTCTCCATATAGAGGTCTTCATTCTGCTGTCTCCAGAGAGATTCATGTATCACTGAGAATAGACAACCTGTTTGATCTATTTACCACCTCCTCTCAAAGGCCATTCTGGCAGGATGTCACCTGTCTGTACAAATGCAAGCATGTACTGACTGTGGAAACATAGGGTGGATATACCCCTTTTCTGGAGATATTCAGTGACCTGACACCAGAAATAGAACTGTGGGTACTACTAAATGTCACAGTTCAGTTTGGGAATCCCTTGTCTGCAAGGACAGCAATAAGCCCTCTCCAACCCTCTGACCATTGCTTCCTTAGGCAGCACATAACATTAATCAGAATATTTTTTGTGTTTATTTCCCGCGGCCAACACTGCAGCCAAATCATGGTCTCACTCACACTCTCCGGGAATAGTTAAAAAATAGCTCCTTTAGTTAAAACACAGGCTGGATCAAAGGGTGGTAAGATAGGAATTGGGTCAGTTGGTCCCAATTCCCAAACTCTACATTAGTTTGAGTGGTAGCACCAGGAAAAGGAAGCTCAGGATGTGAAGAAAAGGACAAGGACAAAGCCTTTGACTGTGTCCAGTAAGAAGCTGCAATTTGACAACTCTCATTAGGTGCCACTGATGGAAACACAAACCCTGGTGCACTCACACAAGTTTATTCTTGTTGACATGATTTTCACATACCACAAGCTCCCAGGCTCACTTCAGGGGCTGGTTCACATCATTCTTCACAGACTTGTTTGAACCTGTATCAGACATACTCTATCCTTGCTTCACACCCACCCCTCATTTCCTTTCATGCCACCTCTCCACCACACTTTTTTGGGGCACCGTCTGTCCAGAATGGACTTGTTCAGTTTTCCTCAATCCAAGTTCTTCCTGTGAAACAGGTGCATGATTTGAGCGAGTCCAAAATAAAAAACCAGGCTAATAAAAAAACAGGCTAATGACAAAAGGAAGTCCATCTTTCTTTCTGACTGCTGCTGGTTCAGAGTTCCCATCTGGCAAACATTTTCAACGTGCTGCCAGAGGATTGTTTCATCTGTTGGGTATGCATTTCACTCCACAAGCCAGTTTTTCCCCAGGTGTCTTTCACATGGGGCCTTCCATGCCAAATAACAACCTGCCCCTTTTGTGTGAGCTAGTGGGGGCAGCTCAGGGAAAACAAGCTTGGAAGCATCAGGTTAGAAGGAAAAAAAGCAGGGAAAGCCTTGAGATTGAAACTCAGTCACTAAACTCCAAATATTTTCAGGGAGGAAAAAAGAAAAAAGATAAATACTCTGCGTGCCAGACCTACAGCCAGTGCAAGTCAGCACAGCTCCACTGTCATCTGGTTGACTTCACCCACCTCACCCCTTACATTGGCAAAGTTTTTCAAAGTACAGATCTGCAGACACATAGGACACCTATATCCCAGAGTAGATAGGAGCAGAGTAACAGGGATCCCAGCTGCATAAAATCAATGTACAGCTCCAGTGTTGCAGTGCAACTTTGCACTGACTTTAAACTTGCACTAATAAGAATATACTATATAAAGAAAATTTCAAGAAAGGGATTTCGAGAAATTAAAATCAACCCAAGTTACAGCCAGCTTCTCAGTTGCCTCCGCACCACTTACTTAGGCAGCTTTCCAATTAGTGTCAATGAAAGGTTTGCCTAAGTAGCAACCAAGTAAAAATAGACTCAGAATTATCAGGATTTGACCCAGGGCCTTTAATGTACAGAAATAGACAGACCCACACACCAACAAGCACAGAGAGAGCAAACCTCAGGAGTGATAATGAGCTTTGATTTTTCATCAGCCACAAAAATATCAGCTATGTCACCAGTACATTCCACAATAGGGCAATATTTATATTTGATCTCTCCAGTGGTTTCACACTGCATGTTACATAAGCCAGTCATTCCCCATACAGTAATGGAAACAGATGGCATTTGCCACAGTTTATTTTTTGCATCAGGCTTTCTTTGCCAGATACTCCTGGGAAACAAGATGGCAGGAGAATGGCACTAGATTTCCCCTGTGCAAACACCAGGAAGGCCTTAAACAAGCACCACAAGACTTTAGCTCTTTTTTTGGAACTGTTGCAAGAGCTAATGTCTCATCTTGCCCCCTTTGCATACCTGGGAGGTCTCATGCATTACAAGAGCACATTTGCTGACGGAACAAATTTGGCCCCAGTGCCCAGAAAGTAACAGTCTCTGGAGTGAGCTCCCCTCCTCTTCCAAAGCAGGAAGCCACCAAAGATTTTGCTCTGCTCCTCCTACCTGTTTAAGTGGGATTCAAACAATCCTCAGGGTGAGACCACCCTTCCCTACAAGTGCCATTATTTTCCTGGGAACTCTACTAGAGAAACACCATCTGGTAGAGAATGAACTCAAATATAGGTTAACTTCTTCACCTAGACTGTGGAATAAATTTTTGGGCAAAGTAAAATACGAATTCAATGTTACTGAAAATTACTGATCAGTGAATATCTATGCCAGCATTAACTATACAAAACACCTACTCAGTAAGATATTGTGAGTCCATCCACCACTGTACTCAGGTTATATAAACATAAGACTCTAAAAGGAAACTTGGACCCGGAATGAAAATGCCACTACCAGATTGGCTTCAGTCGTGGGTTTTGACCCATTGCAGGTGTGGGATCATTCAGCAGCTTTGCTTGGGCTCTAATTTTTTTTTTTTTAATCTGTGCTCCAGATGCTTTTGGGACAGGGTTATTTCCTGCTGTTGGACATTCTTTGAGAGAGAAAGTTGAACCATCAAGAACCTCACAGAGTTGGTAACATTGTTCTTTGAGTCTTTTGGAAAGAGGCTAAGAGAAAAGAAGCTGCCTAAACCATCTCTCCCACGCTTAAGCAACACCTCCTGATCCTGGAGTAAAAAACCTCTCATCGTATCTGAGCAAGCCATTCTGTGCACTGGGTACTGAGCATCCTAAAACCCACTGGCAACACCAACGAGATGGGAGCATTGAGCATTTGACAGGCTGGGCCCTAAGACTGTGCTTACATAAAACACCTCTTCCCTGTGTCTCACCACACACTTGCACAGTGGCAAGAACCTTGCAGGGGGTTTGGCATACAAGGGACATTGCACTGCACAGTTTGCAAGCCCTGCCCAATGCTGCTTGGGCAGACTACTGACATCTAACTGCAACAACTGGATCAGTGAAACAACAGTGATGGAAAAGCCCAGAATATGCCTCCTGATGAGCTAGCAAGGACTGCAAGCAATTTGAAGGCTTTATTGGCAGGGATCAGAAGATGGCAATAAACTTTAAATGTGCCTCTTCTCTGTAACCCATGTAAGCTGTTTTTGTTGGTGCATAATTACTCATAAACTCTGAAGGAACATAACAGCTGGAGTTTTAGCATGCCTTTTGCTTCCAGCAAACACACACGATTATTTTTTGCATCCTTGCTGGAAAGAACAGAGCAGACTGTACTCCAGGACTTTGTCACCTTAGGACATATGATCAACATTCGCATGTGTCACACTCAGGCCAGCCTGTTAGCAGAGCTGGAATAGTAAAGGCAGCAAGAGATGAGCTGCATTTCCACAACCCTCCAGCTGTCAAGAGCAGAGACTGACAGAAATAAGCTGCATAGAGGACACAGGCCAAACCAGAAATAATCCATCATGTGCCACAGTTCCCAGATTCCTCAGGATCTTTTCCTAGGAATCTGATGTCAGGCATTCAGCATGTCAGTACGACTTGCACTTTGGTGATTTTCCATCTGTAGCTGCTGTTTCTGATATTACACGCAGGGTTACCACTGACACATAACACTTTACGAACAGCTGGAGGAACAGTGGCCAAACCTCCTTTGCATACTGAAAGTTTTGCACAGCTAAAACCCACAAGACACACCATATCATTCTACAGGCCTAGGAATATGTCACAGAGAAAAGGATAGCAGCTCCAAGGGGGTCTCACTGCTCTCATGTGTATGGCACTGGGTTGTACATGCAGTGATAGCATGCTTAGCCCCCTCCTGGCTTACTTCCAGATACATCTGAAGTCACAGAGAAGCCTCCAGAGTCCCTGCAGAGCCCCACTGCTGGTTATGTGACATAGTCAGTGCATGAGGAGTTGTGCTTATGAGACAGCTGTGGCTCCATGGCCACATAACCATCTTGAGAAAGATCAAGGCATTAGTGGGGGGAGACAAGTAAACAGCCAGATTTGCAGTTGTTAGTCCAAGTGTAACATCTGTGCCTTTTTTGAGGGGAAAGTAGCTCAGAGTTTTCAATATCTGGCTTGGTGTGCAAAATTGCCCTCAGATAAAGCAATAGCACAAAAGAACAAGGATGTTACACAAACTGTACACGCACACACTTCACCATCATTCTTCTACTTGCACTTCATTGCCATTTCTACCTATTCACAATCATGTTAGACATTTGCACTAGTTATGAAGAGAAAAGGATTCATGCAAAGGAGGCAATTAAAAAATACTTAAACTTGTACAGTTAGAATTATTTTGGAAACTAGTATGACATGGAGAAATAAAAGTAATAATTACCAGGCAGTTTCATCTCATTTATGTGTTTTGTGTGATTGGAGCTACAGCACCACAAGCATTACAAAATATGGAAAGATGCAACTCATGTTCAGATGTAAAACACTCAAGGGTCACCTGAATAGCCACTGAACAATACACTGAATAAGAAACTTGAAAGTACTCAAGAAATGCCAACCAACTAAAGAAAAGAGACACATTTCTCAGCTCTATGTCCCAGCAGCTGAACTTTCTGTGCTCTTCTGTCCCAGCTTTTCCCAAGTCATCAGACTGTTTCAAAGGAAACTGTTCACCAGACTGCTCAGAAGCTGCACAGCCATCCTGTCTCAAATTTAACACCTCCTGAGCTACTGCCTTTCATAACATTAAAATGGTCTTATATCCATATTTTAGGCAACAAGCAATCCTTTGCAGCATTTACTGCAATAAGTTCAGTTCTTCTCCAGTCTTGCCTTTATCCAGGTTTTTTTTTTTATTTTAAAATGCTTATTTTCTGATCTTAAATGGCTTTCCTTCCTCTACCCACTCCCTCATTGATGTTTAATGCTCCTTCATAAAATCACGCTGCCTTACATGCTTCTCTTCTCATTCAGTTATTGCGATCAAGTTCCTCTAGTCAGCTAGACTAAATGGACACATTCCTGCACAGGACTGTCCTCAAATCAGCCCTCTCCCTGCCCAAGTGCACTCCCTGTTCACACAAAGAGAATTGGGTCATCTGACTGCAAGCGTACACAACAAATGCTACAGCAACAGATGTTACATCGACACAGAATCATGGTCTATTCAGTGATCCCGTTTACCATGACCCAGTTTTGAGTCTATGTCACCGGTGTTCTGAAAAGTAGGGGCTTGATTTAGAAAATAAATACCCCACATGTATAGAAAGCTCCATGCACAGCTATATGGCTGAAATGCTCATACTGCTGAAGAAAAGAGGAAAAAAAAGGATTTGTACAAAATAATATGCTGAGATTTGTATTTCTAATCAGCCCCACCACCCATGTTTGACTTTTCAGTGACTCACTTGGACACAGCATAGAGTCCCAGAGGAGAATCTGAGAATGGAGATCCCACAACTTCAGCATGCCTTTTAAAAAAGTAACTTCATCTAACTCACTCCCATCCAAACCTTTCTCCCTCTTAATAAAACTTTTCAGCAGTCTAAATCTGACTTGAACTCCTTTCTCTGTCTCTTACAGGGCCTACTTGAAAGTCTTGGACTCACCAGAATTAGGGATTAGACTGTACATGGCTGTCCTAGCAGAGAACAGAGAGAACATGATGTAATTTCCATTTTTCTCCCGTTTGTGCTCTTTCAAAGCCTCACACTACTTATGGTTTCCACGCCACATATTCTTCTGTCCGTTGCCATGGTGCAGCCAGTGGTTTGTCATTAATATTGTGGGTAACTTCAGATCCTTGACCTCAGGGCTTTCAGAGCTTTTCATGGTGTATTTTCCTCTTGATTGAATTGCTCTGCATTCCCAAGCACAGCTAAAACAAAAATAAAACACTGCTGTTTTTGAATGGTGAAAATTCATTTCACAAAGACAGGCTAGCAAAGGCTGGAAACGCATTGAAAACCAGCAGATTAAAAGGAAAACAGCCATTCTCTGCAGACATAGCTACTGTGGCATGGATTTAAATTTACCTACAGCATCTGAGTCAAGCTATAGGCCCTAGGGTCCACACATGAACTCAATATCTGGCCCCGTTCCCATTCTAATAATATGCCACCTCACTGCCAGAGGACCTCAAATCATTCTATAAATTCTTATCCATGAAGGTTTCACAACATTTTTTGAGAAGTGTGGACCAGATCACAGAGGAAAAAACTGAGGTACAGAAACAGGAAGCTAAATGAAAGGTGTAGCTCACGCCTTCTCATGCATTTGCCCCACCTTGACTTGTGTTCTTGCCTTAGGGGGCCAGGAGTGTATTTGCACACCGAGGGATACCTTATTCCCAGAGCAAGCATGTACAAATGCTCTTGTGCCTGTGATTTTTGCCCTGTGAGATTATTACTTACATGGCAACTGGTAAGTCAAATGCTAAGTGTCACTCTGAGAAGAGTTTCATCTAATGTATTCTTTAATGTCAGTGATAACTCTCACTCCAGAAAATAGTCCATTGCTAAAATCCCTCAGAAATCATCAAGTTCCTATACTGTAGACTGAGTCTGTGATAACCCTGTTTAACAGAAGTATGATTTTTTTCCCAGTTTGAAGAAAAGAGCCACTACCATGAAAAATCTATTAATTGTAATATGAATGCCCAATTACCAAAGTAGAACAATCCTTCAAGTTAACAGATTTTAAAATCTGCAAGTACTGAAAGATGTTGCTTTCACACAATCTCTTTCTCAATGAGATCCCAGAAACATGGATTTGCATTTAAAAAGCCTAAGCCATCACATTTCTGAAGATCCAACCCTCCTGCCCAGCCTGGCAGTAAGTAGTTTATTTAGTGAGGGGCCCTTCAGGATATAAACCCCCAAGGGAATAGCAGCATTAGCATTTTCCTTTTTTTCCTGAAGGTACTATTTGTTTAAAGAGAAAAGTGTTTCTATCACCTACTTGGGGAAGAAGCTTCAGAAGATGCAAAGAGAACATCTGAACCTACATGCAGTGCAATCCTGCATGCATCAAGCAGTCAGTTTAATGCTCTTAAAAATGCCTAATAACAGGACTGAGAATGACACTAACCACTTGATCGTGTCAGAGTCAATACAAACATCTGCCAGGCAGCAAATGGACATTAAGGCAGCCTGAGGACTTTTCTGAAAATGCTGGGAGAGTGAAGAAACAGCAAAGGAAAGAAGAAAAGTATCAAAGGTACGTCCAGACTTTTTAGGACCTGGTTGAGCTCATTTTGCCACTGAAGCAATTTTAGCACCACTCTCACTTCAAGTATGTCTCCCCTCATCCCCTTACGTGGGGAGAAAGTCCAGTCCTGAAGACAGTGAAACCAGATACACAGTGCTTAGGGACAAAGGCACCGCCATGGACAGTCCCTCCTGACAAAGGCTGGGAGTAAAGCCAGTCTCAGAATTTCTTCCCAGCAGAATAAGGACTCCCTTTACGATTTGCTCAGTCAAGAGGACACTCCAGCTGGCTCTACTCCCTCGAGAGGCATTCAGCTTTTCTGTATCCACATTACCAGGCCAGCTATAGCACAGCCACTCCGCTACTCTTGCAGTGAGAGCCAGTTTGCTGTGAGATCCCCCAGGCAGCCCATTTGAAAGCCTTTCATTGGGAAGGCCAGTCACATTCCACTTCAGACAAAGATGCTGCCTCATAAACAGCCTTGTTCCTCAGATCCTTGGCTGGAATAAGGGCGAAAAAAAGGGGGAAGGTGAAAGCAGGGGGGAAAAAGCTGTGAAATCTCAGGGCAAAGTGTGTCTATACCTGAAATTTATTCTTATAAAAACCATTAAAAAAGTTTTTATAAAGAAAGCCAAAACCAAATCTTATGCTGAGGATTTATAGGAACACGGTAGAAATGAAGAGAAATGTCAGATATCCCTTCTTGGAATAAATCCTATGAGTCATTGAACATTGCCACTTTGTTATGAATAGGCAATTAAAACCCCAATATCATAATTTAGTTTTCCGTATCAGTTTTATGCTCACATTCAAGATGCACTTTTTAAATTGAGGTACCAGTCTACTACTTCCCAATATCAGAGGTCTTTTGTTCGTTTTGTGGTTTTTTAACACATTTATGAACAAAATAATGCTGCAAGTGGGACATCTGTCTATAAACTCTTGCAAAAAAGTCACATCTGTTCCCACAGTGAATCATGCAGGATTAGTCCAATAAATTCTGTGGTAAATCAGAAGTATCTTACTATGCTTGGGAAGAGCAAGATACAGAGTACTTGTAGAAAACAGAGGTGCCAAAAATCCATCCACCCATCCCAGAGCAGAGCCAGTGCTACCATGAAGCACGTGTGAGCTTTCCATGTCCAGTCCTGGGGCTGTGCCTGTGTTCAGAAGAGGGACCTGGTGTGACTCCTGAGTCAATCAGAGAACAGACCTGAACCCAAACCTTCATTTACTGTGCTAACACACCTCAACTGCCTCATCAACATATTGACCTGACTTTCAGAGACTAGTGCAACTGGTAGCATTGCACAGAAAAGTCATTGTAGATTCCTGTTACTGTTCTTCTATCCAAGGTTATGTGTGGCATTTAAATACAAGAAAATGAGAACTTAACATGCTCCAGAGGAGTCAGAATTCATCACGAACATAGAACAGCACCGCCTTATCACAGAGGAAAGAGATTAAACAGCCTCAGAAAATAGTTTTTCAGTTGAAAGCATTTCATTAGACAAGATTTCTCTCACATGGAAAACACAATGCTAGAATGGAAATAGCTTAACCCACTTTATAATTGGCATGAATCAAGGTAAACAGCAGGCATTGAACAGATTCCAGTCATGGTGCTGCATGCTTGACTTACTGGATAATGATATAATTTCATCACTGTTGATTAACTAATTTTGTTAGCATCTACAGTGTTATCTACCAGGGTCTTGAGGGCTCCAATTATTTCTCTGCCAAAGTTGTGACCGGCTTATAACTGTTAGGTAATTGGATGATTTGTAATAAAAGTCACACCTGATAGTTAAAATGCAACAGTGGAAGTCAGGAAATCAGAATTTTGTCCTGGCTCTATTTATGCACTTGCTGTTTGTGGCCAGCTCAGGCCACAGTCTTTTCATATCTACTAATCTGAGGAATCCTGTTTCAGGCAACCAAGATCTGCATTTGACATCAAAAGAAAATACAGATACTCAACAAATCAATCCCTCAATGCCTGCAAGTTCCCAAATGCAGTATAGTCCTACAATTCAACTCTGTAACCATGTAATCACAGATATAAAAAGCTTCGTGCACCAGCTGACTCCTGCTTGATGTTCCCCACAAAAGATGCCCAAAACAGCTGCAGTGCAGATCCTTCTCTCCTGATCCAGCATCCCATACGTTAATTGCATCATGATAGCTGCTCAGCTCCATTTCTTATGTAGAGGCAAGAGAAGTCATAGCTTTGCTTGGTGTCTTGCCACTTAACAGCCCTGATGCCAGAGGACCTGCAAAAAAACATCCCCATGCATCCGTATGGTGAAGAAACCCACAGCGTGCTGCTTCATGCACTGGAGGGGGAAAGACAGCTCTGCAAAACAGGGACAACCTCACACAGATCTAATGAATACAAACAGATTTTAGCTCCTTTAGGGAAAAGGGCTACACAACTCTCTGTTCTTGTGCTGTTCTCTCATGTAGTATGGCAAGACCCAATACTTTTACAGCTTGTTTTTAATCCTGTAGCCCGGTTAAAAAAGGTTCGCTGTTCCACTAAAATCAGTACGTGCTCCAGACAGCAAAATTAAAAGTAGAATTTAGTGCTGAAGCTGGAACAAGGTGAATCCTTTATACCATACCACCTACTCATGGTATAATGTGCAAGCATGAAAAATGAAACCAGCTGAGTTCTGCACAAAGCTTTTGTCTGTGTCTGATGTGCTCTGTGAATCTTTTGTCAAAGTGCCGTCCCCAGAGAAGGGCAATTTTTTCCGTTCCCTCAACTGTGTTTTATGGTTTTATTCTAATTTTACAACTAGTCTGTGACAGCTGGTCACACGGTGTGTCTGGGTTGAATAAAGCCCAGGGACCCTTTGCCAAGCTTCTACGCAATGTGCTGAGCTTAATGAAATGTGTCAGCTCCGCTGTGAATCGTGCATTCACAGAACTGAATGAATCTGAGTTTTCAAGGAAAACTTAAGGGATACATAACTGCACACAGCAAATCCAGAGGGAGTGGAGAGAGGAGAAGAATCCCAGAGAAAGACTCAGCAGTTTTACTAATAGCAAAATACATCCAATAGCTGGAATTTAATCAACTTCTTCGAGTAATTATTTAAAACTATCAGCCACTGCTCAGACCTCAGGGGAAAACAAGTATGGTTCAGTGGCTGAGTTAAAATGCTGGGTCCCTGTGGCCTAGGTTGTAGTGCAGCTCTGCCACACACATCCAGCCCAATGCCAAGAAAGTCACAATTTTTGAGCTTCTCCATTTATACAGCAGGAACAAAAGCACTTCCTTCTGCTTCAGGTTGCTTCTCTGACCTATTGAGGTTATCAGCTCAGCAGGACACTGATCACTTCTAAAACACAGTATCTAGCTGGAACTCGAAGTTGTTTTCATATGTGGGAGAGGACAGCCATCTGACAATCCTGTACATGATGAAGGTAACATTGCAAGGTACTTAAAGCAAAATGCATAATGCAAACAGGACTGATCATACTCTTTTTTCCTCCTCAAAATGCCACACAACAATGAGGACCTTGGTGAACATGAAAAATGCTAATTTTGGCAGAAAAAGAGGTCTTCAAAACATTTAAGAATTTCCTGCATCATGTCAATCTGTGAAAGTCACGGTGCCATTGTATTTCTCAACTTCATAGTTTCGTGCTAGAAGTCAGTCAATTAGTACACAAATTAATGTATGATTCTCCATTGGAAAGAAAAAGAGACATGAGTGCTCAGTATCCCTGAAAAGTCATGCAGCATATGCTCTGGGAATTTTTCTGACCTAAAAGATGCACAGGGGCAATGGCAATGCTGTAAAAGAGTTGCTATTTTCCTTTTCCCCAGCGTTTTCAACTTACCTGTCAGCTAAACTCCCTGAATCCAGGCCTAGTTGTGTCATACTGAGAACTTTGCTATAAAGTGGGGAAATCTGTAAAAAGGCACCTGATGTTCTTGGTTGGGCTCTGCTGCAGTTTGCTGTCAGTATGATATTTCTGGATCAGACGAAAAGTTATCTGACCTCGACACGTGAGTTTACCAGGAAAATGGCAAACACAACACTGGCACAAACCTTTTAAAATAGGGGTATGGATGCCAGAAAGTGGATGTCCTTTGTGGTAGAGCTAAAAGTCAAAGACAGGACTCCTGGATGTGCGAACATTTCTTTCAAACCTTTTCAACTCTTGCCACCATCATTTACTTCAGAAGTGTTTTATTAAGGAATTAAGCCTTAGAATATCCTTTTAGCTATTTCATGTTAAGGGAAACAGGAGATTAAATTACTCCAGCAAACCTTACACCCATGCTGGGATCAGATATAAAACCCAGCTATCTTTGCTCCACTCCTTGGCTTTAACCCAAGGCCGTATTTTTTCACCTCAAGAAACAAGTCCTGCAGAAATGTGCTCAAGAAGAGAACCTTCCCCTGCAACCAAGAGCCCCCAGCTGTAAATGTAGTTCTGAACCCTGCCAACCTGTTCACGTGCTCTAACAATGAGGTAAAAAAAACCCCAAATCCACAGCCGTTGGAGGAGACACTTTCAATTGTGGCCCAGTGCCCACCATCCTGTCTCCAGCCACCTTCTTTTTACACCTCAACCAACCGCACCACCCTCCTTGTCCCTGAACTCTCCTTCTCCTTCCACATCTGTTGTCTGCAAATCTTCCTGTCACCACCTCCTTTTTTAAATGCCAAGATCTGGACTGCAGCCCCATTCCTTCAGGCCATGATCACTTCTGGCCACAGAGAAGAGCAAACTCAACTTCTCCCATGGACCTGACCCAGCTGCCCATGACACTGACCCTACCAGGTGCAGCGTGTAATTTTCCACCTCCTCACCCCATGCAGAAAGGCAAGACAAGAGCCAGTCCCATCCCAATCAGAGCCTTGTAGGTGCAACTGCATCAGGAGTGTGAGATTTCACATGTAATAGGATGGAGTTTAATGCAGTGCTAGTAGGATCCAGGTCAGCACCCACAGCTCCCTGATTTCACCACTGAGTCTTTGATCCAAGACAAACCTTGCCTACAGTATTTTACCTAGATCCCATAGTTTCTGGGATCCAGTTCAAAACAATCCTTACGGATTTTCTACTTCTCTCTTTCATTGCCCCCTCTGTTCCCAATTCCCTCTCCATCATGACACAAATGCACTGCTGGTGCAAGACTTTTCCATTGCACTGAAATCCACAAGGTCTTCCTCTTCTCTGCAAATGAGTTTGCGAGTACTGAAATAAATTCCAAGTATTTTTAACCAAAGCTTATAGTAATTACTAACATCTATTCCCTACTATCCTGCATATCATTCTGGAATTGTTTTGGAGGCAAGACTGATTCTAGGCCATGGCAGTGTGCTCTGTGTTGAGCCTAATGAGAGCAGGTTTTTCCCAAGAGGAGGGATTAATTTAAGTGTCCTGTATATCAGCTATAGCAATACTTTTAATTCATGAGTTTGTAGACAAGCCAACCTGTTCAATTCTCATGGCCTGTGCAAGAAATAAATTTTTCATGCAAATTCTCAGTAGGATACTTTTCTTCAGCATCTCTGGCAAGAAGGGACTATACGAGGTGATTTAGTTCTGAATCTTACAACTTGCTCTGGAAGTGCCCTTAATGATGCTTGGGTTATGAGTATGTAGAAGTGTTTTTAATTACTAAGGGAAAAAAAAAGAAGTCAAACCTTAGCCAGTTGCCTGAACTTCCAGAGGACTGACCACATTCACAAATCTTGTAATCTTTTTATGTTCATTATGAGGATACTACAAAAAAAGTGCAATCAGACCTTGGCCAACAAATTAAATGCTTATTCAAAGATTAATTCATATCATCTGTACTCTATTAGGTGTTCTCTTTTGCCAGGGGATATAATGCAATATTTTCAGGGGAGATAGTTGCTGCTGTTGCCAAGAGGTTGCAGTTTACTGGCTCTTGCAGCACTGACATGGGAGTCACTGGGCTATGGGCACAGCTAGAGCAGATAGTGGAGCAATATTCACTACGAAACATATGGAGCAAATCTGTTTCATTCTGGTGTTAAAAGGTACAGATTATGACCCTGAGAAGCAGCCAAGTGACAAGGGGGAAGCAAATCCATAAACCAATAAAAGTTTATCCTTTGTCGTATCATGAAGGGAACAATTTGTCACAGCTGGCTTTGCCCACCCCCCCTCACCCCCACACAGCAATTAAAAATACATCAAGATTTTATATGAAAATCAGAAGATATGGCTGAGGGAAGTGTGGCCTAATTTCAGGGCATCTAACCTGAAACATCATGAGAAGACAAACTTTCCAAGAATAAATGCATAGTACTGTTAAAGGCAGATTCCTGGAACGATAACTAAAAAACCAGCTTTCCTAATCAATTTTTGATTCCTTTCAGAACACACAGTGCCCATTCTATTATCTTGCCAATTTATACATTTACTAAACACGAAGATTTTACCTTTTGTTCCAAACACCAAAAGCCAGCTGTGTAGCACTTACTGTTGGGTAGATGTTAAATGGATACATGCACAACAATGAGATTCATGAAAACCACTATGCTCAGTGCAGAATTGCCTATGTTGGCTTGTAGAAAACCATAAGTGCTTGAGTTTTGTCCCTCAGGGAGTTGTTAATACTGGATTTAAAGAGCTACAAAGACAATTACATAAGACAAAGGTATTTGCACCTTTTACTGGACTTAGTTCCTGACTCCTGTCTGTGCAAAACCCTTCTAGAGACACTATAGCAATAAATAATCCAAAATGGTCTTTATTTTTCAAAAATACCTTTTTTCATTATTTTTGTTTGGTCATTTGCTTTGTTTTTAATTTTTTGTTTTGAACCAGGGTTCCCAACATAGTAAGCACAAATAACTCAGGGCAAGTCTTTTGAATAAGAACTAGTAACATCTAAAAGTCAGAGATAGCACTGCAAAAGCAAATATGGAGCACATCCAGGAGAAGTGGCAGATAATTCTACCTGCTGAACTGATCTTGAGAATTCAACTGATGAAATGTAGGCTGACTCATATACTGCACCTCTGTTTTAGATAGGCAGGTCTTCCTTGTGGAACACATGGCTCTTCCAAGATTTTCTACTGTATCCATGTTGTGAAAGAGATAAATTTACAGCTAACAGAAATTGCCTGCAGTTATTTTTTTTATTCTGCAGTACACATTTACAATAAACTAGTCACCACAAAATCTAGATGCAACACCGCCACATAATGTACCGTTCTTATTTGCTTTGTCTGAGGCCCAAATCAAAACCAAATGGTGTCCTTCTATTGACTTCCCTGGGTACTGGAAAGGACTCTGCTTGCATTTGGTTCCCCATGTAAACCAGATGTGCAAAGTGGCCATTTTAAACGTTTGAAGGACAGAACTAAGTAATGTAAAGTGGGATTTTTTCCTATAAAAGATATACAAGGCCTAGGCTACCTAGCCAGGCTTTTAGATACAGAAGTAAATTTTGTTCCCAAAACAATTTTGTGTAAACTGTTACTTTCTATTAGATACATGAAGCACTAACCTCTGCTCTCCACTCTAATGCACATTGCCTGTTTCTCCCACTAACCTCTCAGAGGTAAGGTAAATCCAACTGCTCTGCTTAATGAGCTGATATTATTCTCATTATGATGCCCAATAAAAATTAGGATTTATTTTCCTGAACTCCTTCCTTCAGGAAATGTCAGCCAAACATAACCCTGCAAAACTGAACACCATGTTTGCCTTGGCTTCTGGGACGTGCCATGTTCCCAGAACAAAATACTGGGGCCTAGGCACACTGCCTGGCTTGAAAATTGGGCACTGTCTAAAGCTAGTTTGCAGGTATTAGAAGCCAAACTTATATTTAGGACTTTGCCAAGTCTGGTGCTTTTCCTTCACATTCCCAAGCCCATGGTAGCCACATCCATATACGTATTTAAAGAAGTCTCAGCATATTCAAGGTATTACGCAAATCTCCTCTCATGTTCTTCTGCAATACCTGTGGCTGAATAACATCTTGTAAAGTTTTTGTGGACATCAACATTCATTATCAAGCAAAAGCCAATCATGTTCCTATGTTACTGTACACTAACATAACCAATTAGCAGAGTTCTGGTTGTCAAGCAGCATCAAAAACAGGGTGCCATGCCAGGTTTGTGAAAAATAATTTGGACACCATGCTCTCTGGTTTTGGCACATGTACTGTAAGCAAGAGAACACCCTTACTTCTTTAAATTTCCCTGATGGAATTGGTTCATACTATAAATCACTCCAACTTAAATTGTGATTTTATTTTCTGCATTAAAAATTTCAGAACATGATTCATCCTCTTGTCACTGCATTTTGACATGAATACAACTCCTCCACACTCACCAGAGCCAGACAAAACCAGGATTCTAAAATAGACTTCTAGGCAGCCCACTTTTTAACAAGTCCATCCTCTAATCAGTTTCTACTTTCTCTAAGATGACAAGAGTGTACTACATAATTATTCCATTCCATGACATTTATTTTAAAAAATAACACAATCCAAGTATGGATTCCTTGAGATTGAACTAAACCCACACACAAACCTAAGCAAACCACAAATAGGGTATGAAGGTTAGCAAGCCTCCCTACGTCAAGGTCTTCTGCTGTGAATGCAGTTGAAAATGAGGAGGAGATGAAGAACTGTGCCCCCAAATAGCTTTCTCAGGGAACAAGACAACTTTATGACTTGATCTTCAGATAAATAAATTTGACTCGGTTTTCAGTCATATCTGTTGTTAAATCTACACATTCCTACATGCAGGAGCTGTTATAATAAGGGCACAGCTGTTATTTTTAGGATATATAAGCATAACCTGTTAATCCCTCTGTTTATCTCTGTCTTGGTTATGATAGAAAAGTAGATAGGTTTGTGCTAACAAAATGGATCCAATGGCAAACACTTGTGCAAAGGAGTCTCTACGTAGGTTCTTGCCCCCATTACTCACAGTTCTGTGGCTTATCAGTAGAGTCCCTCCTCTGAGACGGTATCTGTAGAATTTTTAATAAATTTACAATGTCTTCACAGGTGCTGAGACTTACAGTTCCCTGAAAGCTATTTGAACTTGTGCACCTCAAAAAAATCCAGATCGGGTCAGGGCTTAAAGGTCTTCCTTTGTTCTTTCTGAGTAGATCAGAACTTGCAGCAGAAATACTCCTTCCCAACAGGAAAGGTCTCCAGTCTTGTCATATCAGACTACTTTTACCGTTTGCCACTTTTGGATTCAGATATGCTTTTCATTGGCACAACATTGATCTGAAATATGCTGGGCCTTCGGAAGGGAAATCCAGGAAAAAAGAAAAAGAATAGGGATGACAACCTCATTTCTCCAACAGGTTACTTTGTAAGCAATCAGCTGCCTGTAGCTGATCCCACAGACTAGGAGCTACTCTAGAGGAGAGAAGAAGATGCTTGCAAAATGTAGTCCATCTTATGGCAATGCTGTTCATCATTCACATCCTGTACCATTGGTATATGCACACACACTAAAGTCAGACTTTATCAACACGTTTCTGTTCCTACACATGTGGCCATCAAAGAGCTTTGCCAGCAGCTAAAGCAATGAACAAGAAAAACTACCAATAATCTCTGGCTCTGTGGTTTTCTCTTAAACAGCTTTGACAGAACTTGTTGAACAGACAAGAGAGCCCTAAAACTTTCATGATCAAAGCAGAAATACAAGCAAAACTGTCAGGCTTCATTTGAGTTAACACCTCTAACTTTGTAACCAGAAATACTTTTCCAGACAAATGCAGGCATGAGACTAAATACGTAACTGAAAGACATTGCTCCTGAACTGTAATCCCAGCTCTGTCACTGACTTGTTCAGTGATTTCATTTCAGTGATTTAACCCCTGGTTACACCATCTTCCCTAGTGGCAAACGAACAAAAGGATATTTAACTTCTTGAGTGAGACTAAGAGTAAGTGGTCGTGTTCTACCATATGTTCCCAAGGGAAGCACTGTACTTGTGCAAAATAATCAGTTGCCCGGATGTTAATTCCTGTCTCAATTTTGCCAGCAGCTCTGCTATGTATTTCACGTGAGAAGCTTCATATTCCTTTTTCTGCAATTGAGAGAAAGTAGCCTGAGTCAGAGTAAGCTAAGAGCAAGTTTGTCTCAAACCAGAGGAAGAAGTTTTCCACACAAAGCAAACTGCAATTTGAGAGCTTATGACTACAGGAGCTCAAAATGGGCCTAAACACATTCACAGAGTCACAGCCTATTTAAATCTCCAACCCAGGATAGCGTTAACCTACCAGGCAAGAGAAAGATCACTAAACACATGCCCTACACCCTTCCTTTCTGCCTTCATTGTCATTGTCAGAGAGAACTTCAGTTTAGGCAAATTTTTGCTCTCACACAGTAATATATTCTTTACATTTTTAAGTATACTAGTAAGAATTGTTCTTCAGCAAAAGATTATTACTTCTGGCAAAATACCACCATGCATATTGCCTCGAGCACTGTGGCAGCTTCCATGGAGCTCAGTATTCCTGCATTCTGTCTCACTCTTTTCCCACTTTTCGCATTCCCACTTACTTGTTGACGTATTTTCTTGAGCATGCACATTATAGGGAGCAGGACACTTGTTCAGCCCTGTGTCTATTGGATGGTTAATATGACTATGGACAAATATTAGGCCCAGCAGACACTAAGGTGAGGTGCCAGAAAGTCCCTGTGGAGCAAACACATGCAGGCACGACCTCCAGTCCTCTGGATCCATCACACCAGGTTAGCTGATATGATAAACAACGTAAATAGAAACGACTTTTTCTGAGCAATAGCTGCTAAACCAATAAACATCCAAAACTTTGGAGAAGAAACACTGTTTTTCCTCATTTATCAAACAAGACTCTCTATCTTTTTTTTTCTTCCCCCCTCCTTCTTCTGAAACAAGTTCAGTTTGTAAAGACTGAAAAAAAACAAGCCATCCTTTCAAACCCCTTCTCCGGATCAAACCTCATTGGGTTTTGATGTCAATGGTGCATAGAAGGCTGACCACTGCCAGCAGAAGTATTTGGCAGCCGGACTGTTACATAATACAATCCTGTCTTTCACAGGAGAGAGATCTCTGTGCTACTCAATGTGCTAAAATTTAACCCACTGCTTTGCTCCATCCAGCCAAAACAACTTTGTACATTTTCCATAGTACTAAAATGATGGTTATAAAAAAAAAGGGCAAGCTTCTGCTTGAAAAAATAAAATACCCAGAAATACTAACATCACATATAGGTGTTTATTTAAGGAAGTACACATTTCCCTTTCCCCACCTCTGACCAAAATCTGCTTTGAGAAGGGAGACGTTTATCCCAGAAAGCAAGAAAGATATTTTAAAAAAATTTTACGCCTATTACAAGAAATATACTAACAAAAATAGAAGAAGTGTGTTACTCTCAAACTGTGTCACTGCTTCATGTAAATGTTTGGATTCAGAACTCTGGAAACATAAAATGTTTTCCAAGGCTGTTTACAGTAAGCTTGAGTTTTCAGCTCCCATGAACAGGAAGAAAATGTCTAACTTCAACTTTTCTTTCCAGAATGGTTTTTTAGCTGTGCCTGTGTACCCTATGATGCTAACAAAAACCAGTATCAGCTTGAGTGGTGTAAATCAGGAGTACTTTTAGTCCCATTCGTAGTTTCTGCCAACAAGCTGACATGGCAATTTACAGAGCCAGATGATGATAGGTGATATTCCCACTGAATCCAAGTTTTAAAAACCAAATTATCTTCTCTGAGCCCCAGCAAAAGCCAGCCCATATAATATCACCCAGCCATCCCTGGACCAACCCCAATATCTCATGTTCAGCTCATGAATACCCTCCAGCAACAGTGATATTAGCAAGTCTGAGAAAGAAAAACCCCAGTAATGGAACTGACTGAAACTGGAAGAAAGGCCTTCAGGATTTGCCCCAAAGAGAATGAAATGAAAAGAGGCCAGGATGCCCAGGTTTACAGTCAGTTTACAGTTATCGGTAAAGATTACCCAATAAGCCTCTCTCAGAGAGCTGGAGAAATGCTTTCAGGATACAAATCCATACCCAAAAACATAGTTAAGTGGAACTGTGGAATAGAGCAGAGGGAATGGCTGCCTACTCAGTCCCACACTGAAGACATGGAGCACAGTGTGACCAACCATCTTTCTATTCAATAAGTAGTGTCAGGCAGACAAAATCCTTCTCTGAGAAGCCCCAGTGTCATCTGCTGCTGAAAGAAGAGGTTAGAATTATAGGCATTTTACACAGTGTGGACACAGACATCTGACACAGCACGTGCACAATTGATTCCATCCCCTACCCTGGGCTCCTAAAACAGAGACTGATCCTGAAGAAGGGAAGATATCCATTGAGGTGGCCAAGGAAACTTCTTGTAAGACCCTCTGACGGGAAAACCAATACAGGATTAATACAGTCTGAATTATCCACTGAAGGAGCCTTTCCAACCACTGAGAGCAGCAGGCTCAGAGAGACTAGGGAGACACAAAACCTAGGGTTTGAGCTCACTCTGAAAACACACCAGTCTGGATGTCCCAGCTCAAAGAGGACGAGCGAAGCACTATCTCCTAATGGACAGTGACCAGGTTGGCCCATGTCACTAGAGCATTCCCATTCAGAGTTGGTGTTACCATAGTGTCCAGCAAAATTCTCCTCAGCACAACCTGAGGATCATCTCTTGGTGCTCCTCCAAAACCTGACTGATACTACTGTGTCTTTAATTGTGCTGTGTGTTTCATGAGTGGCCATTTTATTGTACACAGAGAAGAGTCCAAGTGGAGAGAAAGTAGGTGGAAAGAGTTATTTATTTAGCGTTAGGGAAATTCAGTTTATTTAGGAATTTTTCTTTTGTTTCTCTGAATCAGGAATTAATTAGCTAACATTACTCTCTTTGTTTGGATGTTGTATTTTACTCTTTGCTAGGTGGATAGTGGCCCAGAGCAAGTACTACATAAACAAACACTTGCTAACAAACACTGTGACTTGGAGCATGACTGTAAACCTGGGGGTGCCAACCAACTAAACAGAGAGACAGAGCAGTCCTGGGCCGGTGAACTGGTATTACACACACGTCCAGAAAAACCTCAATGCTCCCCTTTCACATACTGTGGTCCCCCCTCTGCTGAGGTCCCAAATGACAGATCCTACTCAGAACATGTTCCCGTGGTCTCGTGCTGCAAAAGCTGCCAATGCAGCCTCCTCCAACAGGAGGGTTTGGGGAGAGGGCGTCCCTCTCAGCTCCAGGAACTGAGCAGCCCCTGTGAGCCCCAACCTGGCCCTTTCTCCTGCCTGCCCAATCCCTCAGAGGAATGATACAGCAAAAACCTGGCTCCCACCAACTCTTGTTACAGCCAGAGAGCTTAGGAGGTTTCTCTTGGCTCACTGGCTGACTTGTGTAACCAGGGTGAGGTGGTGTGGGGAGCATGATGGACGAGAGAGCGGATCTGCAGTGCTAAGGGAATGGAGGGAGCTTAGCTGCATTTCACTGGGTGCGAAAAACATAATTAACAGTTTGAAGTCACTATGGCTATGCATGGACAGGGGCTGGGTTATGCAAAAACAGTGACTGTACTGAAAGAGCTGTGAAATGTCTCTGTGGGCAAGGGCATAAGGAAGCCTTGAACCAACAAGCCCTGTGCAGGATCCATCCCTCTTCCTACTTTACTCAAAAGGAGTACGCTTCTCCATCTTCAACATTTTCTTTTGGTTTAAAGTTTAGCTCATCGCACAGATCCCCACTGGAGCATTATCAACATTTTGAATAATCATAATTTAGTACCACTTACATGCGATGTCCAAATGTTCACAGGCAAGAACAAAACTGCTGCAGATCGATGGAGAAAGGCAGTACATATTCAGACAAAGGACACTGGTTTCTTATGATGTGTATCTTCTAGGAAACTGCCTGCCAGAAACTGTCACATTTCTGCTGAAATCAAAATTTTTATTGTCTTTTTATTTTTACAACTACGGTTCATGGTCTTTCTTTGTAATGACAGGTACTGAATTATAATTTTATGATACTCCCTTGACACAAATAATATAGCAGAAATATAATTGCATGTCATTCGTGCTTGAATATTATTAAACTTCCATCATCAAACAGAGAAAGGTTTTATGACTATACACATAAATGGAGAACTATTTCAACTGCACAAAATATTTTATCATGCAAACACTGCAGGCCACATGTATCACTCAATGTTAAAGCCTTTGGTGCCTAAATAATATCAAATCACTGGATGAAGTATTTTAAATCTCACTGAAAGTTAACCCCCTCTCAAAATCCCCCTTTTCCCCTCCTAATATCACATTAAACACTATTTCAGCCTACAGACATGTTAGGCCTAAACTTTAATCCATGCTAAGTACAACTCTGATCTACTTACAGACATCTAGGACTGCAAAAGAGGGGTTATTTGCATGTACAATATTGTTTGTTGACTGAACTTGTCAACATCTTAAAACATTAGGACACCAACTTAGTCGTCACTTAGCCACAAATCAGAAAATATGGCTTTGGACTACATTTAAAAGCCACATTACACCTTCAGTACTCACACTGCATTTTGGCTTCCTTGCTCTTATCTGCAATCACACAAGAGGTTAAACTCAAGACATTAATTTAAACCCACTGTCTTCCCTATGATTTGGGAAGAGCTGCACAAGTCAGCTGAGCTTGAAGATACTGTGCAAGCAATTAAGTTCCTACTGCTAATTGCTATTTATTTGTTTTCCAGGTAAATAAGCAGATACGACCAGACAAAAACATTTTTGGTCTACAGCCCCATTAAATCATCCAAATACTTCAGAAGCACTTTAAACACAGACTCATTCTTTGCATCCTTGAATCTGGGCTCCTTCTCTAGACATGTCCTCCTATAATTATTAGATATGTCATTCTTCTTCACAGATAAAATGTTCATCTGTGTACACATCAAATATGGGTAAAGTCATAATCCAGAAAGTTTACCCAAAGACCCTTTGACACTAGCTATTCCCTCAAAAATCAGGAGCCAGGCTTTAAGCTGATCAACAGGCACCATAATTTATAAGCCACTAGTTACACATACCTCAGGGCAAAGAAACTGTTGGAAAATCCTCCTCCTCCTATTTTTTTCTCAAACGAAACTATTTGATTTAATTCTAGTTTGGGGGGTGTGAGGGGGTTGCAGGAGAGAGGGGAGAAAATCACACCAAAATCAAGCTTAAAATTCAGGGCTTCGGGCAGGAAGCAGATTTGAACTCCACGCAAGCAGACATCTTAGGCAAAAACACAAATAAAAGATTCAGTTCAACCAACATATGAAGGCTCAAAACAAGATTGTTAGAGCTTAATTCCTTGCCTGTAACAGCCTCTGGAGCCTGAGCAAAGACATCTACTGTGCCTACTCAGCAGATGGCACATGCTCCTCTATGCCCCATACTGTGGATTGAAGGGGTGCCAGGACTTGCTCCCTCTTGCCCACACAGACAATCTCTTGCTCCACCCTCAGAGAGAAAAAGATGTCTCAATAACTCATCTGTGCTAAAAATAAGCTCAAAATTAAATAAACATTTGATCAGGTTGGGACATTTTGTGCTACAATACCAACCAACAGATATTTTCTTTTGTTATTTTTTTAAGCTTCATTTAGCAAGGCAGCCCATTTCCCAACGTGGCCCAGGCACCCTGGGTTACTTCACAAGTAACAAGGATACAAACAAGCCAAGTTTTTTAGATTTGCAAACTAACTACTGCACACATACATGTAGCATTCACAGAACAATTTCCCAACACATACATTTGTACCAAGAGTCTTAACATCCCTGCGGTGCAGAGTGATTTATATCTGAGGTATGTGTGCCTGATTCATGTTGCCTGCCCAAAGAGGCTGTGGTATACACCATACGGTATAGCAATTCTCAGGCTTCATTTCATTTTGTTTTATATTAAAAAATTAAAGAAAATTAATCGGGGAATAAAGAAATACAATTTTCCAGACTCATAGATTTTTTTCACATTGGTTTTAATAAACCAAATCAAGATTATAAAGGGTCAAGATCAAGAATTACTAAAGAACATGACTCCGAATCTGGAGCAACTAACAGAACAACCTTTTTATATAACAGCTGGATATTTACAGCTTTATAAAAACACCACAGTGAGCCACACTGTCTCTGGCCCTGACATGGTACAAGAACAGCAGGGAAAAAGGAAGACACAGGAAGGTGGCACTGTTATGCATCTTGTTCAAAGCCTAAAGGTGATCTCAATCCCCCTGTAAATGTCTGCTTAAGAACATTAAATCCAGAGCTCTGCTTGCGTGGGACACTCAGAGTCAACTCATGCTCACATACATCCAAGCACTGCATGTTCTCATCAAGGGAAGGCCAGATTTAACCACTCCTGAGTTTTGGGAAGGTCTGGATGAAAAACTACATGGCCCAGGTCCACTTTTCTCTGCAGCCAAATGCCCAGTCCTGATCTTATTGAAAACAATGGCAAAATTTCTGAAGAACAATCCTGCTCATAACTAGCCAACTGTCTATCATTTTCCTCACTACGTAAGCACTTATTTTTACCATGATACCTGACTGGACTCTCCAAGGCTGTGGGGTTTTTTCCCACCCCAATCTCACTTGAATGATGTCAGACAGGGAGGTAGGGAGACAAGTACACAAATGTGGTAAATGACAAAGCTGTAACCAGCACACCCAAGAAATAAATATAATAAGTAGATACAGTGCCAAGGCTGGATACAGCAGCTAAAGAAAATGGGAAATGTAAAACTTTCTTGGCGAGGGCACATGGATTCATCCAGCTGAAAGAGGCACATTCCAACCCACACCATGGCAAGCAGTAATCTATGTCTCCCTCGAGAAAATACAGATTTTTGTAATTTTTTGATTTTTTTTTCTTTTAAGACTGAAAAATTCCTCTAGGACTTGCTATTGCAAATGTTACTTCTGTACAAACTGTAAACTGCTGATTCAAACTAAACACACACAATTACATAGAGGACAGTTTTGAAACACATTCTAAAAATGTACTTGCAGATTGACCAGTGCTAATGAATTAAGAATACATTCGGGCTAGATCTACAATAAATAAGAAATAGCCCTTTGAAGAAATTATACTCATGAAAACTGAAAAATATTTTAATTCTTCTGCTTCAGTCAAGCTGATACTGCACTAAGTTTATTGTCTTTTAATCAGATGTTGCTGATTTACAGGCGTGTAAGTGGTTGAAGAGTACAGTCATCACATTCTTAGAGAGGTTTACTGAATTTGGCACCAAGGCCTTTGCTGGCAACTCCCATGATCTTGGCCAGAGAAATATTTTAACTGAAAAGGCCCAATTCTGCTCTTTTTTATTTACATCTGTATATAGTAACTGTCAACTGCAGCTCTTCTGATTTTAAGATCTTCTTGTGGATGTGGACAGCTGTGTGCTCAAGCGTACACTGGTGAAAAAAGTTTAATAATTTACTTAGGAAAAAGGTTCATCGAGGGGTACTAGTTAGAGAGTCCACAAGAGGCTCACGAGACCATCTCAGAGAAAAAAGTTGAACATCAAAAGACTGCCTTGGGCAGAATATCACACGTGTCTGTCGTGTTCCTGATCTTCCCTGAGTCTGCACGTGGACAGCAGTAAAGACAGGGTTTGACTCAGAACAGACTTTTGAGATCACCTTGTTCCAGCCCCTCTGCCATGGGCAGGGCTGACATTCGCTAGATCAGGTTGCCCAGAACGCATCCAACCTGGACACTTGGAGGGCTGGGTTGTTCCCTGTCAAAGTGACTGTTAGGGACATTTTATTTCGCTATTATCAATGGACTCAAGACACACACTTTGGATCCAAATCCGAACTATCCCCAAATTTCTGGGAGCTTGGATGTAAGATTTGAGTTCAATTCAACTTCTTCTACTTTATTTCCTTATATTTTGGTCTATCTTTAAGCACTGCTAGTGCCAGAATAACTATTTCCAGGATCCGATTCAAAAGGAAACCCTCAAGCTGCTAAGAAAGGGGTTTGCCATTAAATTATCTTCTCATCTTCCAGTTCTGCTGCTGAATAAAATCTGGACAGCTGTTAGCAGCTTTTTCTGAGTCTTGATTTGTAGAGTTACAAACTGAACAACATGTAGCTTGTATATAACTGTTATATCTCAATACTTGTCAGACACAATTCTTACTCAAGAGAGTTAGCCATCAAAAAATAGAGAGACATCTTCCTTCCTCAGCATGAGGAAACTTGTTTTTCTTTTGTGAATTTGTTGCATCAAAAAGCCTGGCCAGCAATTGCAAAAACTTAATTCTCCAAGGATGGTGAAAATCATTCACTTATTACTTTGTAATTATCTGAAATTTTTGGATAAAAATGCCTCGAGTCCACTATCTACATTTCATCCTGGCTGACAAATCTGGAAGATGATCCAGCACCAAGAACAAAAGAGTAGGAAATTATTTGGAAACATGCTAAATCAGGAAGACAATCCCTTGGAGCCACAAAGGAGCCTCTGATTAAGTGATAACTCAGAGTATTTGTGACTGATTCAGGTTAGAAGAAATGGAACAGAAAGCTAACTCGCTTGAGACTTCAAGCTGAACTGAACCCAACGTATGGAATTGTCCTCATCCTGAGGGTGTCTTAGCAAGGCTGGAACTGTGAGGGCAAAGGGGAATTGGAAAACGAAACATACACACGTTTCAGAGAGAAGCAGGAGATTTAACCTTACTGTTGTAAATTACCTTGGACCCATAGATTATGACTTGAGAACCACTGACCAATGCACCCATACAGGGGTTTACATTACTCACATCCCTCAGCTATCAACCATGGGTAAAGGAAAAAGGTGCAGTAAGTAGGTCTCTTGGAGCTGAACTTAAAATTGTTTTGAGGCCTTGATGCTACAGAGTCCTTCAATATATCCTGAATGTCACAGTGGAGGGACAAAGTCCTCTTTTTCTCTCCATTCTTATCCCTAAGCCCTTATTCACTGATTAGCACATCAGTTTTTACCAGGTGATGTGGTGGCAACTACGTGGTTTTTCAGTCTCCAATCAGCAAGGAGAATTATAAGTGATAATCGTGAATTTCCATCCCAGTTCTAGAGGCTGGTTTGGAATGAAGGAATTAGAAATGAGTCATTCATTCTTACACAGCAGCATGCACAACACCATCTCATCTAAAGAAATGTTCACATTTCTTTGCAAGCTATTTAAGCATCTTACTAAATTAATTCAAATTATCTCTAAGTTATGAATAAACTGAGAGTAACTTAAGACTCTCAAAAATCTCAGTTAGAAATAAAACCTAATTTCTGTCCCTAACTTCTTTTCTTACTTAGACTAACGTAATAATAACCAAAGCAGGGTTAAAATGCCATTTTTTTGTGAAGGATTAAGAGATTTTATTTTTTTAATATGAAAGTAAATAAAAAAATTCCCATTTCAGAGTTTAATTGGCTGTAGTCTCCCATTAACAAAGGGGAAATGCATTCATGACGTGACAGGCATTTATCTTCAAAACAGTCACTTACCAGTGCCACGGGATATGGATCTCATTGAGCAGGGTAGAAAACAATCCAAGTATCTTTTGGAAATAATAATTTCATTGCAATTATGGGTTTTCAAGAAGGACTGAAATCTGTTGATTTCCGAGCAACAAGGCACTAAAGCATTTCCCTCCAGGGAATTAGCTTTTGTTTAGGGACGTTCCAGGAAAAGAGTCTGAACTGATATATTCTGTTGGCTGCAGCTTTTTTGCAGACTTGGTTTTGAGTGCAGTTAATTAACTGAATGGGTCACAAAAGAGAGCCTATTCCACACGAAAGCAGCAGCAGCACACCAGAAGAGATGCAGCTCAGACTCCATGATGAAACTTCTAATGCTCAAGTTGCTTCTATCCATTTCCATTTTGTACCTTCCATAACCACCAAATTTCACTGTTGTACAATACGAGATTTTTCCTACATGTAGTCAAAGCTCACATCTTGCTCTATTTTTGCTTCCTACTCAACCACACTTAGTCAACCTGTAACCTTTAGCAACCACATCCAGCATAGGACCTTTCGTCTACCCACAACACTTGCTTCTTGTCTGCAGAGGAAACCAAACAGTGCCTTCGACCTATTGTAGACTCCTCAAATAACCCACCTAATGAACATGTCAAACTTTCTGTACCTCACTATTGGAAAGGGCCCTGGATCCTGCTGCATCCACCACTCTTCCACACGGGAGCACTAAGGACCTGTAGGTGTGACAGACATCATGGCCTCTGCCCCTTGGACACACAGTAAGAACAGGTTGTCTCAAAATCAGACTTCTCCCCTGAAAGAAACATTTCTCCTTTCTCTTGGTGTTATACAATGCTTAGATCAATAAAAGGGAACAGTAAACATCCTGTAAATCACATTTTACTCTTTCATTTCTCAATCTCGCGTTTGCACCCTTGAACACCACCTCCAGCCTGCCCTGCTTGTACTCTCAAGGTGTGTGAGCAAGGGTTTCATGAGAGGATTGTCAGCCTCAGCTAAAGCTGGACTCGCTGCACTAGTCTTTGCCCTTTCTAGGCTGGGTTTTAAAATAATTTAGTGCTTCATTTCTTGGTTTTAAATTTAGTCAAACCAATTTTACCAAGACTAAAACTAAGAAGTTTCTTCTTCACAGCTATTTAACCCAGTTACCGCACACAAGTAAGCAATGCTATTTGTCTCTTCTATTGTTCCTCACTTCTTTTAAACTTTAAGCACACAGTAATCCATCACAAACTCTCAGATGCACACTACCTGTTCAAAGTGGACACCCCAGGAAAAAACCCAACAAAAATCCCACAAGCAATAAGGGAATACCTGTACAGTTTTTCATAACCAAATCACACAATCCTTCCAAAGTACAAGTATCTTACTTCAAAATGTGGTAGAGAGCTGACACTAAGGCATCATTAGCTGATTTACAGACTGCATCTGC
Organism: Pitta sordida; assembly: GCA_013390025.1. Lineage (NCBI taxonomy): Eukaryota > Metazoa > Chordata > Aves > Passeriformes > Pittidae > Pitta > Pitta sordida. Next base: position 273,361 of record WEKX01008750.1, read on the forward strand.
TCGAGCAGATCAAGAGCAAATTTGCAAACACCAGCATACACCAGATTCATGCTTTCACCAAGCTGTGCTTCATTTCATATGGTGGTGGTTTCTTTTTGACTGTGCAGCACAATGGGCTCTCTGTACAACCAATACATTCAGTTTTTCTGGAGCTCGCCATGTCCCTAATAATTTGGGGAAAGAAAAAATAAAAATGAGCAACAGCTGAAATCCAGATGACTTAAGTACTGTGCTAACAAAGAAAGATTGTTGCAGGCTAAATGAGACTGATCCTTCCTAGAAAGAGCTACAAACAAATAAGTACTGCATGGTTAAATGCTAAATTAGAATTCAAATGGGGATTTCTGCATAGATCATAAATCAAACCTTGCAGTAGAAATAGTTTATAGAAGAGCAGAGCAGATGTGGAATCTCTGCCTAAGTGTTCTGTTACTCCTCTTCTGAGATAAGGGCTTGCTGGGTTAAGGATAACTTCAAATTTTAGTCCAGCTTTATGAAATGCATTGAACAGGAAGATAGGGGACAACCTATTAATTTACCCCTTTCTATTAGCTGCAGCCACTTGTAAGTCACAGTCTGCAGCCTCAAACCCCACTTTGCTCTGGGCAGTCCAGATCAATTTTACCAGGGCACGTTTGACCTGAATTTCATCCATTTAACACTGATATCAACCCTGAATGCACAGTCATGTGAGAGGGATGCATGTCTGACCTGGAACAGGTGCAAATACACACAGCAGGTCTCCATGGGAGAGGCACATGCCTAGTGTTCAGAGATGATATAGCAGGAGGCTGTCACCTGAGCTTGCACACAGTAAGCATCCTTCACTGGTACAATTTTTAGCAGAGTGAGCATAACTACCACAATTAAAAGAGCTATTCAGTCATCTAGATGATCCTTGTGGGTCCCTTCCAACTCATAATATTCTGTGATCCTGTGATTCTGTGATCCTTTTTTCCCCTAGGTAAAAGCGGCTTTCAGCCCATTACCAAGAGTTCCCAGTCCACAGAAGAATATTCTGTTTCTTAGAGATCAGTATGTAGATAAAGGTGAAAATACATTTCTAGATATATGGGTTGTTTGTTTGGGGTTTTTTTAACAAGACTTAATTACACAAACCCAGCACTGTACATTAGACTTCAGCCTCCCAAATCACAGGCCTCTAATGTAAAATGGACATGAAGTGTCCCAAGCTCTCCTCATTAGGCTTCCACGCTCAAGAGGGCATATTTGTCCTACACACTCCAGCTGACCTCCTTGCCAGCTCCTGATGAACAGCGCTGGTACCAGGTCCTTGTGCAGTCCCAGTGAGCATTGCCTTCAGATATGCACTTGCTGCACTAGACATGGAAAACATGAGTTTTATGTAGTGTTAACCAAAAGCTTTCTGTTATATTCACCAATAAACAGGTGGGAGAATATTTTCCTTCAAAAATCAGAACATTGTTATGCTGAGGTGGCAAAGTTGCTTCTGTGAATCCAACTTGGTTACCCTATGCATGTACAAAAGAAATGGGTTTGCTATCATATGGTCTCATAAGCCCTTTTCTTAGGAGGGCTTTGTGCAGGGAATGCCAGCAGCTTTTGGCCACTCAATATTTTGGGAACTTCCTCCAGCAAGTTCTTCCTCCTGCAGGGAGCCACTCATGTGCTCCAAAAGGGAACACATGTCCTTTGCCTCTAGACCACATCTCTTAACAGTGGCATTTGCCCTCAGCTGATGTCCTTTTCATGGGGCCCCTACATTCCCTGGCAACTGAAATCTAGCTGCTAACACACCACAGCTCCTGCTGAGACGGGGTTTATGAGCACGGGCTCAGTCCTGGTGTAGCATGACAATACATCATCAAGCCAGCCCAGGAAACAGGCACAGCTCAGTCAGCTTCCAGCCAAAGTTCTTCTGGATGGAGTGTGCAAACTGCTTTATAAAGATTGCAGCTCCTCATTTGGGGTTGTAACTGCCACAAAAGCACCAGGGCCTAGAAGTGACCAATCCACAAAGCGAGAAATATACCATCAGTGGCCATTCAAAAGATACTGGGCTCAAACAACTACCCTAATGACAACCAAGACTTTTCGGGGCAAAACCTGACATAAGCTCCAGACTAGTAAGATGTTATTCAGCAGCTTTCGTAAAAGAACCCTCTTGTATCATCAGCACCCCTGGCCGTATTTCAGGTCTCAACCTACTCTTGCCTTTCTGCCCAAAATAAATTCTAACTCAGAGTATAACCACGTCATGAAGCATAGCCCTTTGGAGATGTCAAGAAAGAAAACCGAATAATGAAAGACTGTATGACATACTTATTCAAAAAGTAGACAAATTAATGTTTTCTGTCCTAAGAAGTACATGCCCTCTCTCGCTTAAAACACTAATTTGTTCCATGTATCAGCCAGAAGCAGTAAACAGAGACATTAAAATAAGTAAAAATCACATGCTTTAAGACAAAACTTTGAAAATCCATGTGTAGAACCACTACAGCATGAGTGTGATGGGGTTTCAATTTTTTGTGCTTTCTCAAACAGCCACATATGCGGCTGCAACATTTCTATGGAGACAAATGTATCTTTATTTTAGTTACTGGAGTTCTCTCAAAAATGCGCCTATAAATCCTCCAGGAGCGAGGAGGAGTCACAATGGAAAGACTGATGGATCCGCAACACTACTGAGGCTCGCACGGTTCAATTGCCATAACTGTTCCTTTGTGGTCACCGCGTAGCTGTGTGTCACTGAGCCTTAAACACACATTTTGAACTGTCATATCCAATATAGTGGACCCTGGTGGATAGTTAAAGACAACAGAGCAAAATAGAGAAGCATGGAAATACGATGTGAAAAGACTCACTTTCAAACAAGAGGATAGGAGCTGTTGTTGAACATGGTGCCTGATGCCTAGTATATTCTGCTGGCTTTGAGGAGATAAAGGATTTAGTAATACAGGCTTTATGAGTTTACTTAGATGTACGCTCTGAATGAGGAACTGACAGTATTTGGAGAATATCCTTATTCCTTTTTTTGTATTTGAGACCAGAATATTCTCCAGCAATGCAGTTTCCAGCTGACCTATTCTGAGGCCAAATGGAAACAATAGAAAGAGATTAGTGGCCCACGAAACTTTGAAGAGAACAATAGCACAATCTTGGGATGAACTAGAACACGTGAAATGTAAAAATCTTGGTGGGGTTGGGGTGAAAGGCAGTTCTGCAATGAGAAACCTTTTTCACAGCTTATTTAACAATGAGCGTAAAAGGAAAACGTGCCTGACTGTTTTGGTTTAAAATCTGCTGGCAATAAACAATGATTTTGAAATAACATGAGTCAATATTATTTTTCTTAAAATGTGAAAAATCTAAAAAGCCATGCTCTCCTCTGGGCGAGGCTGATACCAGTGTGATCAAAAGCAGAATTCATGTTGATTGCATTTGGCACCTAGTGATGCTCATACATGAGACACAGGGGCAAGAAGAAAAACTCCATGAATGAATGGGTTTGATCTGAAAACAGTAACGGGTTGTTCCAAGAGGAAATGTGTTTTTATTATCAGTACAGAATGACTCAATGGTAAATAAATCATTTGTATTGCAAGTAAAATATTGCTCCATTATACATCAAGGATGAGTGCAACTTTTCTGATTTTTCTGTTTCATTCTGATTTTTTTCCAGCTTGTTAAGTACCTCTCCAAGGATCTATGAACTAGCAACTAAAAAAAGCAAAACAAAAATATCCTAAGTAGTATTCATATTATACAGAAATCCATCCAAGCTATGATAAGACAACACAGAATCTCTAAATAATCAGTTTAAATTGTCTTTCGGTCTTTCCCTTCCCAAAATTCAGCCTTCCAAAGAACCTTTGAAGGAAAGTAATCTTTTAAGAAGACAACCAAAATCTAATCTCATACTATCCAAGAAATCAAACTTTTTCAACAGTTTGGCAAGCAATTCCATGATCTCTGGAACAAGTCATGCACATCAAGCTTTCCATGGCAGTGAATCCTGATGATGGTCATTTAACCATTTATGACCCATAGCTTCTCCGATAGCTCTCGTAAGATCTTCCCATGGCTCTGCTGATACATTTTCAGAGATGCCACAGACTTCCCTTTTCTCTTTTTCATAGTTGCCTACTTTTCTCTGGAGCAAGTAGAAAAACAACAAGTAGACATAGCTGGATCTATCAAGAGGTCCTGTGAGAAGGATGAGGCCTAACACAAAGTTTCTAGGTCAAATTGCATCAGAAAACTAGTTTTAAAAACAATATATGGGAGTTTATAAGCAAGACTTCTCAGCATGGAAAAATTTTTGCGTTTACGCTAAATGCTAAATAAGGAGAGAAAGATCCTAAAGTAATTTTAAGTTCAGATTGGAAACACTCCTGAAAAGCTCTGAAATCAGGACACTTTTTGAGGATTTGTTGCTTGTATGTGCTTTGCATTACGTCTCATTCAAAGAATTAATGAAAACAGAGACATAGATAAGAAGAGATCCTCAGCAGAGAGAAAAATCTGGGCCAAATGCTGCTGGTGCCTCCTGAAAGCAACTGAAATCTAGTCCACTCCCTTGGTCTGGAGACATGAGATCAACCTCCTTGATGTTCTACTTTCCTCTTCAAAGTCTGTCAGATTGTGTCAGCTTCACATTTAACGTTAAGTAGGTGCTGGAAAATTGTACTTCCACAGCTCCTGTGGTGTCTGCATAGTAAGATCCAAGGCTTTTATGTGCTTTCCTACCATCCTGTCTGTACTAAGAGATGCAAACTGTCCCTCAGAGCATTTAAGGAGTCAGTAGATTAGAGAAACAAATTATCTTTAAGAAGTCACTAGGAACAATGAACTCCTAAAAACACCTTCATTCATTTCTACCATGGTGTATGGAGAGCCCTTTGTAGTCAACACAAAGCTAACAGATGAAATACAAGGAGCAGAAGAATTCTTTCTGTATTCCCAGGAGAAATCAGATGATCTAGTGTCATCAGTGGCATATCTGCTTTGCCCAGCTAAAAAGGATTTAGAATTCCAAGGTGTCCCAGTTGCATCTGGTCTTATTTTGATGACCTACTTCTTATTACCAAGCAAAGATGTAATGTAGATCAAAACAAAAAGGAATTTATGTGTCACAAGTAGAGGATGTAGTTCTAGTGCTTTTCCTTTTTTTTCAACCAGATTAAGTCTCACGGCTGTTTCTCCTTCATATGCAAGAAAAAGGAGATATGTATTTCCCTTCATCCATCCCCAGATACTTCAATATACACAATCAACTACTATATGCAAAAAATTTTAAGAAGTGGGGAAAGATTAATCTATCTTGTCAGAGGCATACAAGCAAAATTAACATGAACATCTACAGAACATCTTGAACGCTTAAACATTCTTCTTACAGTGGTATGCGCTGAACATAATAGACAACTGTTGAATGGAGCAATCTGTCCTCTGAAAATGAACAAATGAACTAGAGACAGAAGCAAAGGAAATAGAAGAAATCTTACATATGTATCTTACATCTGCCTGCACTACCAAGAGGAGAGATTGTTAACCCACATTACATGTCAGCTGCATGGCAAGGCTGGAAGGATATGGATTGGGAAAGAATCTACTCAACAGCTGAAACCAATGTTCCAGGCAACAGTATTTCTAATTTATAGAAGGAAATTGGATAAGTTGTATGACATGAATGAGCAAACACAGCCCTACTTCTACTTTAAGAACCACTTCAGGTAAAGTGATAAAAAGGCATAATTCGGAAGCTTGGCAAATACTTCTGCCATGGGACAACATTTAAGGTGTGCAGATTCCTATATTCACTCTGCTGAGGCTTCAGTTCATCATCAAAGTTGGTTTCATTCTCCTGTGTTACTTTTAGAACAGGTTCTTCATAAAACTGTCCTTGTAACTATCTCTTCCTTTTCAGGAGAAATATGTAATGAAGACTGTTCCACAGGATATTGAGATTCGAGTGCCTAAGAAGAATAAAGGAACACTGGTAGTAACATGCTAGTGGTTTCTTCTCTATCACTGGTTCTCATTTGCACCTTTCTTGTTTGAATTAATCATGGTATGAAGCCTCTTTGTGGAAAGGTTTTACACTTTTCAGACATCCAGTATTCTTGTAGAGCAACTGGGGCAGAGAAAGTAACATCTGGATTCCCTCCTGCTCAACCAGTATATTCACTTCATTAGCCCAGTACACCTCAAAAGAAGAACACCTTTCACCAGCACTGCATTTGAGCAGCAGCTGCAGAGGTGGTTGCCATCCTTAACAATCCAGCCCTGGGCACCAGCCATCCAGAGAGGGTCTGGCATCAGTAGCAGAAAGTAAAAAGAAGCTGAATAAGAGCATTTAATAACGCTGCAGTTATGCAGATACTGGCATGCCCAGATTCAGCATAATCCCAAGAGAACCCCAGAGAGCTGCTTAAGCAGAGGTTAGCACTGATATTTCTTTGTGGGTTTGGTGAGGGTGGAGTTGTGACCATTAAATGGGTAGTGCTCCAGTGCATGTCACGATGGAAGGGAAAGGTTGGAAGGGAAAGTGATGAAAGGGGGAACAGGAATCCTCTTACATCATGAGAACATAGACTTGACATTTACACTGCAGAGGGATTTCACCATGGATGCAGAGCCTAGAGGCCACGCTGGGTGGAGTGCTAAGTGTACAAACTCATCCTGTAGAAAAACATCTTACCTGATCTGGGGACTATTCTTTGGGCTGCAAAACATTCCCGGCCCCAACCTGAGCTTTGTGCGAAAGGGCCTCCACTCAACCAGCAAACACTGGGCATAAGCAGACAGAAAGCCTCAGCAGCACACAGACCTTCAATGAGAAAGCCGCACAATGTGGTTACCTCAACATATTTGGCATGAGTAGGAACTGGAGCTGAAGGTGTTTCGTGGTTTCAGAGAAACACAGAAGTCCTTATTCCACCAAATACTTTTTCTTTTTTTTAAATAGCAATTTTTTTTTCCCATTTGAGACTTATGTCTGGAATGTACAGATTCCATTAGTCTGTTGGCGTTTTTATTCTCTTTTCTTCTTCAGTTGCTTTCTCCACCAGAGACTGGGTAGACCAATTTTTTTGCCTATCCCTTGTTTTCTCTGGGACTAAATATATCTTCTGTCATTCTGTTTAGCAGAGGTGCATGCTCTCTCCAACAGTCACACTAATATACATTAAAACAATTAAACCTGTTTCTCTTCCAACCTTTTCTTGTGCCTTTACTCAATACTTGATGAAGTTGCAATGCTTGGAAATCAGCTCATCCATGCTGGATCTGGATCTCTGGTGAATGTGTGAAAAAAAAGTAAAACATAAAACTTAAGTTCAGTGAAAACAGGACCCTTGGCCATAGCCAGAAGTTCTGCCTCTTCCATTCTATTCTAGCACAGAAAGCAGAAATAAAGGAACACTAATAAGTAAGCTGAACATCCGGGCTGCTTTGGTATGTGTGTTCCCCTTTGCTTTATAGTGCTTTGGCATGCTGTTCTCTGTCATGTGAGCTGTGCTGAAGAGCCAGATCCTTTTCATTTGGAAATTGATGATCCATGTACTGAAGCCTTCATCCAGCTGTATTTATGGCCCAAGAGCAGCACGTTAATTTTTTTGTCCTCTCAAACTTTTTCCTATTAATAGGATAGGTCAGATACAAAGCTTTAGCATTTATAAATGCCGTCACTTATGCTTCCTTTCTGAGGCTGCCACAAAGTTTGAATACAATCCCAGGCCAACAGTTTCCACATCCAAGCATCCCACCCTATTCTTACATTTATACCACTTGCCCTGCTTACTTTAAGTTTCTCCTGGATGATTTCCCAGAATATCCTTTGCCTCTAGCAAGATAATTGCACAAGTATAAAATACTATCACCACAGACCAAGGGGTTGGAAATCTATGGGAAAGTAGCATTAGTTCCTGAAGAGTTAATGATATTTAACATTGCAGAAATCACATTGTTTAGAACAGTCATTTCAAGTTTAGAATTTTTAAACCTGGGGTAAAATGTTCAGTTTCTAACTCAGAAGAGACAAATAGAGTGAGTGAGGTAAAGAGAGTGGTCTTCTGTCATCAAGGGAAAAAAAAGGACTTTTAAACAACATGGATATTTTCACACATTTTTTAATTCAATACTTAGTTTTCTACTTAAGAGATGAGCACATGGAAAACTTTAGGCTGCTGCCTTAAAATGTTTGATCCCCTTTCACTACACTTTTATTAACTATGCCCTTAATAGAATGTTACCAGCCAAATGCCACTTGATGACACAGCAGAGGCTAAAACCTCAGGTCAGTGACCTTTCATGGGCGCCACAAAAAAATTCAATCTTCTTTCCAAAATAAGAGGGTGGGGATGCTGATAGACAACACAGGCATGCTGGCAGACAGCATTTGAGAGCTGGAAGTTTCAGCCTTTCATGGAGGCAATACATTACTATCAGCCACCCACCACCCCACAAGGTGGTGGCTGCCAGTTCCTTGGGATCTCAGGGTCCTGGGACTCTCCCCATTTCCTGTGCAGGCCCCAGCCCTTCTGCTACTACTCAAAATCTGCCTACTGCCATCTTTAACAGAGACTCTGTGATAAGGGGTCATTGAATTACACTGTGTACCACTTCTTTGCAGGCAATTGCAAAGCATCCCTCACATTGAGAAGTTCACATAGAAAAGACTTTATTCCAATTTGTGTTCATTTCTGTGGTTTGATTCAGGCCATAATCATACATCTTGGTATCACCAATACTTGGACAGGAATCAAATAGTAAATGGATTTTTTACCTTTACTGTTTTTTACCTTTACATTGTCTTCTAATGTCTTTGCTTGCACTGCTTTTGTTTAACGTATGGTGGGAAAGAAAATGAAGGGTGGGTCTCGTGGTCAGCAAGGAACCCTGGCAGTAAGGGAAATTTGAGGGTAGACCCAACAAGGGCTGTTTGTGTGAACTTGGGATAAGAAGCCAGATATAGGTGTAATTGCAAGGACAACAGGCAAGACATGGTAAAAGCTTCACAGTCCCAGCATGTGTTTTCCCTGTGTCAGAGTCCTAGAAATCCACAGTGGTGGCTCCTAAAGGAGGGCATAAGTCACCTAGAGCAGCAGGCCCTTCTTGCAGATAACATGAGGGGAGCTTCTTGAAGAACAGCCATTAGTGCCCTCAGCCTCAGGTCTCCTACTTATATCTCAAATTCGTGCATTCCTCATTCTTTGCTCATTGCAAGACCAGTCTGATCCTGTTTCCATCTCCACCTATAACCTAGAGAGCATTGTGCCAAGTCTGTCCACAACCGTAAGGATACGTAGGTATTCAGCCTTCCTTAAATTTAAAGATTTCCTTTGGAAATCTATGTCTGAATATCTCAAATCCTGGTTTGGATCTTTAGTTGTACTAGCTCTTCTGACACTCCCCCAAGGTTATGAGTTTCTCAATATCTTTCCTGACCACTTTTAGGTGTTTGTGACTCTACCTTCAGCTCTGTAAGGCATTCCCTAATGCTGATTCTTCCTCCTTGCACACAGATGCATATTACAGTATTTAAAGAAAAGGCGGTCACTTTCACAGCAGAGTAATTGTGCTTTGCTTCAGCAGAAATTTTTATTTAGAAGTAATGAAAGAGGAACTTCTTATTCAAACAAAAGATTAAAGAACAGTGATTGCCACACTGCTCAGCAGCAAAGGCACTGATCAAATATGATTGAACTCTGTCCAGGAAGATATTGATTATAATCGTGTGCTATTCGCTTTGATGAAATTTAAGAGATTGGATTCTACTCTCAATTACACCACAAGTTTCAGTGAAATCACTTTGAATACACTGCTGTCACAGGATGGCACACACCTCAAGTCTGTAATTCTTCCTTCCCCAGTTTAGTTCTGCTCATGTACCTCATGGCTGAATTTCCACTGCCAAGGTTTAACAAGTACTGAATTAAAAAGGCCATTCTTCAAATACCCATTCAGTAAAGTGTTAAAGAAAGTAATAAAACATCCAGGAAGTCAGAAGCCAAAGTTTTTCAGTGTGTCACAAAAGCAATTTTTTTTTGAGCTTGGGAAAGGAAAACAACAATTCCATCAGTTGGGAGGAACCCAAATAACTGTTTTGCTAGTACCCAAATTCAGAATTGCAAATTACAGTAAAGAGTCCAGCATTGCTGGCTGGGTTGAACTAGGCAATAAAGGAGAAAATGGAGTTAAAAACTCTCAACTTGCCCACAAAACCCAACAACCCTTATTCTTATTTTACTCATCCACATGAGCAACACAGTTGAGGAGAGTATTTCAACGATCTGTGTAATTTTATCTTTCCTGTGTTCTTTGGATATTATGTGTCATCCCTGTTTGCACAATAGCCAAGTGCCTGATCTTGCTTTCTTTGCCAGCCATACAGATCATAAATCAAAGAGCACAGCTCATAAATCATGTGCCACTGAATGTTGAATGAAATTAAAACACCCGCTTGATAGAAGCTGCAGAACTTTCAGGGGCCCAGGGCAGAAAGAGTATCCCTTGAATTCATGGGGATAGGCACAAGCCCAGCTGTCCTTAGCAGTAACTGTCCCCTGGTAGGTTGCCTCAGCCAAGCTGTTCCCTCTCTGCTTCTTCTCCTTGGGCCGTTTCAAGCCCATCTCTATTTCCACGCGATGCACATAAATTGGACAGTGCAACTTTTGCACTACATCCCTGTAATCCACTTTGAAAATATTCCGAGACAGGGAAAAGAAGTCCATAAAGCATTCAGACTTCTGTGAATAACAGTTTTTGCTTTCAGCAACATGAAGATTTCTTTCGAATTTCTTGTAAGCATATATTTATGGGAAGGCAACCAGTTAGCAAATAGCCCAGGTCTGCTCAGCAAGGCATTCCAGAAACATCCTTATGGAGCTGTAACGTGGCCCTGAATGCCCCACAGCTGCTCATAACATCCAGCCAGCCAGTCTGCTCATACAAGCACTCCTCAATCCAGGCAAACAGAAGCCAAATCAGTTTGAACACCAGATCTTTACAACCCCATCCCTTTCAATCCCTTCCTTCTGCAAGGCAGGATGGAGCACCTGCAGAGACATTGTGCCACAGCTGAAAAGAGCCATGAAAAATGCAGCTAAAAAAAACCCTACACAAGGATCATCAGGAATGGGCTCAGCAACCAGCCCGCAGCCCTTCACAGAGTTCTTTGCAGCAATACATCTCTGGATGTGGGTGGGGTGGGGAACATTGCTTGTACTTTGGGGAAGAGCAAGCTTGGAGTGACTCAGTGTTGTTTTTGGCACTCTGTTTTTAGAGACGTGAGGAGGAGAAGCTAACAACATCCCTAGTGAGCTGAGAAAGTTTTCCCTAAAGGTCTCTCTCATGGCCTGGTCTCTATTGTCCCAAGTAGTGCTGAAATACACAAAGGTCAAATAGAGAAGGTCCCAGATGATATTGGATGGCAGGGGAACAAAAACGATTAAAAGCTGGATGCATAGGCACAAAACCATGTGGCAGTGACACTTTCTTCACAGAAGCATTTATCAAGCAATGAGCTCCACTCATTGGTATGTCCTGTGCCATCCATGCCTACAGAGCCTTCTACTTGTGCACCCATGAGATATCTCAAAGGGGCAAGACAACTGTCTCAGCATATCATGGTAATAACTATTCCTACTATTCTATCTTTCTTCTTTCCAGATTCTGACTTAAATAATAAAGAGAAATTTTAGAGACAGAAAAGCGAGCCCTAAGTAGTGCACAGATACATACACACCATGCTGCTGGCAATAGAGCTCACATGCCTCAAAATTTTTAATGCCCTTTACAAACTGCCCTGAGCCATACAGAAGAAAATTAAAACCAACACACCATAAGATAAAATAAGTCAATTTCCCAGCTTGTGGAGCCCCACTGAAACCCAGGTAGTTGTGCAACAACCAAACAGGCACAAATTAAATATAAATATTATTTCCATAAACGAAGGCAAGATTATGTTTCCAGTAATCTTTAGTATCCATGAGCCAGAAAAATCTCCATTTGTATCCAATTCCTTTTCTCCCACCCCTCAGGTACAGAAAAGTTTGAATCTATGGGCTTGGTTCAGTTGTGAACTCAGATTAGGAAAGGGCTAATGGTATGTCACAGGCTGCCAACAGAGGTAAGACAAATATGTACACTGTCCACAGAAGGTTAATCTCCATTGGTAAGGGTATTAGGCTGAGGCAAAGGAATGACTCTGCTAGGAAAAGAAGTTCTGCTGCAGCTGTGATACAGAGTTTTATGTGTATGAGCAGGCTTGCAGCTAATCAGTATTTTGGGGTTGAAATGGTTTGGGCTTTGACGATTTTTAATTTTTTTTTAGGTGTATTATTTCTTTTCAGAGTGAATAAAGCTCTGCACTGCATCCATCTGCCAGTTACACAAGGGACTCATTTGGAGCTCTGATGGCTTTCATTATGGTAACAGAGATCTTCCTCTGCTGAGGAAAGCTTTATAACAGAGTTGGTTGCATGGGGACACACAGAAACAGAACCATTTCATCCAACAGACTTCAGAACCAACATTTGGAGGTTTGGAGCCCAGCTCATTCTGGACACTCAAGAACAAGAAAAATCTCCAAGAACCTCCTCTAAGTTAATGGCATAGCTAAAAAGGCAGGCACAATAGCAACCTTTGGCCCTATCTGAACCCTCCCCAGAATGTAACCAGCTGCAAAGAAAAAGCACAGCCCAGTCTCACTGAAGGCCAGTGTGATAGCTCCAGGAAGCACTGTACTACCTAAAGGCCTCCTTGAGCTCCCTCAGCATGCAGCAATCACAATCATCTGAGTGATGCTTCTGTCTGAGACATCCCATGCACAACACTCTTAGTAAACACGTCACCTCTGCCACCTGTTTCAGTTTTTCCTAACTATTGCCATAGGGTGCAGGCCCATCAGAAATTTGCTGTACATTAAATTCCACCTGAGTTATCAGGATGTCATGTGGCCAGAACTGCATGGGAGAAGGTCATAACCATGGCCAAAACACAGGGAAAGGACTTATTGATTTGACTACTGTCCAGCTAATGTACCAAGTTGTACCTTCTATCCATTGGACACCTGGAAAAATCAGCCACATGATGACCAATGTGTTTGGTGGATTAGCCCATAGAACTGCAAGGACTGAGTTCAGCTTAGCAAAACCCACCTCTGCATCTAAGCCCAAAACTCCCTAAAAGTTTAGGTGGAAGTCAGAAGAAAAACTTCATTTTCTTCCAAAATTCCAGTAAGTTGCATACAACAAACACAGACATCTGTCACAAGCTCCTGAAGGATTACACATTTGGTTATTCCTCACCTTACACAGAGAGACAGAACCTACAAAACATGAAGTTGCAGTCCCAAGGTAATTCATTTCCCCCACAGCAAGTTAGTTAAAGTGAGCTGAAGTTATTGGTGGATTATACCTAAATAAAATTGTATTTTAACCATAGCCCATTGATTATGAGCGAGACAAATGCAGCTTCTGGAGCACTGATAGGACTTGTCTAACTCTAGAAATCAAAACATATTATGTATGCCACTAGTCTTTTTTCCTTGTCTCTAAAGTAGTATCAGGTACCATCATATTTTCATATTGATACTCTGCACTACAACAATCTAGTGTGCTTTAAAACAGACTGTTCTTCCAAGTACTAGATAGCCATATATCATATAAATCCCATGAGACAGGCAATAGAGAGAAGGATGGATGAGAGGAACTTGGCTTGTGTAACAGATCAGAGTGGTTTGCAGGATCAGATCAAAGGCATTTAATGGAAGGGAGTTAAAAAACGAAGGTAAACTCCTCTTTGAATGGGATAAACTCTAAACTCTTCCCTCTAATCACCTTGCTACTCAGTTAAAAGGTTTTGCTTTAAACTGGTGATCTACACGTTATGTCAAAACAAAGGTAGAGTGAATGTACTAGTTACTCTCTAATTACCTCTAGTACTAATTACTGTACTAATTACCTCTAGTACAGTGTAAACACTCGAAGATGCACAGAAAAGTCTTTTTTCTCATTGTCTTAACCCCAAATTTTAAGAAAAGTATCTGCTTGCTAGTAGAAAGAATACCAAGTAGCAGCAAGAGTACAGTGCCTCCCCACAACAGTATTCTGAAAATGACACTTGTAAACAGTTCCATCAAGTAGAGAACAATAATGCAATTTGGCAGAAAGAACCTTGGAAGCCAAGTTACACAGAAAAATTATGGTTAACATTACATTAATCAAAACCAGTTAGGAAAAGATGAGAGGAAGACTCTGGCAGAACACATCTGGGATGTTACCAATTAAACTTGTTTTTCTTCCTAAAAGGCAACAACATTCTTTTTAATTAGCCTCCGTCATTGTAATTCTAACAATAACCCACGGCACAATTACTATTTCAGCTACTTGAAAACTTAAAGCATGTGCCCAGTTTCTTTAAAAGACTCCTCTGTGGACAACTAATGCGGCCGGGTAGAGAGGAATAAACAGATTTTTTTTCATTTCTGAAGATAAGTTATATTACAAGATTTATTCAAATGCTGAGAAGCCATTCCGGGAATAGTAAAAAATGATCTATAACAAATAAATCAACTAGCTACAAGCTAGAAATAAGCAGAAAAGCATTTCTTTCCAGATTTAGCTTTAATGTTCTCAGTGGAGCAACACATTGGCATTTATGAACCACCACAGAGTTTTGCACGTACTACTGCATCTCATGAGCTCACAGCAGGAACACAATGGCATCTCTCCTATTCTTGCTGATGCCATTGACACTGAAAAAGTTAGTGCCTGTAGCCTACAATGCTCACTTCAGTTTGGCTGATCCTCTAGCATTACTACACTTTGCAATGTAAGTGTGTGGCTGAAATAAAATTCAAAAACTTAATAGCATTAACAAAAGCTTGACCATTAAAAAAACTTCTTAAAACACAGAAACACTGCATTTTCCAGGTTCTCTGGGCTAAAATGCATAGATTCTTCAGTTTGCAAGCTCAGAACTAGAATACCTCAAACCTTCCAACCTCAACACATATATCTCTACCTCTAACAAAGGTAGTTCGCTAATAGGTTACATTTTCTTATTAAATTTGTACTGTATTCTGGTCTTCCAAGCTTTTTCTTCCTCCATCACAAAGGACACATCTCTTCATCTCTGTCTCTGTGGTGTGAGTTATAGAAGATGGTTAGGGATGACAGGAAAGGTGACTGATAAAAACTGCATCATGTGACGTGGGGAAAAACTCAGTTCAAAAACCACTGATAAGACCCGCTCTATCACAGAATATTCTGAGTTGGAAGGGACCCACAAGGATCATCGAGTCCAACTCTTAACACTGTCTCCCTGGTGGGAATCGAACCCGGGTCTCCCACATGGCAAGTGGGGACACTTACCACTGTAATATATTAAAACAATTAAGATTAAACTTGTACAATAAACCTGTTGTTCATAATTCTTTTTATGTCGTGATTGTGAACCACTCACCATGCTGAAATATCTTAGTAGGGGGGAAAAAAATCTGCAATATTTTCAAGTTTTTTCTTTTCTTTTCTGTTAACGTGTTATTGCAGGAAAGGTTACTGAACTCTTCCTATCTTTGCTAGAAAACAGAAGGCATCGTCAGAAGATGGACCTGCTTTCCAGCTTTTTCAGTGCTTTTCCTGCAGCAATCTAAACAAATTGAGAGTTTCCCCTTAGACAACGGGATTCTCAGGAATTGATTGAAGATCTAAAGAAGGCTTCTACAGTCAGCTCTGGAACCATGAATGTTCACAGTGGTGGCCTTTCCTCCAAATGTGTGAATTAGCCAATTTCCATCTGGTCACTTTTAATTTCTTTCCATTGTTACAGGAGGATGAGACACAAAGCAAAATCATGAGTCAGGAGACCTGAAAGGGCAGAGATT